>NW_020868944.1:115732-123232 GCF_003789085.1 Penaeus vannamei
ATTTGAATTTGACAGTTTTAAAAATGTTGAGGTGGATTTATACCCATGTCTCGCTGGCTACCCTACTCTTCGTGTGTCCTTTTAGCAGTAAAATCGAAATATACTTTGCGTAGCACCGCAGTTTGCAAAAATAAAATCATACTTGCACAAGCTTACAGGGAAAGTATATAGTGCTTTATTTGCATGTCTGAACCTTTAGGAAAAGATTTAGAGAAATTCCTTTTCTGTTGATGTTTAAATGTATGTCCGGTCACTTTCCTGAGCACTTTATTTTGTTGACATTAATCGAAGGCTGTGAGCGTGTTTTGTGTAATTCGACGAATTATTTGCTGTCAGCGAGTGATCCACAAGGCAAACTTCAAAACTACAGATATAGTAGATTTACGTTTTATTATCTTTGGAATATCCGTGCACCGTTTACAAGACATTAAATCGGATCTAACTGGCGTAATAGACCCAAGATTTCATTTCTAACAGCTGATGTGTTTTTGGTTCTCAGTTCCAGACAAGACGGACGGCCAAGGCGCCGGAGCCAACGCGATCCACGACGGCGGTGAAGGTTCTCCCGAGAAGGACTCTCCGAGGAAGGAGCCGAAGCCCTCACCTGCGGCAGTCGTTTCCAAAGCCCCCGGGACATCTCCCACGAAATTGGCGTTCCCGACCACCGTCAGCTTCAATCAGCAGCGGACTTCGCCGAGACCACCACCCAGCACGAGTCCAGCTCCTGCCGCTGTGTCCCCTCCTCGGAACCTCACGGCGTCCTCGGGGCCCTCACCTGCGTCGGAAATCTTCAAGGGCCCTCGGCTGCCGACGAAGCTCGATTCTCGCGTCGACATCCCCTTCCTTCAGACGACGCTGACGGCACCCCCCACCCCGATGGTCCCTGCCTTCGTGGCGCGCGACCCCGTCAGCAAGTTTAGCTTCACCAGCAACAGAGAAGAAGACTCGTCCTTCGACCCCATAGAGCTGCAAGACATCGTTTTTCGGCCGCTGGTTGTTCGGCCGAAAAACAGGATCATTTCGACCGACTTGGTTCCGCCGCCGATGCTGAAGCCTTTGCTCGCCACCGCCAGCCCCCTCGACCAGCAGGCTCGGCAGTCAACTCCAGCTGATTTTGCGTCTTCCCTGAACTCCACGGCGTCTGGAGGATTCCGATCGCCTTTCACTCGTTTGCAGCCTCCGAGAAGAGGCTCAGAGGTCACCCTAAAGCCCCGGGGAAGCGGCTCACCCGTCTCCTTCACTCCCCCCCGAATAGGAGCGCCAGTGATCCCTGCCATAGGCTCGCCCGCCATTCCCCCGAGTGTCCTCCTGGAACCCCCTCCGGTTTTCCCGATCCGCTTCGACTTCGGGACGGTGCCTCCTCCCCCGCGCGGCCAGAGACTGCACGCTCAGCCTCCGCCCGCTCCCAGGATGAAGCAGGAGGCCCCGACGCCGCTAGCCTCGCGCACGGGTCTCCTCCGGCCTTTACACACATCCAGCGTGGAATCCATGCACTTCTCTTCGGCTCGCGGCAACCGGGACTTCTTCATCCCTTCCGAGGGCTTGACTCTGCCGGCGGAGGACCTGTCCATCGTGAGCGAGAACAGCCTGGGCGACCCGCATCACCACCACGCACACGACCACGATCACGACCACATGACGATGGTGTTCCCCGTTGATCCCAATGAGGAGTTTGCGGCGCTCAAGCTGAATCCTGAATGCCCCAGGTGCCACCCTGCCTTCCTGAAGCCAGGCCAGTGCACGCCCTGCGTCCTCATCAGATAGAGATGGATTTAGTCATTGCCGTAAAGAGAAGTAGTCTAACCTAAAACGTTGAGCGATTGAAGGGGGAGGGAGATATATTTGTAACTATTTAATATTCACGTAAAAAAAACACTGAGAATTCTATGCGGAGATGAGGGACATAAGTTCATGTTTGCATTTTTTAAAAACCTTTCAACTTTTTAAAAATATATTAAAATAGAACTAAAAACTCAACAAGACTGTTTCCCTGCGTGGTTTAGACGTAATTTGACAACTTGCATTTTATATAATACCCAAAGAAAAAGAAACCAATAGAAAAAAAACTGATCCCTGCCTGCCTAGGAATATTTTTGTAGCTACCGTACCCTAGCCGTTGCACGTACTATAGTCATTAGAATATCGCAGTCTGTCTAAAAACATAATTGAGAACGCGCCGTCTCTCATCATAGAAAACGTGGAAGACTGTATTTTTCCAGAACAAATATCTGCATTTAGGCCTTTTACATATAATTAGATGGAAGTACAATAAACGCCATACATTTCTTTGCATTTGCGGAAGCTATAAGGCTAAATAATTAATTATCATAAATATTAGAAGGGTAGACACGACATAGCAAATGCAACAACCATACCACAGTACCAGAAATAATTTATTACTGAATTATGCAAGGATAGGCATGTGAAGTTTAGAATCTACAAAGAAATCTGATCTGCAAAACCTGGCGCTTTGTTGAATTATATTATTTTCGTATTAATTAACATGCTTTTGCTAGTTTTACTTCCTATATTGTTTGAATTGGGTGTAATGCTAAAAATATATATTCGACAACGCTTACTAAAATAGGTGAATTTGTAAAGCCTATTCAGTAATTAAGCAGCAGTAACAGGCAGTAACACAAGCTACGCTACAGACCATTAGTATGAACAAAATGTAGTATCATAGACTGTACTAGATCATTACAGGAAGTGTGCAAATGTAATTCTCATTCTCACAAGTACAATAAGTACCTGGAACGATGCATTTATATCTATTTACTGAATACCGTGTTAATCTTTCCATACAAATAAAGTTCGAGATACAAGTCTATGGATAACAGAATCACAAAATTTACCAGAGCCAAAAGCCGGTCAAGAAATGAAAGGTTTTCAGTCAACTAATAACCATCGATGTGTCTTATTTTTCAAGTGTATTTTCGTCCAATGCTCCATTTTCTTGCATACGTGGCCAGAGTTGGATAAATATTTGGTGTATGTGTAAGGGTATCAATAACTTCGGAAATTCTCCCACACATGGAATGAAGAGAGTATTGCTTATAAATGGACAGTGTTCTAAGTGTGATTACATACCTCATGTAGGATTTTGATGTCATAATTATGAAAATGCGACATTAGATGAAGTATACAATGGAAAAGTATAAGTAGATGTATAGTTATTTTCCATTCATCTGTCAAGAAAATTCATGTGTGTGTGTGTGTGTGTGTGTGTGTGTGTGTGTGTGTGTGTGTGTGTGTGTGTGTGTGTGTGTGTGTGTGTGTGTGTGTGTGTGTGTGTGTGTGTGTGTGTGTGCGTGCGTGCATGTGTGCTTTTGTGTGCATTTGTAGGTAGGTGGCTGTGTGTGTGGGATATATTTCTGTGTAACACACACGGCTGCACTACATAGCAATAAACACACTCATGCACATGCACACACACAAAAGTATAAATGTATGGTGAATGTTACACATACAGCATGCACATAAATTCATTTGTGTGTGCACATATTTTTTGAAACTATGTGCATGTATGTTCTTGTTCATGTTTGTAAACTGTTACCATAAAAGGTGTGCAGGACACAGCTCTTCTAGTTTAGATTTTCTTTGTATTAGTATCAACACTCAATTAAAACTGAAACTTGCATCTTGTTCATTAGAAAATAATTTGCAAAATCTCTAAAGTTCATTACCTTATAATCAGCTTTTTAATACATTACTTTTGTCTTTTATTTTTACTTTATTTTTTGTCTTTATTTCCTATTGGATATGTGGATTCTTCAAAAAAGATGTCACAGTAAACAATTATCTACATCGTGTTTTACTTTCCTATTTTGATATCGTTTCTGGGATGAAAGTATATTATCAAATCTTTGTCTTTTACATTTAATAATTCAATAGAGGAAAACTTAAAACACTTAAAATCAACACCAGAAATTTACATTCAAAATGAACACAAAAAAATTCAGGATGGTTATTCTTCTTTACATTAACAAAGGAAGATAATTTTCATATCAAGTATCTATTAATAAAGCATTAAGTCTGCCAAATTACCATCACATTTCAAGTATTCAGAACATATAGACAATTTATAAACATGAGGTTTTCAAAAAGACAAACCTTTCTAATTACAACATATATTTACATTCAATAAAAATATTGTACAAGCAATAAGCAATACAAAATGACAACGCTTCAGTGGCTATACACGTGTCTTCCCTTCAAGATCCTTCTCATCAAAACTTTCCGTCCTGACAGCGTAGCCATACGGGCCTTCCATCCATGTCGCTTGACACGCTTCACTTCGCTGGGACGGGAAGTGGTTTCTAACATTTGTGCGCCCACTCACAGCTCCTGGGAAAGAACATAGAGTTTTGGTAATCTAGGATAGCATAACCACCCACAACCTTAATGGAAGGAGAGAGGAGAGAGAGGGAGAGGAGAGGAGAGAGAGAGAGAGGAGGAGAGGAGAGGGAGGGAGGAGAGGGAGAGGAGAGGGAGAGGGAGAGGGGAGAGGGAAGGGAGGGGAGAGGAGAGGGAGAGAGAGAGGAGAGGAGAGAGAGAGAGAGAGGAGAGAGAGAGAGAGAGAGAGAGAGAGAGAGAGAGAGGAGAGAGAGAGAGAGAGAGGAGAGAGAGGAGAGAGAGGAGAGAGGGAGAGAGGAGAGAGAGAGAGACGAGGAGAGAGAGAGGAGAGAGAGAGAGAGAGAGAGAGAGAGAGGAGAGAGAGAGAGAGAGAGAGAAGAGAGGAGAGAGAGAAAGGGAGGGGGGGAGAAGGAGGGAGAGGGAGAGGGAGAGAGGAGGAAGGAGAGGGAGAGAGGAAGGAGAGAGGGAGAGAGAGTTTGCCATAGATATATCTCTAATACATATCTATAATTGCCCTCTGTGCCTATACATATTCCAGTTGGTCTCTAACATATTTGCTAAGATAAAGCCTATCCACTATCCTTTTTTATTAAATAATGTACCAACTTAAAAAAAAAAGAAAAAAACCATTCTAAGTTTTGTGTGGATTTGGATACAACTTAATCAAGTGTAATAAAAGACTAGTTTCGACTGCCCAACATGATAAATTAGGCACAAGAATTTCAATTGACCAGTAATGGGACAAAGTAAATCTAGAACCCTTTTTGCTGTATCTGATGGATTCACCACATGAGTGTTCATCTGGGCCGGGCCTACAAGCCACACACAGGAGAATTGCCATGCAAGTAAGCCTAATGCCAGATTTGGGGCCACATGTGTGAGGCATTAGACCCTATGGGTTATTGAGGTCAGATAGGCATACTAAGTGACTCTTTAGTATGTAGGGGCTTATGGAGACATTTATGTATAAATAAAATTTGGTATGGAAGCACAAAGTTAGGGCAGATTGAATATGATATTCTTATTCAAGGTAAAAGTTGCAGTCATCAGTCCTCGGTACAAGAAATAATCTGCAGACATGAACAGTAATGCCACAAATGAAAGTAAAAGATCACAGACAGCCCCGCTCTTAGCCTATGTCCACTTGATGCTCCCCAGTTTTAGCTCAATTTTGCTGTGCATATCGAGGTAAAGACAATGTTTCCCAGGGGGGTGTTGGGGGTCAGAGACCTCTAGCAACCCTCCCCTAAGGCAGTGCCAGTGAGCAACTAAAATTGATGAATAAATTTTATAATGTGGAATCGGAACTTAGTCTCTGGCAAGTGCATCAGTACTGTAGAGAATTACCCAAAATTTACCAAAGAAAACCACACTGAACAAAGTGATTCCTCAGCCAATGGGTAACAGTTGGCCAAAGTACATGTATAAAGCTTGGATTTTTTTTTTTTTTTTTTTTTGTTCTTTTAGTAATGACTAATTCATTGTCAACATGAAAATGATTTCATAATAATTCATATAGATCAGTAATCAACATGTCACAAAACTGTAAAAGCTGAAAAAACTGGCCAAAGTAAAAAAACCAAGGTGTGTGTTATCCACAAAGTTTTATAAGTATTGCTAGGTTTACAATAATTTTCTAGAACATTTCCAATCTTTGAAAACATCAACTTTGGTACCAAAATCCCTAATGTCTACTACCAAAATAATAATGGTCAAATCAATAAATAACCACAACAGAGCCTCTTCCACACTTGCACAGCTTGGTTGACATCAAGCATAAGGTCCATCATTTGGACCTACTATCTTACCATTTAGATATGGTGGAGATTTAGCACTCACTATAAATGCACAATAGATATCATAAAGAGTCCAGTGATTCTCAAATTAGATGGGTTTTAAGATGCTCACATGTTCTAAAACATTTATCTGATTTACCTTTCACTGGTACTAGTTTCCTTGCATCTGACCAAGCAAATCTTTCAATAGAGAATTATAAAACTTTCCAAAATGTGAATAAAATTATGTGTTCAGAAACAACAAAATAAAAACAGTATAGTTTTACAAACATAAAAAACAGAGCAAAATTGGACTAAATCTTAGAAACAGAAAGGTATATTTTTCTAATAGTTCTGCATAATAGATTGTGATGATTTTACATACATAGAAATTATTACGTGGAAACCTTCTAAATCCCCCACTTTCCCGGACCTGATAGCAGGCGAGAGCATGAAAAGTACCAGGAAACTTGCAGGGTAAAATGCAGTCTACACAGAATCATTCACTCGGCCCTATATTGTCTAATACGGAGGCTGTGCCCCCTGTGACTCACCAACCCCTGCCCAGGATAACAATGAATCCTCCACATATTCGTGGCAGGAGAAAGCATATGACTGCCATGTGGGAGCAGCATTGCCAAGTCTGTCTGATGCTCTCTCCTGCCATGCCATATTGTTTAATAATTTCCCCACCATTTCCCTGGTACCATTCCATGCCCACCCCTTCTATCGGGGCCAAGAAAGTAGGGATTGGGGGGCTTTCGTTCAATAAAACCTACATATTTGCATTATAGACAGTGAGAGGAATCCATAGATACCTAAATCGTCGCGATCCGTTAAGCGGACGCATTAGAAAAAAAGAAAGGACGATTACCCAAGAGGCCGAGACAGGGCGCCAGCAAGGCACTCCCGGCGCCCCCACCAACGCTGAACACGGGCGCCGGTGTGGGCGTGAGAGCGACACTGCCAGGGAACTGTGGGCGTGTGAACAGTGTACGACAGGCACTAAGACATCCTCCCACTGCTCCCAACACTGAAGGAACCCGAGTCACCGCGAGGAGCGAAGTCATAACGTGAATGGTTTCTGTGGGACTGACGGGATGTTTTGGCTGAAGTTCTGTTGTTCTTGAGGGTTGTTCTCACTGAAAGGAATTCTCCTTATTTTGGGTTATTTTTCCTTTGTTTCTCTCTATTTTATATCATGTTTCAGCATAGAATTATTATCTAATATCTATAAGCTGTTATATAAATTTTACCTCTAAAATATTTTCCAGAAATGAGTGTATTAGAGAAAACCACTGTTAAATTAATGGCCTAGGCCGAAAGAGCTTATATCCGCAAGTCAAATTGGCGTTTTTTTTTTAGGTTA
>NW_020868944.1:140732-148449 GCF_003789085.1 Penaeus vannamei
ATGATATATGATACTTACATATAACTTTCTAAGTCATTTTTTAAGAAACTCCTACATCACGCCACTTGATCTCATACCAACCACGCCTACATACCAACAATCACCCACCTCCATCATACCAATACCCCAATACCTCAACCACCTCCATCATACAATACCCCAATACCTCAACCACCTCCATCATACCAATACCCCAATATCTCAACCACCTCCATCATACCAATACCCCAATATCTCAACCACCTCCATCATACCAATAATACCCCAATACCCCAAATAAGAAAACCGTATTTACCCAAGAATTCAGCACTTGCTCTCATACCAACCACGCCTACATACCAACAACCACCCACCTCCATCATACCAATACCCCAATATCTCAACCACCTCCATCATACCAATAATACCCCAATACCCCAATAAGAAAACAGTATTTACCCAAGAATTCAGCACTTGACCTCATACCAACCACGCCTACATACCAACAACCACCACCTCCATCGTACCAATACCCCAATATCTCAACCACCTCCATCATACCAATAATACCCCAATACCCCAAATAAGAAAACCGTATTTACCCAAGTTAAGAATTCATACGGTGTTTGTCCCACCTCGCCTACATACCAACAATCAAGCACCTCCATCATACCAATAATACCCCAATACCCCAATAAGAAAACCGTATTTACCCAAGTTAAGAATTCAGCACTTGACCTCATACCAACCACGCCTACATACCAACAATCACCCACCTCCATCATACCAATACCCCAATACCTCAACCACCTCCATCATACCAATACCCCAATACCTCAACCACCTCCATCATACCAATAATACCCCAATACCCCAAATAAGAAAACCGTATTTACCCAAGTTAAGAATTCAGACGGTGTTTGTCCCACCTCGCCCTCCAAACGGTCGCGCAGGGAGCTCTTACCTCGGGCGTGAAAATGCTTCGTGATCCCGAGAACGAGGTTTGGTGTTAATAGCGTTAAGGGAGATGATGAGATATTGATTTCACTCGGAGATAAACAGCGCAGATTGATAGCACACTCAGCTGGTTCGGGAGATGACTGGATCATGATCGGGTGATGATAGTCGTGATAAGGGTTTGGAGTCGAGTTTTTTTTTTTTTTTTTTTTTTTTTTTTTTTTTTTTTTTTTTTTTTTTTTTTAATTTCGTGACCTTTTCTTTCTTCTTCGTCTCTGCAGCTAATCTGTTTTTCTCTCCTCTTTCTTTCTTCCCTTTTTTCTTTTCTCTCTGCTTTTCCTCTCTCTCTATATATATATCTTTCTTTCTTTCTCTCTCTCTCTCTCTCTCTCTCTCTCTCTCTCTCTCTCTCTCTCTCTCCCTCTCTCTCACTCTCTCTCCTCATTCGTCGTTCCAATCTCTTTCCTTCGTGCCTCAAATTACACTTACTTATTCTATCTCTCCCAAAGTTTTCTTAGCATTTTTAAACACAATACCATTTCAAACATATTTTTTTACACAGAAAACAAAGAATCGACACCCATGCAAATATCAATGGCCTCAGATTCGAAGTAGATTCTCACACGAAGCTTCTACAAGGAATTTACACTGACCGGTGGTCTTTCTCTGGCCCTCAGTTCCTACTCTGTCTCCCTAACGTTATTCCATTACCGACCTGTCAGAATACAGAAAAAAAAACTCATTTATTAAGGGTCAGATTTTGCTTGTGCACTGGGAATTGGACTTAAGGTCTAAAGTATGGAAAGAATCAAGGAAAAAATGAAAGGGAAGAATATACTCAAGGAAATACATTATGTACCTGTTGCAACAGGAACGACGAAGGGAAAGGACAAGAAAACACACGAATATGTGTTGTTTGTGTGTGTGCATATATTATATTGTCTGTGTGTATGTGTGTGCGTAGTGTGTGTGTGTGTTGTGTGTGTTTATGTTTGTAGTGTGTGTGTGTGTGTATACATAATATGTGTGTGTGTGTGTGGTGTGTGTGGTGTGTGTGTGTGGGTGTATATATATACACAATATATATATATATACATATATATTTTATAGTAACATGTAACATATATAACATTATATATACATATACGTACTACTATTGGCGAAAAAGCACCTGCAATTTAACTCTTTCGATGGAAAAACGAACTTTGTTGAGGGAAAGAGGGGAGGGAACAGAAGGGAAGAAAAAATGATTAAGCGAAGTAAGGGGGAACGATGCAAAAAGAAGAAAGGGAGAGAATGAGGAGAGTGAGAGAGTGGTAGAGGAGAATGAGCAAGAAGAGACTGGGGGGCGCGGGCGACAATCTTAAAGAGAGAGAAAGAGGAGAGAGAGAGCGAGACGACGACGAAAAGAAAGCAGATGGAAGAGAGAGCGACCTCTGAAGAACAGAGACAAAGAGTGATTACTCCCTAGTTAGAGGCAAGAAGTAGAGACAGAGACAGAAGAGAGACAAAGAAAGAGCAGAGAGAGAGGCGCGAGAGTGAGATAGAAAGAGGAAAGAAAAGCCCATGTACAGAGAGAGAGATATACGCGCGGCGCGGTGTGCGCGCGCCTCTCCCTCCCCTGCCCCCCCCAAAAAAAAAAGGCGGTACCAGAGCTTTCCTTGAAGGCTCGAATACATTGCCCTTACAAAAATACATACACAAGAGATACACTCATTTGCTCTCACACATATATACTTCTGCCCCCCTCTGGCGCCTGCTTCTTTTTTCTCCCCTCTCCCCTCCCTCCTCTCTCCTCCAAACCACCCTCCCACCTCCCTCCCTTCCTCCGTCCTCTTGCAGGTTCCATGCACCCGCCAGTGAACCTATTGAGGTCGCTCCCCTACCTTCCCCCCTCCTGGAATCACATTCCCGTCTCCTTTCACCGCTATAACTCCTGTCACAACCTGTCTCTCCCCTCACCCCACCCTGTCGGTCCGTACCCACTCACCCTCCTTCTCCCCCCTCCCCCTCTTCCCCCCTCCTTCTCTCTCCTCTTCCCCCCCCTCCCACCTCTTGCCCTCTAGAGAGCAACGAAGATGGGATGGAGTAGGCTAGAGTAGCGTGCGCGGCGGCCGGTCCCCGGGCGGGGGGGCGCGCGGGCCTGGATAGGGGTGGGGTGGGGGTGGTTGCTAAAGATTACGAAGGAAAGCGAATCAAAGGAAGAAAGCATTTGGGGGAATTGGGGAATCGGGCGGCGAATTCAGGTAGATGAGCGAAATAAGATAAGAAATTTATATGACTGGTACTAAATGAATAACATGCAGAATGAGAGAAGTCCGTCTAGTCGACGGACAGATATGGACAATAAGATGAATATTATCGATTGATCACAGTGACTTAGTAAAACGTGATTAAGAGTTCGGCAATGATAAAGAACCGAATCGATTAATGCGCATTTATAAAAAGAAATATGAGAGAAATACGAGGGACTAATAACATTGAAATAACAAATGATGAGAACAACAATGAAAAGACAAGGAAACATGTATAGGCAATGAAACAAAGCAAAAATTAGATAATAACAAAGACATATTAAATCTAAATTTGACAATTAAGTAGGCATACGCTGACGGTGTTTCTTATTATAATCACTAGAATTTTCTTAAAACAATGGAAGAACAAATTATAAATAATTTAATAACGATGAGGGCCTGTCAGTCAAAAGATACGACACGAATGAACATTAGAAAAAAAATGGAAAGAAGCAAAATGTAATAAAGGCAAAACATGTGAGCAACTATTGAAAAGAAAACAAGACAAAACAAAGTTAAACGACAAAAGAAAGAAACATGGAGTGCATAGAATAGCATTAAAAAGGAAATCACCGAACCCTGAGCAAGGACTGGAGAAGAGAACGAAACGTGAGTAATAAAGGAAGAAATAGCATAGATATTAAAAATCAAAGGCAAAACCGGAAAAACGATAGCTGGAAGATAATAAAGCAAGAGTGTTGGATGAAGCAGGGACACGTGAATAAAATAAAATGACGTAGAATAAAGCACATTAAAAAAAAGAAAAAAAANAGAGAGAGAGAGAGAGAGGGGGAGAGAGAGAGAGAGAGATGGGGGAGGAGGGGGGGGCATGGGGGAGTGGAAGGGCGCAAAGCACATGTGAAGAGCGAAAAGAATGCAATGACATGCATAAAAAAATAATAAATACATTAGGCAATGGTATGATAACGAGAACGGTATTCTTACTCACACCTTTTGCTTATTTCCCACATAAATTAATGCCAAAATAATAGAAAGAAAATTCAGTTTCGCGGTTTTTTCCCCAAGAAAGCGTCGACTAATACGAGCTTCTATGGAAGTACCTTTCCACCACAGAAAATAAAATAGGAGCTGAAATAGTTACTAGGCATATATTTTCGATTATTTTGAATTTCAGTTGAAATAATTTGAGTGTCTCTGTTTTTTTCAGGAAGATGGTCGATAAAGTTTGGTCTTTTTTGGGCGAATTTTGAACGGCCAGGCCGACGCGACGCCATTACGGACTCCTGAGCATTCAGTCAAGAAAAGGCCCAGAAAACGGTAAATAGTCACTCCTGTTGGCTAATATAGGGTACTTTATTAATCCTGTAAAGTACACTGACGTCGAAAAGAATAGAAAAATAAGAGATAAGGAACAGGGAGGGGAAAGAGGAAAAGAGTTGCAGGTCAGCATCCTCACTTCCGATTACCGCCGCCAGTAGACTCCTAAGGCGGGCTTCCTGGGCGGTCCTGAGCTAATGGGTACGTCCTCACCGAGTTCGTGTTGTTTGGCATGTGTTGTCCCTTCCTGTTTTTTTGTCTTAGTTCATGTACCGTTTTCCATGGGCTGGACACTGGCCCTTTGTCACAATTTGTGTTCAGTTTCTTTCATTCCGTTTTGTTTATTTGTCAGTTTGTGGTAGTTTATTGGGGAAAGCTCACGCAGGCGGACGTGGCGATGGTTCATCATCGTCTGTAAACACGCTTGGATATTGATATTCCACCGAGAATCTATGTGCAAGGAAGGACTTGTAAGGGAGGAGGTGGCTCCCAGTACTGGGCTAACCCTCCCTCGTCCTCCCCCTCTCCTCCCTCGTCCTCCCTTTCCTCCCACGTCCTCCATTCTCTCCCTCTCCTCCCTTGTCCTCCCCTCCCTCTCCTCCCTCATCCTCCCTTATCCTCCTCTCCCTCTCCTCCCTTGTCCTCCCTCATTCTCCTCTCCTCCCTTGTTCTCCTCTCCCTCTCCCTCGTCCTCCCTCTCCTCCCTCTCCTCCCTCTCCTCCCTCGTCGTCCCCCTCAGGTATGACTACTATATGGGTCCATATAGGACCTGATCGAATACAAATAAATGACTATTAAACACCACCAGGGTTATTTGAGGCATAACCTCTCCTAATCAACTTAAAACCTAACCTAAACCTAACACAACCCTAAGCCTAAAATCTAACCTTAAACCTAACCTAACCTAATCTAATCTGAAATGCCTAAAATACTCTGGTGGTGTATGCTGGTTATTTACTTGCCTGCGAATGGGTCTGGCATGGGTTAGTAGGGTCCAGTATGCTAATGTCATCCTGTTGTCCACTCCTGCTTTGGCCTCTCCCTCTCCATCCTCTCCTCCCTTGTCCTCCTTGCAGATGGTGCCGCAGGTGTGGTAAAACTTAAGAACGTGCCCACTTTAATTTGTTTTATGTAAACATTTATTTGTTTATTTTTTTTTTCTCCTTTTTTCCCCAAGTACTAAGCACAGATGCATGTCAGATGATTTGTTATTACATGGGTGGGGGTGGGGGGGGGAATGCAATTCATTGCAGATCACGGTAAATTTCAAATGGGTTTTGAGAGTGCATCCAAAGGGGTTATGAGAAAAGAAAACCTGTTTTGAATGTGGCGCACATATTAAGATTTACAAACACTCCCCCTGCTCTGGATAAGTATCAGATGGATGCAGGTGCTTCACCCTTCACAGACGCTAATGCACATAGCTTGGAAGTATTTGCAATCGCACAGATGGCCTTAGATGGCATTTCAAAATAGTGAGTCCACACCACTATTACTAATGCTCTGGATTATTTTGGATGAATGTCACAAGCAGCTGCAGTATAAGTAATAGCTAGATGGATTCTGTGAAAAGGAATATTCTCATCATAGATGTAGCCGGTGATTTTGATACGATAGCGCAGATAGATGGGGAGTCTTTGCACTATAGGGGTTTACTAGTTGGAACTGTAGTATATGTACACACACACATATTATGAAAATGAAATACTCATGCAAAGGAACCTACTCAGATAAAACATAATACAATCATGTATCATATAAAGATCACAAAATTGCCAAAGTGAATATCTAAAAAGGGGCAAGAAAGAGGTTGTAGCAAGGGAAAGATTTACCCATACTATAGACCAATTCAGTGTGACATCACGAGTCGGAGTCACCATTCCACTTGGTGAAAACAAACCTGTTGCCCGCAGATACCTCGCTATCAACGTGAAGGAAAATTGCGTATGAATTCTTTGATTCTTCAAAAACCGAAGCAAAAGGGTGATATGAAGCAAAAGTAGAAGCATTGTAGCTAAAAGAGTACTCATACCGAAATCTGGATCGACGATCCTTCATGACCTAAAATTGAATATTCTGACATCTACGACTATTCTATCAATAAAGCAAATGGAGATAATAATAATTTTATTATAACATAATTTGCTACAGTAATGTATGACGTCTAGCTATATAGGGTATTTTTCTGTGAAATCAGTGCCATTTCCTAACATCACTTTTCTTCCCATTTACTAGGTGTTTATACAAAGGAGACAATGAAGTCACATATAGGCCTAAAAGCGCACAAAGCATTTTTCTCTCTCCTCAATAATTTGACCTCAAGAGATAGGCCCTTTTCAGTTATTTCTTCTGCTGGACCATATGACATTTCAGACACAAAGGCAACAGGCAACTGTATGCCTGCTTTGTTTTCATTTAATGTACAGTGCTTGAAGGACTTGTGATAAAGTCTGGGTGAAGTGGATGCGGGGATGGCTTAGCTGTAAATATAAATTCTGATTAATCAATTTATTACAAAAAAGGAATAAAATGAAAATAGATTTGTTTTTGTGCTTTTTAGAATATATGACCACTGTCAAAACCTAATGTCGACAATGTTGATCTTGTTTGGCCTTGATAGGTAGTGTAGATAGACAAGAGTTTGAAAGTAATTATCTGTCTCTGGAATTTGAAAAGGTGTAATATATTAATATGTAGATCAATAAAATGTTCTGGGCAGATGTAAACATTTTCCACCAGGCGTCCAAGCACTCCCATCAGCGTCCATGCGCTTCATGGCCTCTAGGCCTACCCATCGCTTCCATTATTCAGGTTTCTTTTCGCGAACTGGAGATATATGAAGGGTTAAACCTTTCTTTCCCATCATGTTTTGGTTCGAACCACCAACGACAACACAGTTCCTTGGCATTTTCACGCAAAGAAACGAAATTCTCAGAAAAATTCAGCTACTTTGTAAACAAAGCACAGTGATTTTTTGAACAAACGAGGGATTGTTTTCACCAATTTCTCCTTGCTAGGGGCGGTTGCTAGGCATTACCAAATCGGTCAGTTGGCAAGGTATTGACAGTGTTGCCTACGCGTGATCCCACCCCCTTAAATCATAAACATATAAGGAATATATATATATATATATATATATATATATATATATATATATATATATATATATATATATATATATATATATATATATATATTTTTTTTTTTTT
>NW_020868944.1:148549-153549 GCF_003789085.1 Penaeus vannamei
TGTGATTGGACACCTTTTATATATTCTACAGACCATTGGCAAAGGATGTCATAGATGAGTACAGACACAAGCACTGCCTATTGGTAAATTTTCATAACATTTTTATTAAGGAGTGAGGAATACATGAAATCTATAGGATGCATAACTTGAAAAAAACAGAACATAGAGCATTAAGCCACCAGCCATACGATCTACTCTTGGTTATGGATAGTAAAGTGTATGTTGAAGAAGAGTTCATGTTTATTCAAGATGTTTTTCAGGCATTGCCATCTACTACAAATATTATGCTCTCTGTGTGACTATATTTATCTTTTTTCATTCAGTTTTATAAAATTTGTTCCTTTTCTCAACTTTTCTATTCCCACCCTTTCCCTTGCAAACAGGAAGGATGAGAGTGCCGTACTGAAACAGCAAACACAGACTTCTTGTCAACCCTTGTGAAAAGAAACAATGTGCAGAAAATATTTCATGTAATGGGGTAAGGAGAAGGAATGACTATTCAGAAAAAAATCCTGGTTTTGTGATTGAAGAAAAACAGATGAATATGCATGTACTCTATGTTACAGAATATTTATTGAAATAGATCAATACATATCAATTAATTCAATACCAACTATCTTCTCGTAAGGAATTTATATTATCTAATTAAAATAATCTTGTTGTAACTTATGATAATAGTTTTCTCATATTATATATATAAATTAGGGACCAAAGTAGGCAATTTGTTCAATACAGTGTACCCAACTTTCTTTAGGTTATATTTATTATTATAATATATATATTATTGTAACAGATTAATAGGCGTCACTATAATTTGTAAAAACTTTTCCTAGGAGGGACAAAGCAAATAAGACTCTTTATTTTATCAGATATAAATCAAGTATTAATCTATAATCTTTAATACTATTAGATTATCATACCATATTATAGCAAATATTTCAAGAATTGCTACAACATGAGACCAGATACTTTGACATTATACACTGCAGCTTAGAATTTTGCAATTATACTTATCATACCTAGTGCATCATCCCATAAAATTTAACTTTATTCCCAAAGATATTCATAACTATGTAAATCTATCTTCAGTGTCTTTATGGTTTATTTACTTAACAGTGTAACCCTTTTTCCATTCATCCATGGGGAAGGGAATCATCTGGCAGTGTTTGCAGGTGCATAATTCTGATGATGCAATATCAGCATGTAAATATCTTACATTGTGGAATTATTCAATTTCAGTTATACCTTTCGTACACTCATCACAAGATTTGCTAATTACTTAATGATTTGTAGCAAATCTGCATAACCTACATTGAAGCAAAGTAATGACACTTATGAAGTTATTTAGGTGTGTGAATTACAGAAGCATTGAGTAATTTAAAGGTATTGGCAAACAGTTGACACTGGAAGGATTCCTAAACCATTTCCTAGTATGGGACTATTATCCATACATAATTTGTCCTTTATTTAGCATCTCTTTTTCATGTGAAACAATGCAAAACCTTCATGCTTTCAGCTAACCTAGCTTTGTAGGAGTAAAGGTGGCAGTTCCTCTTTTGTGGTGTTCATCTAGTCTCCGTAAACATGTTCAACAGCGTCAACGTTAACATGTATCACATCCGAGACGCTACGATCTAGTGGTGAGAGAAGGACTAGAACATGCGCGACTCTAGGAGTGTGTGCGTCTATATAGTGACCACTAATGAATAAACAACCATCATGTATATTGAGGTGAACATTGGGTAACCTTCCTGCAAAACCTTTCATTTTTGCCTTAATAATCTGAATTAACAAAACCTTTTTCATTTTTGCCTAAATAATCTGAATACAAAAACCTTCATTTTGCTTAATAATCTGAATACAAAACCTTTCATTTTGGCCTTAAATGAATCTGAATACAAAACTTTCATTCTGCCTTAAATAATCTGAATACAAAACCTTTCATTCTTGCCTTAATAATCTGAATACAAAACCTTTCATTCTTGCCTTAATAATCTGAATACAAAACCTTTCATTCTTGCCTTAATAATCTGAATACAAACCTTTCATTTTTAATAATCTGAATACAAAACCTTTCATTTTGCCTTAATAATCTGAATACAAAACCTTTCATTCTTGCCTTAATAATCTGAATACAAAACCTTTCATTCTTGCCTTAATAATCTGAATACAAAACCTTTTCATTGCCCTTAATAATCCTGAATACAAAAACCTTTCATTCTTCAATAATATCTGAATACAAAACCTTTCATTCTTGCCTTAATAATCTGAATACAAAACCTTTCATTCTTGCCTTAATAATCTGAATACAAAACTTTCATTTTTGCCTTAATAATCTGAATACAAAACCTTTCATTCTTGCCTTAATAATCTGAATACAAAACCTTTCATTCTTGCCTTAATAATCTGAATACAAAACCTTTCATTTTTGCCTTAATAATCTGAATACAAACCTTTTCATTTGCTTGCCATTTAAAAACTGCTTTCATTTTTGCCTTAATAATCTGAATACAAAACCTTTCATTCTTGCCTTAATAATCTGAATACAAAACCTTTCATTCTTGCCTAATAATCTGAATACAAAACCTTTCATTCTTGCCTTAATAATCTGAATACAAAACCTTTCATTTAATGCCTTAATAATCTGAATACAAAACCCTTTCATTCTTGCCTTTAATAATCTGGATACAAAACCTTTCATTTTCTTTGCCGTTAATAATCTGTATACAAAACCTCTTCGATTTTTCCATTTAATAAATGATTATACCTCTTGCTACTCCATGTTTAATCCAAATTGTAAATGCAACATTTTTTGCGGCCTAGGGGTTTAGTTCCCTCGAAAGGCGCCTTCATGTATTTAAAGGTTGAGGTAATAAGCATCATCTGGACATCAGGGACCCAGGAGTTGGTGACGAAATCACACTTTCATCATCCAGAATACATAATATAAAAAGGGACTATATATGTGTGTAATTTAGGTGATCGCCGTCTCTGCGGACTGCCAGGACCCCACCCCGTATAGACAAGACTTTCGCTCATAATTTACAATCCGTGCCTACGCTCAATAAGATCTTCTACCTTATGTGCGTGTGGTGTCGTGACTACCACTCCGATCACTGCCCATGTCGGGAACTCGAACATCTAATCCCCCCCCGTCACCCACAACTGAGTTATTAGATTTTACCCCCTATCCCCGCTGTCCGTTTACTCTCGTGCAAATGCCGAAAGACATCTCTTCACCCTGCCTAAGCGTCCGACATCTTGCTCATCCTGATCTCCTTCGCACACGGTTACGCGCTTTGTGCTGAAATAATCTCGGTCCATACCCGTCCCCTGCGCGTGCTGCGTTATCCGCGCGCTTTTCATACCACAGATGGCCTATGTCGGCTTCTCAATGATATTTTCTTGGTGTGGCTGTCTTCTGTATACGACGACATATTTTGTCTGTGTGTGCATGGTGTTGTGTGTTGTGGACTGTTTGTGTGAGTGCTGGTGTGTGCATGCTTGTTCTCTTGATTTTGTGCATGTGGTTATCGCACGTGATTTGTGTTGTGCTGTGTTCCGCTGTGTAGGCTGTGTCTTGTGTGTGTATTCGATCGTCAGTGGGTCCGTGTACGCAAATGCTGTTTGTGTGTGTGTTGGTGTGTGTGTCTGTTACCCGCAGTATTATCCTCAGGTCGCCACTATTGTGTGTGTGTGTGTGTGTGTATTATTAATAACTAATCTTGAGTCTATGCGCGAACGCTGATAATACCATATTAAACTATATTACTATATTATATATATATAATATATATATTATACCTGTGGTGTGCTGGCGTGTGGATCTCTTGATGTCGTGTCGTGCTATGTGTTTTACTATGTGCTGTGTGTGTTGTGTGTATGTTGGTATGTTATATGTATATATATCATGCATTTAATATATATATATTATATATATATTCTATATATGAATTATATCTCATATAGCCAAGTCTATATATATTATTTGATATATCATATATACATATATATATATCACACTTGTCCTTGGTTTCAAGTAAGTGTTCTCCGCTCATTAATAAATCAATTTATATATATATATAATCAGCTCCGTGCTACAGTCACTCTAGTAGGTTCTCGACGTAGTAGCCTTAATTAATCATTATATAGTATTATATGTATTCATTTAATCTGAACTGTATACTATAATCAGTAAACCCACTCTTATGCACCGAAGGGGAAGATTCAGCAATAGACCTACTACCACCGTTTAGCTTGATGCAATTAGAAAAACCCACACTGCCAACAAGCTATATATCAACATTAATAAATATATATCACATATATCGTCTAATATGATTATATATATATAATACATATATATATATATAATTCATATTAATATATGTGTGTGTGTGTGTGTGTGTATATCATACATATGTATATATATGTTTAAATAAATTAGTTTGAGCAGTGTGGGTTTTCTATTGCATCAACAAGGTAGTGCCTTATTCCATTCATATCTCTCTATTCCCCATCTTTCTTTCTCTCTCTCCTCTCTCTCCTCTCTCTCTCTCTCCTCTCCTCTCTCTCCTCTCTCTCTCTCTCCTCTCTCTCTCCCTTCTCCTCCTCCCTCTCCTCTCCCCTCTCCCTCTCCTCCCTCTCCCTCTCCCTTCCCTTCTTTCCTCTTTCCTCTTCCTCTTCCTCTCCTCTTCCTCTCTCTTCCTCTTTCCTCTTCCTCTTCCTCTTCCTCTTCCTCTTCTTCTCCCTCTCCCTCTCCCTCTCCCTCTCCCTCTCCCCTCTCTCCTCTCTCCTCTACTATATATAACTGATTTATACACAGATACATATATATAATTACATACATATACATACATATATATTAGGTGTGTGTGTGTGTGTGTGTGTGTGTGTGTGTGTGGTGTGTGTGGTTGTGTGTGTGTGTGGTGTGTGTGTGTGTGTGTGTGTGTGTGTGTGTGTGTGTGTGTGTGTGTGTGTGTGTGTGTGTGTGTTACGTG
>NW_020868944.1:158549-161049 GCF_003789085.1 Penaeus vannamei
GAAATGAATTACAGTTTTGTGTATTACTTACAACACAATGAAACTTGCTAATCATATGTATAAAACCACTACAGTTGTTGTCGAGGTTATTGAAGAACAAATCAAACTACCACTTCAATCTCAGATCTGTCAAAATGTAATATTTAAACCCTTCTATCTCAGTCGCCCCTGAAAATAATAGCCCGAGATATTTGTTACGTCGACAGGAGGCGTTTCTATAGGCCTACAAATGCGCTCTTACAGCCGTGGCGGATATACGACCCTGAGACAAGATGTAATAAAGATAAATAAAGATAAATACAGAATAAGCGACAAAGTGGATCGGTGTCATGGATGAAGGTGCATGAATGAGGTCACCTTGAAAACAAGCTTAGGGACCACTGGTCTAAAAATATCTATTAAAAAGTATAAAGAGAAGTGGAAAGATATCACCTTTTGGGAAGACTTTTCACTAAGGTATGGTTGACATTTGATAATCTTATTACATCTTGAAGAGGTGAACAGAGGTTTTGAAATTGCTTTCCCAAAACAACATTTTTTATTAATTTAACTCTTCTAGATTTTTGTTTGCGAAATAGCCACTGAATGCCCATTACTCTAACTGAAATAGAAAAAAAGACATTATAGGGATATAAAGAGTCAGGATTGGGCTATATATGGATGGAATATATTTTAAAGGCGTTGGTTATATGTGTGCATGTATGTATATGTGTGTGTGTGTGTGTGTGTGTGTGTGTGTGTGTGTGTGTGTGTGTGTGTGTGTGTGTGTGTGTGTGTGTGTGTGTGTATAACGAGGAATGGTGCTTAGCAATATAATAATCTTTTAACTACATATAAGTTTTTTATCCCCGGCGAGCTGAGTTCATCAGACCAACTTGCATAAACACTGCTCCTCCTAGGCTTCACGACCTACAAACCACGGTATGGACCTCCACCGAATCTCCTAGACTAGCAGTCCCTCAAGCTTACAGACTAATACGTAAGGGAGTAAAGATTTTAAAAAGATCTAAAACCCTATAAAAGAAGAAAGAAGAAGACTAATATGTACGTGAATTGTCAAATTATCTTCCACTTTTCCATCACGATCACGAATATACCTAAAGTCTTAAAAAGGGAAGTGCTCATATGACTCGTCTCAGGGTTTCATCATGTTAGACTTTCGACATTAATAACCGAAAAATAACAGTTTTCACACCAAGCGAAAGAAAATGGTTTTCCCATTTTTTAACAAACAAGAACTTTATACAGATTGCCTGTAAGATACAATCCGAAGAAAAAACCACAGTTATCTATACAAACTATGTAATTTCAGATATTTAACATCTATTTTCATTTTTCAAGGTGATTTATACACTATTACAGTCATTGGGCGGGATTCGCAACATAAAATAAACAACATAAACGCATTTACCAAAGATGATTTACAATTGCGTTTACCAGTGATGGTGAAGTGGGATTCGCGAAGAGTTGGTAATTGGCATCGACTGAGTTACAATCGTAAATCGACTCATTCTGATGGTAGCCAACAGAGGGCTCTAGTAAAGCAATTCCACCACCGTACATAATCTTTTAGGTTCCTTCGGCCAATCACATAGCGTGTAAACAGAATTAGACTCAGCGAGGTATTCAGAATCATTGTAACAGCTAAAATAGCATTTAAATGTATGCAGTAAAAAGTAATAGATTTGTATAACTATATCCATCATGTGGACAGTTAATAGATTTATCGTATAAATAGGAACTAATATAAACATTATTATATTATATTATTGTTTACCCCAAACCAAAGAGACAGATCAGACAGTTTTTATTTATTGATTGATTTCTCATCATTGTTAAACAAAGAATCGGACCAAACACAATTTTCATTCATCGCCATCTATCGTCAAAAAAAGAAAATATTTTAAACTCATTCTAGCCCATGCGATTTGGAGTCTGCCGACAGCCACAGTTTGTATACTCATTTAACGTTGGTATTGCCAGCTTATTTATCAGTATGGTAGTTTCTTCAATAAGATTTGTGACAGTTATGACAGAGAAGAGGAATTATTTAAGCGTTCCCTTATTTATACATTCCATGCACTCTACTGTCTAATATAGGCCTATGTTTACCCATAATGTGGATTTCATTCGTTTCATGTGAGATATTTGCATTTCTTCGCTACGTCCATATTATATCTGTTTGTTACCATACTAATTTAATCAGGTATAAATACAAATAAAAAAATCTTAAATATTGATTTTTGACAAGATAACACGTGATAACATCGTCTTCCCAGAAGTTGCCAGTGCTCCGACCAGTCGTAAAACTGACCATGGTAACTCTGATGACAAGTTGTTAGTGAACACCACCGCTGTCTGTTTACCATGGTTACTATAGTTACCACTGATTTTACCATCTAAGTGCATTAGCGAATCCGGCCCCTGTGTTACTTGTTCCAACAATGGCCTCAACTTTCTTCTTGATTCTTAGAAAGCTTTAATTTAATTGAGAAGATAC
>NW_020868944.1:168549-188549 GCF_003789085.1 Penaeus vannamei
GTCATGGGGACGAGGGCGAAGATGGCCCCGAATGTCAGCTGGTTCTGGGTGCTCGTGTTTAGGGTGTGTTGAGGGCGTGGGCGGTCCCCTGGGCTTGCGCCGGGGGGTGCGAAGGGTGCCTCTGTCCCCAGAACCCTGCAGGAGACGGTTGGAGGGCTGCGCGAGGGCAAGATAAGCAGCGAGGGCGAGGAGGCGAAGGAGGAGCGAGCAGGCGAGAGGCATTGATCCCCGAGCGCCAGGACCTGCTCTCGCCAACACCTTTTCCTCGAGTGCCTCGGCCTCGGCCCTGGCGCTGCTGGGGCCTAGGCTGCGCGAGCGGGGCTGCCCCTGGTCGAGTCCTTTGTGGCCAGGGCGAGGATGAGGCCATTGGGCGAGCAGAAGGGCTGGGAGGGAAGGCGCCGAGGGATTCGCTGCAACAGAAAACCGTTATCGAAGGGCCTTGCAGTGCAGTATTGAACAGGAGGTGCCTTTGGTATTTTCTTAAAGCAGATTGCTCACTCCCGGAGGTGCTGAGGGCGTGGGAGGGGGCTCTGGGGGGGATGTCACTGTTGCAGTTGTTGCACAGGAGGCTGAGTTTGCTCCTGGAACGTGTGGTTTGACATATGTCTTTGTATTGGGTGGGACATGAAGGCACTCTTGCACACAACACCAAAGTTTTCATTGTGCTAGATCATGTTCTTGCAGTTTTCAGCTAGGAAAGTGTTAAATGTATTTTCTATAAATTTATAAATAGGTATATGTAATTATAAGTTATGTGGTTATGTGCCTGAAGGACATGTTTGATAAGTGGTAATACATCAGCAGTGGCAAGGGAGATCTGGAGTTTCTCATCCTGGAGTGTATGTGGTGGAGCTATAGCTTCATTGGAGTTCCAACAAAGTGTGGGGATGCCATACTGATACCTTGATGCACAGGAAATACCTTTGGTCGGTGACCATAGGCATACCATGAATTTCTACTTATTACTCTGTAGGTTTTTTTTTTACGCTATTGCCCTTTCGTTGTGTGTGCTGTTATCATTTCAAGATTTGACACCATCCACTGTCATCTCTGAATCACGGCTAACATACTAGAGTCCACCGTGGTAGTGTTGGTGTGTCAAGTAGTAGCTGCAGCCTCGTTGCTTTGTGCTCTGTGAAAGGCTGACAAACTTCCACTGCACAGCAAGATAAGAGTTTGGAGTCTATCTTTATTTTGATGTCAAATTGCATGGGAATGTTGCAAGCTCTTTTTTGTCATAATATATGCCATTGCAAGAATACAAGTATGAGTGGGCAGAGATAGACATAGGGGTGTGGTTTTAATAGTTATGTTGGTATGTTTACGCCTCATTTTAAGAAACTTTTCTTTGAAGAAATGTTTTTTCTGGATTCAAAAATATATATATATATAATTTTTTGTTTTTATATGAAATGGTCTTATCAAATTGTTCACAAAAAATGTGTATTTCACGTGTGTCACCAGCATAAAGAATAAATTTTTCTTTTCAGCATTTATCAAGGCATGTACTTGTCACTGTTTTATTATTTTCATTTGTGCAAAATAGTAGTACTATTTCTGTCAAAATACCATCAGCGTATGAAAAACATGTTTAGTATTGTTCAAAGATCATGTTGCAATAATATATGGAGGAAAATAGCTTTGTTTTTCAATTGTCAGGTTGATTTTTTTGTTATGCAGTTATAGATCTTTGTTTTTTTATGTGCCGGGTGAATATGCTGTTTGCTGTATTTTTAAATGTTTATAGTTTTGATTATTTATTTATTATGTTTTTTGTTAATACTTATAGATAGCTGTAGAAGCACCTAATCACCATCTAATCAGAATATGATGACTAGGATTACTTAATTTGTCCACTACTTGTATTTTTAGAAAAAACAGGTCTTTTTTGTTTTACTTTCATGATTATGAAAGTATGAGAATGATAAAGGTAATGATAATGATGATATTAACTTTCCTCAAAATCAAAGGAAAATAGATAAGCGAGATCAGGTAGGCCTAGTAATTAACTCCTAGGTAACAAAGTGCTTCTGGGAGCCATCTGTGCATAATCAAATAAAGCCTAAGTATATATGCATTTCTGACATAATGAATAGAATTATTTCTTTTAGGAACGAGGAAGTATATTTGTTAGATGACTAATTATATAATGTATTCAGCTGTTCAGTATCTTGAAAAGAATTTATCAAAAATTCTTCACAGTGCTCTGGAAAGCAGTTTGCAAACATTCAGATCAGGTCTTTGGTACGAGGCAAGATATTACCTCGAGTTCTATAATGGCAACGTTCGTATTGTCTGTAGGAGTATAAGTTGGATGTTTGATTACTTATTGCAAATTTTTACATACGAGAAGTTGAGATCAATACTTTAGTGACAAGACTTGTGTATAAGTTCATGTATCTATGCAGGCTATAGTTACAGCATTGGTACCATTGAATAAAGATAATTAGATTATACCCATTGAATAATTGAATTATACCCATGTCGTGTTTTATGCATGGGATGAATAAGGTTGTAATTTGTACTAATTTACTTGTGTGGATAATTACACAGGCACCCGTGGTAGATAATTCCCTACACCTTCCCACGTATGAAACCGTAATGCATTTAAATGTGCAAATTTCCATTATCGGAAAAGTGCACACCCTTTTTTTTATTTTATATGTATTTTCATAGTACATGTTAAAGTACTGTATATTTATGACACAATAAGTAAATCAGTGGACATACTGCATGATAAGGAGAAATGTCAGCTTCAGTAGAATTCAGAGTTATATGTACTGTAAATTTTAGGCTTTCCATATCAAAGAGTATCATGTAAAAGTATTATTTGAATGATGTAAGTGAAAGGTTTAAGGATCTTGAATGAATAATGAATGAAAATAGTAAGCTGTCGCTAACGTTTGTAGATGAAAAATAACAAATAGATTTTCTAGGTTTAAAACCCTGCAAACCTGGAGTACCGTGTTCCTGAAAAGTTGATGAAAGTTCAAGTAGAAAAAGTTCATTGATTTACTTTTTTCATTTGTACGTCACATGCATATTCAGCTCACAGGTCACACCCTAGTGAGGATGATGAACATTTTGTTGGTGTATTGTTTTGTGTCGTATCTTCAGTGGATTCTAAGATGTTCTTGTCCTGAACTTCATTGTAGAGGCACAAAAGTATTGATATAATTTTTTTTCTAATGGTGTGGTTAGTAGACTGACATCTCCAGATTAATCTTTTGTTTGAACCTGATCTATGTTGTATTTGAGATATGCAAATCAGAGAGATTAAGGAAAATGTAAAAGTAGTTTTTTTGATTATTTTCCTGAAGCAAAACCTTATTCTAGTAATTTAAATGTAAAACATTTAGGAACAATTTAGCTTGGGGGTTCATACAGTCTTGCTGTACCTAGGGAGGGGGGGGATTGCTTTTGTCTGCTGGGGGAGGGGGGGGATTGCTTCTGAGTGATAAGAGCTGTGATAAGAGACTTGATCTGTCTGGATATCTGGGGCATTTGTAGAAGATACTCTCCAGCTGTTGAAACATGTATGAAAAATGTATTTTGGCTTTATTGACATTTTTAAAGTTAAGAAAAGAAGGAATTAAGGGTTTATCAATTGTTTCCCATTGCTGTCTCACTTTGCATACTTGTTTGGATGAAGGAAATATCTCTCATGACACCTGTTCTTAGAATGTTGCCTTTCGTACGGTGACTTTCATAATGACAGATTCATTTGTTTATTGCATTTGATAATGTAACCACAAATACACCTTAATGCACCCTGCTATAAGGTATATTCTTTAACTAAGATTGAAATGTAAATTCATAACAAATCATGATCTCAGTCTGACTCATAAATAATATGATAACAAAGACCGTTGTTGTTAGTGGAAATGAGGATAGTTTGACCTTTCATGAGATACAACAATATCTTCTGCTTGTTGACGGAAGTTGAAAGGAAGGATATTGATCTGTTGGCCTGTTTAAGTAGATAAACCTGGACTGTATTAGTATTCTTAAAAGTGCAAGTGGATTTATTGTATATGGTGTTTTGTTATAAATTTTTATGTTATCTTTTTCATATTTGTCTTTATTTTGCTATTATTGTTATTTTGATAATTGTCAGTTATTATTATTTTTTATTGATTATTTTAGTTAGAATTCTTATTGATGATGAATATTAATTATTATTGTTGTCGTCCTTGTTTTCGTTGTGGCTGCTATTGTTATTGTTATTGTTATCACTTTTGGTTTGTTTATTATTACTGTCTTGCAGTCATTATTATTATTTTTGTTGTCTCTGTCACTGTTGTCATTGTCATATTCTTATTGTCAAGTCTGTCAGATGATGATGTTATTTTTTGTTAATGTTGATATATTTTGTTTTCATTATTGTTATCATCATCATCATCATCAATGATCAGTGATCAGTCCTGATCATCATTGACCAATCATCATTGTCAATCATGATTATTGTAACTATAATTATCAGTTTTTTTATCATTATTGCAGTTACTGTTGTTATTGTTATTGTTATTGTTATTGTTATTGTTTTTCTTAATTTTATTTTTTATATTATAAAATCATATATTTTATAGAAAAAAACATTATTCCAATTTTAGCCTTATACAGGTTCTTTGAAAATGGTATACCTGGTGATTATAAAATCCAGAAGACAGTATGGTGATATGTTACTGTTCTAGGGCCATGTAAGCATATCTCATATTATACTTAAGGATGGCGATTATTACAAACTCAGAGGGGAGGGTCTTTTAATCAAAGTAGGGGTGCGCCAGTTTATATTTTCTGCTCAAAAGGAGATGCCAATCATAAACAGAGGATCTTTAGGGAACTTGACCTATATATATATATATATATATATATATATATATATATATATATATATATATATATATATAGATATATTAGATGCCAATCATAAACAGAGGATCTTTAGGGAACTTGACCATCCTACAGATGATATTTTTGGTATATGAAAACACTCTGTCTTTGTATCATGCTGCAACAGCATTGAAGTGACAAACATTTCAAACGCCCATATCTATGATTGTGCATTGTCCATAGCCATAAAATCAGAAAGGGATAAAATTTTCTAAATATTAGAAATGATCTAGGGTATATACATGTTCACTATGATTTTAGTTTGGTTACACATAGATGGCTCTACAATAACTTGTCACTAGGTTGTCAGTAACTAATGTAGTGTATCTCCTGTTATCTCTTTATTATTATTTTTTATTTCTTTATTTTTATTTTTTTTTTGTCTATGATTTTTACTCTTAACTTTTTAGTATTTTATAGACATTATAATAATGTCAATACAAAAGATAATAACAACATTAACCCAACAGCAATGGGAAAATGGTGCATTCCTCTTGGCAATGTTGGCAATGTTGAGTTAAATGTTTCTGCACATAGATGGCTCTGCCAGTGCTTATCCACATAGGAGTCAGTTAGTGACCTCACTTTTCCTTGAAAAAGTGGGAAATCTTTTTTAACTAATGCTATTAATGTTTACACTTTGTATACATTATAATTTACTATATTGTATTGACATTACCAAAGCAGTATTAAATTTCAGAAAATACTGAAAATCAAGGAAAAGGGTAAACAGGTGGGACAGGTAGTTCTTGTAATTGGCTCATTGGTGACTTAGTACTTGTGAAGCCATCTATATGTAAAAACAGTTACTAAATTAGATACACAATGGGCATGGTATTTATGCACATGCCATCCCTGGTGGCAAGTTGTTAATATTAGTAGTATTAGAATAATAAAAAAAGAAAAAAAAAAAAAAGAATGGCAAATCAAATGTGATCACGAGAGCGCCTCATTATTGACTTTTTGATGACTTCCATCTGTGCTTAAGCAAAGCTTTCAAAACAAAACCACAGTGGACAGTATGTGTTTAGACTATAAGACCTTTTCATTTCCACATGTAAAACCCTTATGGGTGTATATCAAGAGATCAGTGTGTTTTGATTGACTGCAATTTCATATTTGTAAATAGTTCATGTAGGCAGGGCTTCAAACAAGAAAAATTAGGAGTTTCTTAACCCTTAGTCACAGCAGGATTACAGTTCATGATCATCCCAGTGCCAGGATCCTTTTTCTTTCCATGTAAGGATGGATCCTTTGTGGTTTTACGATTCAAGGGTGAGAAACGCCATCTCAGTCAAAATGTGCTAAAGTGAAATATATTAGATGAATTGCAAAGTAAATGTGTGTCAAGATCTCTCACTTGAAATATCAGTTTTTAAAGGAATTGTGTCAAATTGTTTGATCAATATAAACAAACTAGGATTAAGCCATTTTTTCTTGGGGTTTCAATGAAAATCAATATGAAAGCATTGATTCACTGGTATGTCATTGTAGATGTTTACACAGAGAATAAAGGAAAAAAATCCTGGTTTTTTATTGTAGGTAATTGGCAGAAAGTATCTTTTGAGGCAGACAAGAAACATTCCAAATGAAACATTCCATTCTCTTATCTTATACTATTCTTGATACTGGTATTCAATAAGAACTTAGTCTAGTGAGAAAATCAGTGTATCAGGTCCATGGCTTGTCACTGTTTTCAGCTTTCAATATTTGAACAGTGACTCTGCAGTTCCTCTTAGTGTGAAACATGCATGTTATCATTTTGTAAGTCTGCTTCAAAGGAAGGCTTGATAGGCATCAGGTTGTTTTTATGTCAGTGTGGTGGCAGTATTTGCTGTCAGTGATAGAAGAATTATTACCAAGGTAATTTTTGTTCATATTTGTTCATATGTTGAATGGGAATTTGAAAAACTTGAAGAGGGGAAGCTATTGCTGGTGAGGTGATAGGAGGTAAAGGTACTGATACAGCAGGAAGAAATTCTCCAATATAAACAAATTTGGATAATGTGTCAGTGAGGTTTAGATAAAGAATCCCTGTGTTGTATTGGCAGCAGAGATTCTTTGCTAAGGAATGAGAAGATGGAAATTTACGCAGTACCTCCTTGTAACAGCATTGATGCCGAGTGTGCCACAGTGGTGGGAGGTTCTTAGCAAGACTAAAAATTTGTGCCCAGTAATTTTTGATACCAGCAGCATATCTAACCCCTTGGATCTGGTTGCATGGTGGAAATCATGGAGCTGAAAACCCCGGGCAATGGGTTAAGTAATTGGCCAATTTTCCGGGCGTGCAGCGCGTAGGCTGGGTACGCACACGCATGAGCAGTGACAAGACTCTGTGCCTTTTGAAAAATTGTTTTATTTTTATTTTAAAGCTTTATCGTTTTTTTCGAATTTCCCTATTTGTCTCTTTGATTTGCTTTATCCAGATGGTAATTACTTATTTTCCTTGCACAGCCTCCATATCATCTCTCTCTCTATGTAGTAGCTTCAGTACAAGAAAAAAAATATATGGAACATTTGGTTATTTATGTCATATATCTCTCTTTTTTAGGAATTTTCAATTTTATGTTATGCAACTTGCACTGCCGGTCACTGCAACCAGGAATGCGGTGCACAGCATGTAAATAGTGTCCTTCCTGGAGCTGGCACTTTTCCAGTCACTGCTTACACATGTCACATTCCGCATTCGTTTATTTATGGGAATAATGCTAAAGCCCCCTTCTAAGCAAAAAAAAGAGTCAAATCACACTTGTGCACTCGTTGCGAGTCTTTTCCGTCACCCTGGCTTTCTCTCATGATGGCAGTTTGCGTCACCTGGACTGCAACCAATTTGCCCGTCTGGTGGCATGTTCAGATCACCCGGGTAGCTGCCCAAGTTTTTCCTTGATGTGACCGCAACGTCATCCGGGTCCAAGGGGTTAACCCACTCACAATAGATGAGGTCTTAAAAGAATGTGAAACTGTTGTTCACTTGTTTGTCTCATGGAGGAGATAAAGCTGCTGAAAAGTAGAACAGAAAACCTTCCGCTAAAAAAATTGTGTATGGTGCATCCACCAGCTTAAGAGATTGGGGTAAACATGTGTCCTGTGCTGATTATTTTCACTCACAGTGGGTGCCATAAGTTAATATTTTTTGTTGTTTTAATACCTGGATTTAGAAATAAATGTGATCAATGACATGATGTATAGAAATATAAAGCAACCTATTGCTGTTGTTAGTGTTAGTAATTGGGTAGAAAAGAAACCTTATGTTTATATATTTGTTATGAATCATATATTCATGAGAGAAAAACATGTGACATGACTTTATGTAGTTTCTTTTTTGTGTGTTCTTTGGGAAAGAAATAAACCTATTGAAACAGAATATAATGTTCATTTGCTATGTTATGTTATTAACAGGGAGAAAATATCCACATTTTTGTTCTGAAACAAGGAAGTATGATTATGGTTTTATTTCTATGCCTATTGCTTAATTCTTTGAGAGCTCCAAACTAAGAGATCTGAAGCACACAGAAGAATAATGAAAGTCACTGAAACAACACAGTCTGGGTGTCATTGGCTTAAACCTGATTGCAGAATCACTCTTGTAAACATCCATATGTGAGGTAGATGACGTAATGTGCTAAGTTTGTTGGTTTTGGCGCGCCTTGCTGGGGATGCAGTGTACCTAAAATGTATGTTCAAAGGATAAGAGTGGTATCATGTACTGTCCAATATTAGTTCTGTGTTAGTTTTCACTTGGCAAAAAAAAAAGAAAGAAAGAAAAAAACAAAAAAAAACGGATGAATCATTATTATTACTTATTTGTTAAATATTATTATAATAACAGGTTCTTTTACCAATATTGACTATAGTTGAGACAGTCATAAACCTTACACTTTCTTTAGTAAGTGAGACATGGCACTGCTTATTAGATATTTTCTATCATAATTTACCTTGATAATACTTTTAGTTTAAAGTTATTTTAATATTATTGTTTTGTTGAAGCATGCCATGGAAGTTAATTGGCTATGAATGCCTTTCAAATTGCTAATGTTATGTATTGTTTATTGTAACTTTATTATAAGAAATAATATCATATGCTGCACAGACCATTGGTAAGAAGGGATTTTGCACTGCTCATGGGTGGTCATATCTGTGAAATAAGCGAGTTCTGTTGGTTGTCAGTAATGATAAAGGGAGACTGAAAATTTGTGTTTATCATTTATTGACGTATATTTACCATGTGGATACAGTCTTGAGGTTTTTGTAACTTAACATGTTAAAGAGTATAGAAAATTAAAGAAGATATATGATTGAAACTAAATTGACTTGCTTAAATTTATTGGATAGATCACATGAAGTTATAATGATGTAGATTTACAATAAAGGGTTTTTGTAACAGTTGAAAAAAAAGTTGAGCACTACAAATTGTTTGGGATTATAGTCTATTGTATTCATAGATTCAGAACTGTGCCAAATGGCAAATCAGCTATTGGTATATTATCCTTTTTCAGAATTTTATCATTGGCACATATACATGCATATGCACAGAAATTTGTGCTGGTGGTTATGTACTGTCATTTGTATTTACGATATGCAGAGGAGGATGCATAAAAATCTAGTGGGTGAAAGTTTTGTATATAAAACACTATGTTGAAGAGAGAAGGTGATGGCAGATTTATTGATTTATTGATATTTGTCTTTAAGATATTGTGTGCAAATTCTCTGCATACTTATTTTGTTTCTTTGTCTTTCCAGGTATGGAGGTGTAAGAAGTGTTACCCACTAGTCATTTGGTTCCAACAGTAAATCCTTGATCATGAAAATGGTTTTGTCACAGCGTCAAAGAGAGGAACTGTAAGTTGACACAGCTATTCTTAGAGAGGGAGAGGGAGGGAAAGTAGTGTGTGAATAAGGCAGAAATCAGAAGAAATGGAAGGGTAGGGGAGATGGTAGGAAGCAGGGCACGATAGAAAGGGTTGCCCGATTGTCCAAGCAGGTGTAATTAAGGGAAGGGCAGCCAGCTTTTATGTATGGCTTAACCTCCCAGAGGAAGTTCAGACTTCAAGAGTTGCTCAGTAGAAATACCTAATTGATTGATAAGTTCGCAGATAATCTCAAATATTATATGTCTTTATGAACTTATTTGTTGCAGAAAGTGTGTTCATGTTCTTGACCTTTACAGTGATTATAGTAATGAAGCAGTCCATTTACCCTGGTCCATTTAATTAAAGCCCCTCCTTGAATACATATATTTTGAGAAGTTAAGTTGGATTTAATCAATTTAAAGCTACTAACTATGGTTATTGATATGTATGTAATTGTACTTCATTGCATATAATCCACAGTGAATAAGGATTTCAACCCTGTTAATTGTATCTATTTTTGGTGGGAAGAGTAGGCAAGAACACATTTTGGGAGGAACGTGACTTCAAAGTAGAGAGAGGGACAGATTGGCAGCCAAACAGGCAGGGGGAGCGGGGACATGACACGAGGAGGAAGAGTTGCAATTGATGAATTGAGGGAAGTATGAATGGAAGAAAGAAATAAGAAAAAAATGAATGAATGGATGAAAGGATGGCATGATAGGTGGAGAAAGAAATTGGGTTAGAGGGGAGAAGTCATTTACCGTTGAAAATCAGCCTGTTTCATGTAGAAAGATTTTAGAAATTTGTATTTTGTTTATTAGAAGCAGTGATTCCAGGTTGATAGCTAGAAATCAATGGTCCTGAAATTTCCATGCCCTTTCAGTTTTAGCTTTTGAATGAGAGAATGAGAAATGATTGTGTGAGAGGGAGGAAGGGAAATTAATGAAGAGCATATAGGAAGAAAAACAAAAAAGATAATTGATATTTATTTTCAAGACAAGAACTTTACCATATAGAAAATCTCCACATTTATTTGTTACCACAAGTGTTTAATGATTCCAATATTTTCCTTTTAGTAATAAGGCCATAGCTGACTACTTGTGCAGCAATGGCTACATGGATGCCTTGGAAGCCTTCAAGGCCGAAGCAGACATGCCTGGGGAGATCGAACGGAAATATGCTGGTCTCTTGGAAAAGAAGTGGACCTCAGTCATCAGGCTCCAGAAAAAGGTATGTCGTTAAGGGGTCTTACTACTTGTCAGACCATTTTATTTGCTATATGCACTTTTGCTGGTCATAGTGCTGAAAATATTACAACTTCAAGTATGTTTTCTTTCATAGGTTATGGAACTTGAGGTAAAGTTAAATGAAGCAGAGCGTGAATATATTGCTGGCGCACCTACTCGAGACAAGCGATCTCCTGCAGAATGGATTCCAAGACCTCCAGAGAAGTATTGCCTCTCTGGGCACAGGGCACCAGTTACTAGGGTATGATATATCTTCTCTCTTAGTAATGGTGTTTTTGTAATTCTGCATGATAATTTTGTGGCGTGTCTTATGTGTCTAATACTTTCATATTTTTTTCTCCTTATAAGTGTTGTGATTTAAGTGGTGTGATTTATTTTCAGGTAATTTTCCACCCTTTGTATTCTGTGATGGTATCTTCAAGCGAGGATGGAACTATTAAAGTTTGGGATTATGAGACCGGAGACTATGAAAAGACATTAAAAGGTCACACTGACAGTGTTCAAGATATTGCTTTTGATCACACTGGCAAATTCCTTGGTAAGGAAATTATGTATTAAATTTAGCCTTTATAGTCATGGAAAAAAAGAACTTTGGAGACACTTACTTTGGTTGTTACATTATCGAAGTTTTTCATGGACATTATTCTTCCTTGTTAGATATTTCTTTGACAGATAATGTTTTATTTATTTGGTTTGAATTCTATATATTCCAAGGTTGCACATGATTAGCTAGTTGCACATAATGATTTATGTGCAGTAAGATTACCAGCTTTCTCATTCTTTAACCAAACTTGTGGAAAGACAATATAAACACAACATGTGAAAAATGACAAGCAAACCTAATGTCTTTGAATCAAGGACTTTCTCGGCATCGAACTGATAATCAGGTTTCTCCAGTGTGTTATCATGTTGACTTTTTTTTTTCGACACCAGTCTCCTGTAGCGCTGATATGTCAATCAAGCTGTGGGACTTCACATCTTACGAGTGTGTCAAGACGATGCATGGCCACGACCACAATGTATCCTCAGTCACCTTCATGCCCTCTGGAGACTACCTCCTCAGTTCCTCCAGAGACAAGACCATCAAGATGTGGGAGGTTGCTACAGGGTGAGGGCATTGTTACCAAGATTGTTTATCAAGTAGATGATTATATGTGATCCATAATAAGTTATGATTGGAAAGACAAATTGCTTTCTTACATGTTTAAGGTTATTCAGGTATGATGAAATATCCTTTCCCTTAAAAGGAAAAAGAAAATTAAATCTGCACAGGGGATAGATATTAAAAGTCTGTCAACGGTATGTGTAATCTTGGCAGATATTGCGTGAAGACTTTCACAGGCCACCGGGAGTGGGTGAGGATGGTACGGGTGTGTAGTGATGGCTCCCTTATTGCTTCCTGCTCCAATGACCAGACAGTGCGCGTGTGGCTAACAGCAACAAAGGAGTGTAAAGTAAGTTTTCTTGTCTTTTTTCACCTCCCCCCCTCTTTTTTTCTAATCTATTATTCTTTCAATATGAGTCAAGAAGCAGAGATTTCATTTGAAATGTCAAGTGTCTTCATTTACAATTTCCAAATAGTGTAATACTAGTAAAACAAAGATAAGCAGTTTGGCATCTCTTTTCTAATGATATGTTTAGAGGTAGAAATATATCAATATTCTGTATCGATGAATTGGAATGTAATCTGGGTTTATAACCAACAGGCTGAACTCCGAGAACACGACCATGTGGTTGAGTGCATTGCGTGGTGTGAGGGCAGTGCGTGCACTTCTGTTAATGAAGCTGTCGCAACAGATAACCGTAAACCTAATTATAAGGGCCCATTCTTGATTTCAGGGTCAAGAGATAAAACAATTAAGGTTAGTTTGAGAGAATAGGTGAATGTTGTAATATTATATATCTGGATATTGGTAAGTACGTAAAGATGAACAAATATTATCGCAAACATAAGAACTTGCTGAAAGTGAACTACTAGATGCTGTCTATTTATATAGACTTGTGTGTATATATTTTATATTTTAATTCATGTAAATTAACCTAATGTTTTATCTTGTGTTGCAGTTTTCAGCTTATTTGTTGTTGTAAATATAACCAGAAGGCTTGGGAATATCAAGAGCAGGCATACTTCCTATAAAACACTTTGAACATATTTACAAGATAAAGGCTGGGGGAAATTTTAGATCTTGCTTTTCATTGATGTGTGCATCAACTGATACTTACCTTAACCATGTCCCTTGTGCTTCAGATATGGGATGTTGGCGTAGGACTTTGCCTCTTCACTCTGGTTGGTCATGACAACTGGGTGCGCGGTCTCCTGGTGCACCCAGGAGGGAAGTATATTCTCTCAGCCTCAGATGACAAAACTGTACGCATGTGGGACATAAAGAACAAACGATGCCAAAAAACTCTGGATGCTCACTCCCATTTCTGTACATCATTAGGTAAGTTTTGTGATCTTAAGTTGTTGATAAATTTCCGTGTTTGCAATTTGCTTTAGAAGGTGCAAGACGTACACATGTGATTAACCATGTGAATTAAACTCATTTTAGATATGCACCGGAGTGCCCCTTATGTGATCACGGGCAGTGTGGACCAGACGATCAAGGTGTGGGAGTGCCGCTAATGATGGAATTGAAGGAGCCATGCCCCACCTCCCCCTCCCGCCAGCTTGCTGGTCACCCCTTCTCCCTACTGCATGCTGCCATCGCTGCTACAGATGCCGATGTTGCTGCTCCCCAGGTTGCTTCTACTCCCACTCTTCTGACACCTGAGCTGCTGTCTATATTACACCCATCTGAGGCCCTTCCACACCCTATGTTCATTCCTTGTTTTTCTCACATGGGTGGTAGGTGCAGTATATTTCCCCTTGGTAAAAAAAAATGGACTGATCCAGTGTAGCCAGTAGCCAGTGTGCAGTGCGAGACAAGTGGCACAATATGTGTGGGAGGAGAAAGCCCCCTAAGTAATTTATTATTTTAATTTATTATTAATACTGATGTAATAATACAAGCACCAAACCCTTTGCGGCACTTTGGGTACGGTTGCTGATAGAACGGAGGAAGTTGTAAGATGTGTCCAGGGTGGGTATAGAGCACCTGTATATAGATGCTTTTTGTATTGCCTCTTTATCATGCACTGATGGTGGAGGCAGTAAGCTGAAGGAAGGGTGGCAAGTATAGAGTGATGTGTTGCTGATCGTTTGTTGTTTTACGCCAAAGAAGAGAAAGAGGTGTTTCTTCAAAAACCAGTGAATATATTAGTGAAGTTCACTTCTGTATCAGAACAGATGGTACCAGTGATGATTCATTCCCAGGTGTTCAAAAACAAAACTTGGCTGATCATGGATTATTATTTACGATTTGTAAATATTCGGTAGGAGTAAATAGTTAACAACTATAAAAAAAAAAAATTGGAGATCATGGAACTGCAACGAAGGTAGTGGGTACAGTCAAGGGTTAATGCAGACATGCAACTGTCTCTTCTCATACTTAGATGTGGCAGACTGGGTTTACGCTAAACTGTAAAGGAAGTTTTTCATGTGAGTCATATTCTAGTTTTTATTATTGATATTTAATAGTTTACCTGTCAGTAGGGACAGAAAAGGTTAAAGTTTAGATTGGTTATTATTTATTTACTTGAATGACAGAGAACTGTCTAAAAAGTTTAAAAGGAAACTCAGGTCTGTCCGTCTTATCGTATGAGACTTCCACATGTGATCAGTGAATACTGGAGTACAGGAGAGGCTAGAACAGGTGGTCTGGTGCTACATTAGTGTTTACCTGCTTCGTGTGGCTCACTTAAGGTGTCAGGGTCTCTAACATCCTATAGTTGACTTTCATTGAAGCAGGTTGAAATTTTTACTTCGGTTGTGTCTTGTGTCCTGCTAGGCTTCAGCACCCAGCTCCTCTAAAACATCCCCGTAGCTGGTTTGTGCTTCAATGTATTCTTTCTTTACATTTTCCCTCATACTTGCCTTTTCCGCATTTCATGACAAATCTTTAGCAGTCAAAATGTTTATGACCTGAGGCACAAATGTGCCTTTTTGTATTACTAACATGCTGTGATTACCTTATATAGTCTTTACATTTACAGAGCTTTAGTATATTTTTTCTATTTTTGTACTATTTAACAAAACCATTTGTTTTACTAGCACTGAGCTTCAGTTACTATCAATTGTGATTCCTTGAATGATTGCCTAGGAACTGGATATTTATCCTTGGAACACAAAGCGAGACCTGGTGGGCAGCCTCAGGGCAAGGGACAGCCTAGTATTTGATAGTGCTAATGATAGCATTTGACAGTGATTCAGTGACCAAACCTGCCCTGGAAAAAGCCTTAACCTGCACTGCAGATAGGGATTATTGCATGAAGCATACCTTTTACATACCAGACTAGTTGAGTAAGAGTGTAGTTGATGCTGGCTTTGCGTTATGACAACTAGAAGTGGCTGCCGTGGTGGCTGACTTGACTACACCGATGTTGCATAATAATTTTGTCATGTTAAGCCATGGAAGGCTTGGCAGTTGTGTGTGTATGCATTAGTCATTCACATGTGTATACCAGTGTAGATCTGAAGCATAAGTGATTCTGTCATTACTTGGCAGCAGAGGTGATTGTCAGGTTTTTGCTGCTGTAGTCATCAGATGCCCGCTGAATGTTGTTCATCATTTGACTCCTGCTCCTCTCACTAGTGCATAGCCAAATAGATTGTAAGTGCATTTGGTGCAGATAATTACTTTAGAATTTTTTTCATTAATGTTATTACAAGGGTTATTTTTTATATTTATCTTTTAATATTATTATTGTTATTGTTATTTTTATCACTATGAATATAAAAAGTATTATTATTGTTATAATAGATATTATTATTGTGATAAGGTAATACATCAGTATCATTATTATTTTTTTTTTATAGAATTTATTGATCATGATTATATTATAGAATTTCTTAATTATCTTTTAATATTAGATATTTATCTTCACCTGCTAAGAGTGAAATTGCAAATATTTCTCAAAGGGATAGAGGGTTGAAGATGCAAAGAACCTGCTGGAGAATTTGGGGCACGGGACAGCTGACGCTTTCTCCTAACATTTGTGTACTTAGTGACAGCAAACTGTAGGACGGGTCTGACCCGAATGCCTTGCTCGATGCCGCTATTTGTAAAGGTAATTTGGTGTCCGACCTTCCTTAACCCATCTAGGCCAGACATGTCTAAGCAGTATATCCGGCAGCATTGTCTTTCATCAAGCAGACCACTGGCTTAACACCATGTTATTAGTTGCTGCTTCATTATTGATTCATGTTCACATTCCATAGATGGTGGTGAGCATTTGCTGTTCACCCTTAAGGGTAGAGAATTGACTTTAAATACAGTAGGATGTTTAATCGTTTTTTTAATTGAGTGCAAGATTTTAGCTTGGCCATAAAAATTTGTCTGTTTCTGAAAGGTAATGCTTGCTGACATATATTATATATGAAATAACTAACCCAACTTTTGTCACCATATAGTCACATACACACACTAATAACGTATCTTTGATGTTCATAATTATAACTTTGATGATAATAATCAGTGAGTCCATGTATCTTATTTATTGTTTCCATAACCATCTACGCTGGTAAGACAACTTGCCTGTAATATGAGAGTGTAAAGCAAAGCAAAGGAATTTGCTCTTTGGTCTGACGTTGACGATATCGCCAATGGTGTCTTCGGCATTTTTCCAATAAAGTTAAATTTTCTTTTTTTAAAAAATTAACATTATTGAAAACTTTTCCAAGTCTCCCTGTGATATCGCTCTTGCCTCGTACCATCCAGAGTACACAGCCAGGGCAACACCAGTCAGGATATGGAGAACAAACTAGTAATGATAGCGCAAAAACATGCAAAAGTCCTTCAATGTAACTATGTTTAACCCCTTGAACAGACTGACTTGGGATCACCTTTACTTCTCATCCCTCCTTGAATTCCATGGTATTGTAGTTCTCCCTTCAGTCAGGCAAGATGATAGGCTTTGACAATAGACTTCTCTTAAGCATAACTCTTTAGATATTTCCTTTTGGTGACTTGATCTGTGGATTTGGGATAGACAAAAAACGAAAAGAAAAAAATGGATGATGAAGCAGGTAGAAAATACAAAGAAATGTTTGTAGACCAGGAAGAGAAGGAATTGAAAGAACAAGAGAACATGAATAACAAGAACCCTGCCTAAATCATCAGATCCTGTCCCATGTTGAAGTTACTTTCTTGTTATCCACCAGCAGTAAAATATCAGCTGAAACGCTCGTCACCACAAGAGGAGCTGGCCAGCAAAATCCTCCGAGCAGCTTTCAGGCACAGATTTTGAGTTCACTTCTATTTCAGGTGGTCAGGGCTTCTGCTCTTGCTAGGTTAGAGAGACGTCTCACCCTGAATGTGTACAGGCACCCTGATTGAGCACACAAAGCTAAATTGTTTTAGTTAGCCATTGTGTATAATACTAAAGAAAAATAAAATAAAATAAAAAAACGGTGAACTATAAGTTTTCCCAGTATGCCCATTAAAATTGATGTCTAACATTGTCTTTTAGTGATCCATTTGATCAATTAGTCAAGTGTGTCAGTTGAGTCTCTTGTCATTACGATTCTGGGTTTGGGATTGATTATTCTTTTTCATTATTTTTTACTAGTTTCCTTTTTTATATATATATATTTTTTTTAGTAAGTGATCAGTGTCCAGTGTTTTAACTTCTGTTTGTTACAAAGAATGTATTTTAAATCCTTTAGCCCTACTGAAAAATGCCACTCAACATTTGTGAGGATCTTTGAATGATTTGCATGACAAAGTTTTATTTTGCAGCTTTGTTGCTTTATTTTTTATCAATCTTATTTTTTGTATATTAGTGTTGGTTGCATGTTTTTGCCTCCTTTGTGTGACAATAGGAGAAGGTCTACTTCATTTCTTTGTGAAAAAATAAGCAAAAATATAATAAAGTTGTGGGACAGTGAAAAATATGTTTAGTTTTATCAGAGAGATTGTCATATATATATATATTAATAGGAACTTGAATGTCAAACTTGTATATGAGATGTTATGAGCACCATGAAATGCGTTTATTTTTATTTTTGTTATTATTGACAAATTATCAAACAGGGCAGCTCTGATTTCAAAACTAATTAAAAATATATTGACAAGCATTATATTTTGTTTTTTTTTCTTGAAGTTCCATGGGCTTAATATGCTTTGTATGAGTTTGTTATTGCTCTCCAGTATGTAAATAATTAACTTCCTCTCTTCTGTACATTTATTCTGTAAACGTAAGTAACAGTAAATAAACTCGATGTACACAACAAATTTATTTTCCATTTCCATTTTTTGTTTTATGGTTTAGCTTGTATTTGCTTCTTTTGAGTTTTCATTTCTCTCGTCTTACTTTCTGTTGATTCTTTGCGGTTTTTGGACAAGTAAATAAACAGTGAGTATTGTGTTATAACTTTAGAATTATTGCAGAAAGGAAATAAAACTTCACCCTCTTATGGTATATCTTGGTCATTGTTAACCAGTTATTGCAGTAAGTACTAGGAGAAGACTAAAGTCACCAGCTTGATATCACTGGATGGCTACTCCTTCAAGAAACTATTTTGATTGACAGGAGCCTACTACTACTGATGGGGACAGTTTCTATCAGTGCCAGAATTATGCATACTGATTTTGACACTGATTTATGTTGAATTCCTATTACACGTGATATTAAAATTTCCTTACCATTGAAATGGATGGATGTGCATGTATGGTTGCGTGTGTATGCAAGCATTAGTGTATGTATTTCTGATTTTACATGTAATAGTACAACTACTGTATTTGACAATAAATTCTTAGCAGAGAAACACCACCCAATAATGACGTGTCTAGGTAATTACGACTTGGTTGCCAGTGCAACTTTATATAGTCTAGGGTAAACTCTCAGTAGATGTCCAGGAAACTTCTACAAATTTAGGCTGCAGGATACAGAAGCCTTGATATAAAAAGTGTTCTCCAGACTTCCAGGCATCTGGTGGAAATCGTACATCTATGTATGCTTGATTATTCACTATTATTCACCATTTTGGAACTAAAGGGAGATCTTGATATTTATGCCACTTTTACCTATAGAAGGAGCAGTAATTAGGTAATCGAGATATGAAGCGAGTACAGCGATTAAGGGAAGGACAGCCAGGAAACCAATCTCAGCTTTTGATGGGTTTTATATACATCTGTAGGGGGTGGGGTCAGTTTAACGGATTAATTATTTTCAAGATAAATGAGAATGGTAGGTGGATATTTTTCGTGAAATGTCGTTCAAGCTAGATTTAAACTACTCCCGAGTATAGGATACTTGACATTCTCAAAATTGCTCTTTATCTTTAACCCTACGCTGGTGGGAATTCTTGTCCTTAGTTATTATCTTTGGTTAATTTGGGTAAGGATGTGTTTTTCTTCCTTATTTTATAGCGTTTTAGACTATACCATAGTCTATCCTCTTTCCTGGCGGCCTATGTTGATTCCAGAATAGAGTTTAGCGCAGTTCCCTTAAGTAGAATCAACGACTCTGAAGACTTACATTCATATTGCCTTTAGTTTTTTCCTGGAAGTTCAGACTTGAGAACTCGACTGGCTTCCTCCCCCCCACTCTTCCCTCTTGACGTCAGTTTTGAAGTTGTATGCTCTGTCTATTTTTTCCTGCAGTGTTCCGACAGGAGTCTATATGGAGCCACAATTAGGGATGAAGACGTGTTAGCAGTACCTTACATAATATTGCAAACTGTCTTATCTGCAACTTGGGTCTGATTAAGATTCTATACAGTACACATATATATACGTATCCAAAACTTAACAACAACAAAAAAAATCCATACTGTGTATTACACAATGTAGTGAAAAAAAATCTTTGACACTTGAATTATATAGTTAAGAGATCTGTTATGACTACAAAAAGAACAAAAAACAGCATTAGCACCTCATATACCCAGAGAGTGCATATAAAGACTTCA
>NW_020868944.1:193549-199546 GCF_003789085.1 Penaeus vannamei
TATTATTGTTATTATTATTATTATCATTATTATTATCATTATTATTACTATTATTATCATTGTCATCAATGCCATTATTATTATTATTATCATTATCATTATTATTAGTAGTAGTACTTTTATTACTACTATCATTACTCATATTGTAATCAATATTATCATTATAATGATTGTCATTATCATCATTATTGTTTTTATTATCATTATCATTATGATCATCATTATTATTGTTATTTTCATTTTTATTACTAATATTATAATCACAGTTATCATTGTCATAGATATTATCATTGTCATCATAATGACTATAAAAATGATTATCATTATTGTTATCATCATCATTAAATTTATCATAGTGATTATTAAAACTACAGTTAATATTGTCATTTTTATTATTATTATCATTATTGTTATTATTGCTATCATCATTATCACTATTATTATTATTATTATTATTATTATTAATATTATCATTATCAACATCATAATCGTCATCGTAATTATTGTTATTGTTGTTGTTATTGTTATTAACATTATCATAATCATTACTATTATTATCATTAGCATTGTTATTATTTTCATCATTATTACTATCAGCAGCAATATGTTTAATATTATGATGAACATCATTATTATAGTTATTATCATTATTATTTATATTTCTACTTTATTACTACTATTATCATTATATCATTAAACTGAAAAGTATTTTGTCTTTTAAACAACGTGATGCTTTTGTGATGATAATTAGATTTTCGTTTTGTAAAAAAAAAAAAAAAAAAAAAAAAAAAAAAAAAAAAAAATCGTGACTTTTTCAACACTTAAAATAACAATTGAACTAATTAACTTTATTTTCTTTTTTTATTATAGTGAATATATCGTATTTTTTTTTTACCTTATTTATCATCTTTATCTATTCATTTATTTGGTTATTTATTGTTTTGTGGAAAAAATGATTATGTGAAGAAAAAAAAAAAAATGTGTCGCATTATAATCTTCAAGAATAAGGAAACGAAATCCTTTGTTCATTTCCTTTATCTTCTTTATTGACTCTACTCTTTATGTTTACTTATCAAAGCCGGCTCTTGCGGTACTCAAAAGAAGGGAGTGTTATGGAAACGTGAAAAAACGGTTACACACATGCACACGGACATGTTAAATATCGTACACACACATACACACACGCACACGCAGCACACAAATACACACATATGCACAAACACACACACACAACACACACACATACACAAGCACAGCACATACACACACACCAGCACAGCCACAACACACAACACACAGCACACACACACACAGCACAATCAATCACAAACACATACACGGACACAATGCGCAATCACACACACACACACACAGCACATCTCACACCACACAACACACAGCACAATCACACACACACACACACAGCACAATCACACACACACATAGCACAATCACACACACACGCAGCAACAATCACACAACACACATACACAGCACAATCACAACACACAGCACACACAACACATCACACAGCACAATCACATACACACGCACAACAATCACAACACATAACAAACACACACAACACACACACACACACACACACCAACAGCACACACAAACACACACACACACACACACACACACACACACACACAACTCTCTTAAATATATACGTGTGTGTATATAGCTTGTGTTTATATTTTACATTTCGGTTCCAGTCAACACTTGCCTTATTTACCTCATGCGCCTCTTACCTTCTCAGTTCAGTGAGATATTTCCCTTATTCAGTAAGACTCTTTTCTTGAACCCAAACCTCTATACTTCTCCCTTCTTTTTCTTCTTCTTCTTGTTTTCTTGTTCAGTACCCCCCTACATTCTTCAGTCCTTTCTGTAATTCCTTTCTCGTTTTTCGTGTCAGTTCAGTATAAGTCTTTCCCCGCCATCTTCGTTTCAGTTCAGAAATTCTTCCTCTCGATTTCTGCATACTGTTGTTGTTCAGTACCCCTCCCCCCCTACATTCTTCAGTCCTGTTCTGTAATTCCCTTTCTCCCTTTTTCGTGTCAGTTCAGTAAAAGTCTTTCCCGCCATCTTCGTTTTCAGTTCAGAAAATTCTTCTTCTCGATTTCTGCATACTTCTCCCTTCTTTTTCTTCTTCTTCTTATTGTTGTTCAGTACCCCCCCCTACATTCTTCAGTCCTGTTCTGTAATTCCCTTTCTCCCTTTTTCGTGTCAGTTCAGTAAAAGTCTTTCCCGCCATCGTTTCAGTTCAGAAAATTCTTCCTCTCGATTTCTGCATTCAGTAAAAGCACGTTCCCACCCTTTGCACAGTAAAAGAAAGAAAGAAAGGAAGGAAGAAAGAAGAAAGAAAGGAAGGAAGGAAGAAGGAAAGAAAGAAAGAAGAAAGAAAGAAGAAAAGAAAGAAAGAAAAGAAAGAAGAAATGAAGAAAAAAAGAAAGAAAGGAAGAAGAAAGAAAGAAAGAAAATAAATAAAAGGAAGAAAAAAAGAAAGAAAGGAAGAAGAAAAAGAAAGAAAAAAAAAAAGGAGAAAGAAAGAAAGAGAAAAAACCCCCCCTCCCTCCCACACCTCCTCCTCCCACAAACCACCCCCTCCTACACCCCCCTCCCTCCACACCCCTCCTCCCACAAACCACCCTCCTACACCCCCCCAACCTCCCACACCTCTTCCGCAGCCCCCGACACGTTCCAGGCAAGCGCGAGAGAGAGTGTGAGCGAGCGAGAGGGCGGGCGAGAGTGAGAGAGACGCCAGTTCGGTCCAGGTTCTTGTGGCGGCGGGCGCTACATTCGCTCTCCGATCCCGCTAGACTCGTCGCGCGGAATGAGCGAGAAGGTGCTAAAGTGTAGCGACTTTTTTTTCCCTTTGTGTTTTGCTGTTGAGTATCGCTCGTTTGTGTTCTTTGTTGTTGTTGTTATTATGATAATTATTTTTATTGTTATTATAATTATCATTTCATTATTATGCTTATCAATATTTCTATTATTATTATCATTATTATGATTATCAATATTTCTATTATTATTATCATTATTATTTTTATGACTTGTTATTATTATTATTATCATTATTATTATTATTATTATTTTTATTATTATCATTATTATTACTGTCATTATCATTATCATTATTATTATTATTAATTATTATTGATATTATCATTGTTATTGTTATTAATATCATTATTATTATTATTATTATTATTATATTATCATTATCATTATTATTATTATTATTATTGTTATTGTTATTATTATTATTATTATTGTTATCCTTATTGTTTTGTTGTTGTATTATTATTATTATTATTATTATTATTATTATTATTATTATTATTATTATTATTATTATTATTATTATTATTATTATTATTATTATTATTTTATCTTATTATTAATATTTCTATTATTATTATATTATTGTTAATATTTCTTTACTATCGTTATCATTATCATTATCTTTGTATCATTATTATCATCATGATTATTTTAACCATCATCATTATTATGATTATTATGACTATTACTAGCGATAATAACAATGATTATAAAGATAACAGATGGCAGTATTTGGAATAATAATTATGATAATGATAATGATGATAATCATAATGCCAATTAGAGAAATGATGATAGTCATGGTAATACTAATAACAATAATGATAATGATAAAAATAATAATGATAGTAATGATATAATGATAGTAATAGTAATAAGAATGGTGATGGTGATGATGGTGATGATAATAAAAGTAATGTTAATGATTTTAATTATAATGATAGTAATAGTAATGATGATTCTAATAGTAATGATGATGATAATTATTCTAATAGTAATGATGATGATAGTGATTATTCTAATAGTAATGATGATAGTGATTATTCTAATAGTAATGATGATAATGATAACAATAATGATGATAATGATGAAAATACAAATGATCATAATGATTTTGGAGATGATAATAATAGTTTTTTTGCTAATAACGATGATGATAGTCATGCAAAACAAATGATAACAGTAGTATAATGGATCATGTTAATGGTGATTTTGAAAATTAATAGTTATTCTTATTAAGAATAAGAATATGTAAGAGTATATAGATAATGATAATGATGGAGATAGATAGAAAAAAATTGATAATATGCATGAAATAGGGGTGATAAAGATAGAATTGACAATTACAATAGATGATTACAAATAACAACTGTTATTGTTGTTCTTATCGTTACTTCAATATCATCATTACTGATATTATGATCATTATTACAATTGCCCCGAAATTGATGATTACAATAACTGTTATTGTTGTTCTTATCGTTACTTCAATATCATCATTACTGATATTATGATCATTATTACCAATAGACACGTACCATTTTAATACTTCCAACATTGACTCATTCTTAACTATATTAACGAATATTATGATCCTTATTGCTAATAGACACGTACCATTTTAATACTTCCAATATCTACTCATTCTTAACTATATTAACGACTTTTCTTTTATAACAACGTTGATTGACGATTATACAAACGTTATTGACCTTTTAAACGTTTGTAAATAGACTGATATTTAACGACTGATGCTTTTAACGAATTAAATTTAACGAATTAACTTTTAACGAATTAAAATACTGGATCGGTTGAAATTACCTTTAGTGTTATATGACTTGTGACTTTGTGATGAACAAAGTGAAAGTAAAAAACTCGAAATGAGAGAATATCTGACGGAGTGAATAAAGAAAGGCCAAAGGAATATCTGAAAATAAGAAAAGGAAAGAAATAAAGAAAAGAAATAAAGAAAGAGAAAGAAAAGGAAAAAATAAAAGAAAAAAATAAATAGTGTTTGCTGAAAGGGAAACACTAAGCTTTTTCAGGTGAGTTGATTTCATTTACATTTTTCTCCGTATTTTTATCTGTATTTTTATTCTCTCTCCCTCCCACCCTCCCCCACTCTCTCTCCCACACCTCTCTCTCCCTCTCTCTCTCTCTCTCTCTCTCTCTCTCTCTCTCTCTCTCTTCTCTCTCTCTCTCTCTCTCTCTATATACATACACATATATATATATATATATATATATATATATATATATATATATTTTACATTTAATTTCAGTTTTGATAACGATATATTTACTTATCTAATTATTTTTTTGCAAGAGGACTATATTGAACAGACAAGGATAGATGTAGAGTGCACAACACCACCAGATAACCAAGCATACATTTAAGAACGAATGAATGATCAAGTAAAGAATAAACATAAAAAAAAAGAATTGCGAATAAATAAAACGAATATCAGAGCAAATCCCAAAACAACACAGGCAGCGCAGTGCCACCATCACCCAAACAACCAAGCAAAAATCCCAAAATGAAAATTCCAACCGTGAAACCAACGTAAAACTAGACCGATAAAACCTCTCCCTCGATGACAACCAACTCCCTACATTAACGAACACACACACACATACCGGTACACATAACTCCAGGCATTTCATATCAATGAAAGATTTCGAGATGACAAAACCACCTAACCAGTTAACAAGCGCTCTTCAACAAGCTCTCTGCTCATAACTCTTCAACAAGCCCTTTCCCCAAGCTCTTTCTCTTCGTCCTCTCCTCTTTCTCTTCGTCCTCTCCTCTTTCTCTTCGTCCTCTCCTCTCTGACTTCGTCGTCTCCTCGCCACACAACAGACTCTCGCCCTCATGATTTCCAATTTCTCTTGGTTATTTGCATCTCTATAGTAATTCTGACTTCAGGGCGAGTGGCGCAGACAGTCCAATTACCTGTTCGATTCTACTCGTACTTGGGCAATTAGTGGGATTCATATAAATAATCTCCCTAGGGTTTTCAGGGAATTGTAATTTTTTTTTTGTCAGTCGATAGTTAATGTTTTTTTTATGGTAGGTTTTTCATTATCATTATCATTGTAATACTAATTATGATAATAATGATAATGATAATAATGATGGCCAAA
>NW_020868944.1:199646-202146 GCF_003789085.1 Penaeus vannamei
TTATTATATTCTACAGACATTGCAAAGAGATGTCATAGATGAGTACAGACACAAAGCACTGCCTATTGGTAAATTTTCATAACTTTTTATTAAGGAGTGAGGAAATACATGAAATCTATAGGATGCAAAACTTGGAAAAAACAGAACATAGAGCATTAAGCCACCAGCCATACGACCTACTCTTGGTTATGGATAGTAAAGTGTATGTGAAGAAGAGTTCATGTTTATTCAAGATGTTTTTCAGGCATTGCCATTCTACAAATATTATGCTCTCTGTGTGACTATTTATCTTTTTTTCATTCAGTTTTATAAAATTTGTTCCTTTTCTCAACTTTTCTATTCCCACCCTTTCCCTTGCAAACAGGAAGGATGAGAGTGCCGTACTGAAACAGCAACACAAGACTTCTGTCAACCCTTGTGAAAAGAAACAATGTGCAGAAAATATTTCATGTAATGGGGTAAGGAGAAGGAATGACTATTTAGAAAAAAATCCTGGTTTTGTGATTGAAGAAAAACAGATGAATATGCATGTACTCTATGCTACAGAATATTTATTGAAATAGATCAATACATATCAATTAATTCAATACAGTACCACTCAGTAGGAATTATTATATGAGGACTAATTAAAATAATCTTGTAACATGATTAATAGTTCACTATAATTTTAAAAACTTTCTATGGAGGGACAAAGCAATAAGACTAGTGTTATCAGATATAAATCAAGTATTAATCTATAATCTTTAATACTATTAGATTATCATACCATATTATAGCAAATATTTCAAGAATTGCTACAACATGAGACCAGATACTTTGACGTTAACACTGCAGCTTAGAATTTGCAATTATACTTATACCTAGTGCATCATCCCATAAAATTTAACTTATCTATCTTCAGAGTCTTTATGGTTGATTTACTTACAGTGTAACCCTTTTTCCATTCATCCATGGGGAAGGGAATCATCTGGCGTGTTTGCATGTACATAATTCTGATGATGCAATATCAGCATGTAAATATCTTACATTGTGGAATTATTCAATTTCAGTTATACCTTTCGTACACTCATCACAAGATTTGCTAATTACTTAATGATTTGTAGCAAATCTGCATAACCTACATTGAAGCAAACTAATGACACTTGTGAAGTTATTTAGGTGTGTGAATTACAGAAGCATTGAGTAATTTAAAGGTATTGGCAAACAGTTGACACTGGAAGGATTCCTAAACCATTTCCTACTATGGGACTATTATCCATACATAATTTGTCCTTTATTTAGCATCTCTTTTTCATGTGAAACAATGCAAAACCTTCATGCTTTCAGCTGAGGTGGCAGTTCTCTTTTGGTGTTCAAAAGCATACTTGAAAAAAATAGTTTAAAGAGCAGTTCTGCATAAATATAACATAACCAATCATGGTATTTTGAGGTGAACCATTGATCTTGCCTGCAAAACCTTTCATTTTTGCCTTAATAATCTGAATACAAAACCTTTCATTCTTGCCTTAATAATCTGAATACAAAACCTTTCATTCTTGCCTTAATAATCTGAATACAAACCTTTCATTCTTGCCTAATTATCTGAATACAAAACCTTTCATTCTTGCCTTAATAACCTGAATACAAATCCTTTCATTCTTGCCTTAATAATCTGAATAAAAACCTTTCATTTTTGCCTTAATAATCTGAATACAAACCTTTCATTTTGCCTTAATAATCTGAATACAAAACCTTTCATTCTTGCCTTAATAATCTGAATACAAATCCTTTCATTCTTGCCTTAATATCTGAATACAAATCCTTTCATTCTTGCCTTAATAATCTGAATACAAAAACCTTTAATTTTTGCCTTAATAATCTGAATACAAAACCTTTCATTCTTGCCTTAATAATCTGAATACAAATCCTTTCATTCTTGCCTTAATAATCTGAATACAAAACCTTTCATTCTTGCCTTAATAATCTGAATACAAAACCTTTCATTCTTGCCTTAATAATCTGAATACAAAACCTTTCATTCTTGCCTTAATAATCTGAATACAAAACCTTTCATTTTGCCTTAATAATCTGAATACAAAACCTTTCATCTTGCCTTAATAATCTGAATACAAAACCTTTCATTTTGCCTTAATAATCTGTATACAAAACCTTTCATTTATGCCTTAATAATCTGAATACAAAACCTTTCATTCTTGCCTTAATAATCTGAATACAAAACCTTTCATTTTGCCTTAATAATCTGAATACAAAACCTTTCATTCTTGCCTTAATAATCTGAATACAAAACCTTTCATTCTTGCCTTAATAATCTGAATACAAATCCTTTCATTCTTGCCTTAATAATCTGAATACAAAACCTTTCATTCTTGCCTTAATAATCTGAATACAAAACCTTTCATTTATGCCTTAATAATCTGAATACAAAACCTTTCATTCTTGCCTTAATAATCTGAATACAAACCTTTCATTATGCCTTAATAATCTGAATACAAAACCTTTC
>NW_020868944.1:209646-212146 GCF_003789085.1 Penaeus vannamei
AACTACAGGAACTCGGGTAAGACAGGCAGACGATATTCCAAACAGCCAGTGAAAGACAGAAAGAATCACATTCGTCTGCTAACTATGGCCTTCGAGGGCACTGCCAGTATTTTTCACGAGGACTCTAAAACAATTGTAGGCCTACCAAATGACAAAAACTTTGATTAGCTACCAAATTAGGACTAGTGAGGCAACAAGTTATTCTTAACTATAAGATGATTGCAAGGATGAAGTTATCCCATGATTGATCCCAAGCCAGTATGAAAAACATTTTTTGTTGTTTTGTTTGTTTTGGGTATGCATATTGAATGTTGGTATTTCTTAGTTTTGTATACTCGTTGATTACTTGGGTATCTCCCCTCCTGCAAACGAAACGTGTGCCGTTCACGTTCCAGACTAAGCAGGAGAACTGGACGGTTGAGCCAATAATCAAAAGAAAAAAATATCCAGCAAGATATTTGTCCAAGGCTCTTTAAAAAATCAGTGCATCATTTATCAATAATAATAATAATAATAATAATAATAATAATAATAAAATAATAATAATAATAATAATGAAATGGGTGTTATTGTGAACCCTAACAAAATGATTCCAGAAGGGATGCTTTTCGTTGCTCCTTACAACGTCAATAATGCTTTTTTTCTGTCTTCCCCTTATTCGGAAATGAATTACAGTTTTGTGTATTACTTACAACACACAATGAAACTTGCTAATCATATGTAAAAACCACTACAGTTGTTGTCGAGGTTATTGAAGAACAAATCAGACTACCACTTCAATCTCAGATCTGTCAAAATGTAATATTTAAACACTTCTATCTCAGTCGCCCTGAAAATAATAGCCCGAGATATTTGTTACGTCGACAGGAGGCGTTTCTATAGGCCTACAAATGCGCTCTTACAGCCGTGGCGGATATACGACCCTGAGACAAGATGTAATAAAGATAAATAAAGAAAATACAGAATAAGCGACAAAGTGGATCGGTGTCATGGATGAAGGTGCATGAATGAGGTCACCTTGAAAACAAGCTTAAGGACCACTGGTCTAAAAATGTCTATTAAAAAGTATAAAGAGACGTGGAAAGATATCACCTTTTGGGAAGACTTTTCACTAAGGTATGGTTGACATTTGATAATCTTATTACATCTTGAAGAGGTGAACAGAGGTTTGAAATTGCTTTCCCAAAACAACATTTTTTATTAATTTTAACTCTTCTAGATTTTTGTTTGCGAAATAGCCACTGATGCCCATTACTCTAACTGAAATAGAAAAAAAGACATTATAGGGATATTAAGAGTCAGGATTGGGCTATATATGGATGGAATATATTTTAAAGGCGTTGGTTATATGTGTGCATGTATGTATATGTGTGTGTGTGTGTGTGTGTGTGTGTGTGTTGTGTGTGTGTGTGTGTGTGTGTGTGTGTGTGTGTGTGTGTATAACGAGGGATGGTGCTTAGCAATATAATAATCTTTAACTACATATAAGTTTTTATCCCCGGCGAGCTGAGTTCATCAGACCAACTTGCATAAACACTGCTCCTCCTAGGCTTCACGACCTACAAACCACGGTATGGACCTCCACCGAATCTCCTAGACTAGCAGTCCCTCAAGCTTACAGACTAATACGTAAGGGAGTAAAGATTTTAAAAAGATCTAAAACCCTATAAAAGAAGAAAGAAGAAGACTAATATGTACGTGAATTGTCAAATTATCTTCCACTTTTCCATCACGATCACGAATATACCTAAAGTCTTAAAAAGGGAAGTGCTCATAAGACTTCGTCTCAGGGTTTCATCATGTTAGACTTTCGACATTAATAACCGAAAAATAACAGTTTTCACACCAAGCGAAAGAAAATGGTTTTCCCATTTTTTAACAAACAAGAACTTTATACAGATTGCCTGTAAGATACAATCCGAAGAAAAAAACACAGTTATCTATACAAACTATGTAATTTCAGATATTTAACATTTATTTTCATTTTTTCAAGGTGATTTATACACCATTACAGTCCTGGGGGGATACACAACATAAAATAAACAACATAAACGCATTTACCAGAGATGATTTACAATTGCGTTTACCAGTGATGGTGAAGTGGGATTCGCGAAGAGATGGTAACTCGCATCGACTGAGTTGCAATCGTAAATCGACTCATTCTGAGGGTAGCCAACAGAGGGCTCTAGTAAAGCAATTCCACCACCGTACATAATCTTTTAGGTTCCTTCGGCCAATCACAGAGCGTGTAAACAGAATTAGACTCAGCGAGGTATTCAGAATCATTGTAACAGCTAAAATAGCATTCAAATGTATGCAGTAAAAAGTAATAGATTTGTATAACTATATCCATCATGTGGACAGTTAGTAGATTTATCGTATAAATAGGAACTAATATAAACATTATTATATTATATTATTGTTTACCCCAAACTAAAGAGACAGATCAGACAGTTTTTATTTATTGATTGATTTCTCATCATTGTAAAATAAAGAATCG
>NW_020868944.1:222146-239646 GCF_003789085.1 Penaeus vannamei
GATTATGAAAGTATGAGAATGATAAAGGTAATGATAATGATGATATTAACTTTCCTCAAAATCAAAAGGAAATAGATAAGCGAGATCAGGTAGGCCTAGTAATTAACTCCTAGGTAACAAAGTGCTTCTGGGAGCCATCTGTGCATAATCAAATAAAGCCTAAGTATATATGCATTTCTGACATAATGAATAGAATTATTTCTTTTAGGAACGAGGAAGTATATTTGTTAGATGACTAATTATATAATGTATTCAGCTGTTCAGTATCTTGAAAAGAATTTATCAAAAATTCTTCACAGTGCTCTGGAAAGCAGTTTGCAAACATTCAGATCAGGTCTTTGGTACGAGGCAAGATATTACCTCGAGTTCTATAATGGCAACGTTCGTATTGTCTGTAGGAGTATAAGTTGGATGTTTGATTACTTATTGCAAATTTTTACATACAAGAAGTTGAGATCAATACTTTAGTGACAAGACTTGTGTATAAGTTCATGTATCTATGCAGGCTATAGTTACAGCATTGGTACCATTGAATAAAGATAATTAGATTATACCCATTGAATAATTGAATTATACACATGTCGTGTTTTATGCATGGGATGAATAAGGTTGTAATTTGTACTAATTTACTTGTGTGGATAATTACACAGGCACCGTGGTAGATAATTCCCTACACCTTCCCACGTATGAAACCGTAATGCATTTAAATGTGCAAATTTCCATTATCGGAAAAGTGCACACCCTTTTTTTATTTTTTATATGTATTTTCATAGTACATGTTAAAGTACTGTATATTTATGACACAATAAGTAAATCAGTGGACATGCTGCATGATAAGGAGAAATGTCAGCTTTAGTAGAATTCAGAGTTATATGTACTGTAAATTTTAGGCTTTCCATATCAAAGAGTATCATGTAAAAGTATTATTTGAATGATGTAAGTGAAAGGTTTAAGGATCTTGAATGAATAATGAATGAAAATAGTAAGTTGTCGCTAACGTTTGTAGATGAAAATAACAAATAGATTTTCTAGGTTTAAAACCCTGCAAACCTGGAGTACCGTGTTCCTGAAAAGTTGATGAAAGTTCAAGTAGAAAAAGTTCATTGATTTACTTTTTTCATTTGTACTTCACATGCATATGCAGCTCACAGGTCACACCCTAGTGAGGATGATGAACATTTTGTTGGTGTATTGTTTTGTGTCGTATCTTCAGTGGATTCTAAGATGTTCTTGTCCTGAACTTCATTGTAGAGGCACAAAAGTATTGATATAATTTTTTTTCTAATGGTGTGGTTAGTAGACTGACATCTCCAGATTAATCTTTTGTTTGAACCTGATCTATGTTGTATTTGAGATATGCAAATCAGAGAGAGTAAGGAAAATGTAAAAGTAGTTTTTTTATTATTTTCCTGAAGCAAAACCTCATTCTAAATTTAAATGTAAAACATTCAGGAACAATTTAGCTTGCTGTACCTGGGAGGGGGGGGGTTGCTTTCTGAGTGATAGAGCTGTGATAAGAGACTTGATCTGTCTGGATATCTGGGGCATTTGTAGAAGATACTCTCCAGCTGTTGAAACATGTATGAAAAATGTATTTTGGCTTTATTGACATTTTTAAGAAAGAATAGAAGGGTTTATCAATTGTTTCCCATTGCTGTCTCACTTTGCATACTTGTTTGGATGAAGGAAATATCTTTCATGATACCTGTTCTTAGAATGTTGCCTTTCCTACGGTGGCTTTCATAATGACAGATTCATTTGTTTATTGCATTTGATAATGTAACCACAAATACACCCTAATGCACCCTGATATAAGGTATATTCTTTAACTAGGATTGAAATGTAAATTCATAACAAATCATTATCTCAGTCTGACTCATAAATAATATGATAACAAAGACCGTTGTTGTTAGTGGAAATGAGGATAGTTTGACCTTTCATGAGATACAACAATATCTTATGCTTGTTGACGGAAGTTGAAAGGAAGGATATTGATCTGTTGGCCTGTTTAGGTAGATAAACCTGGACTGTATTAGTATTCTTAAAAGTGCAAGTGGATTTATTGTATATGGTGTTTTGTTATAAATTTTTATGTTGTCTTTTTCATATTTGTCTTTATTTTGCTATTATTGTTATTTTGATAATTGTCAGTTATTTTTTTTTTTATTGATCATTTTAGTTAGAATTCTTATTGATGATGAATATTAATTATTATTGTTGTCGTCATTGTTTTCGTTGTGGCTGCTATTGTTATTGTTATTGTTATCACTTTTGGTTTGTTTATTATTACTGTCTTGCAGTCATTATTATTCGTATCCTTATTTTTGTTGTCTCTGTCACTGTTGTCATTGTCATATTCTTATTGTCAAGTCTGTCAGATGATGATGTTATTTTTTGTTAATGTTGATATATTTTGTTTTCATTATTGTTATCATCATCTTCATCAATGATCAGTGATCAGTCCTGATCATCATTGACCAATCATCATTGTCAATCATGATTATTGTAACTATAATTATCAGCATTAGTTTTTCATTATCATTATTATTGCAGTTACTGTTGTTATTGTTATTGTTTTTCTTAATTTTATTTTTTATATTATAAAATCATATATTTTATAGAAAAAAACATTATTCCAATTTTAGCCTTATACAGGTTCTTTGAAAATGGTATACCTGGTGATTATAAAATCAGCAGACAGTATGGTGATATGTTACTGTTGTAGGCCATGTAAGCATATCTCATATTATACTTAAGGATGGCGATTATTACAAACTCAGAGGGGAGGGTCTTTTAATCAAAGTAGGGGTGCACCAGTTTTATTTTTCTGCTCAAAAGGAGATGCCAATCATAACAGAGGATCTTTAGGGAACTTGACCATCCTACAGATGATATTTTGGTATTTGAAAACACTGTCTTTGTATCATGCTGCAACAGCATTGAAGTGACAAACATTTCAAACGCCCATATCTATGATTGTGCATTGTCCATAGCCATAAAATCAGAAAGGGATAAAATTTTCTAAATATTAGAAATGATCTAGGGTATATACATGTTCACTATGATTTTAGTTTGGTTACACATAGATGGCTCTACAAGAACTTGTCACTAGGATGTCAGTAACTAATGTAGTGTATCTCCTGTTATATCTTTATTATTATTTTTTATTTTTTATTTTTTTTTGTCTATGATTTTACTCTTAACTTTTTAGTATTTTATAGACATTATAATAATGTCATTACAAAAGATAATAACAACATTAACCCAACAGCAATGGGAAAATGGTGCATTCCTCTTGGCAATGTTGGCAATGTTGAGTTAAATGTTTCTGCACATAGATGGCTCTGCCAGTGCTTATCCACATAGAAGTCAGTTAGTGACCTCACTTTTCCTTGAAAAAGTGGGAAATCTTTTTTTAACTAATGCTATTAATGTTTACACTTATTTTTGTTATAAACATTATAATTACTATATTGTTACTGACATTACCAACAGCAGTATTAAATTCCAGAAAATACTGAAAATCAAGGAAAAGGGTAAACAGGTGGGACAGGTAGTTCTTGTAATTGGCTCATTGGTGACTTAGTACTTGTGAAGCCATCTATATGTAAAAACAATTACTAAATTAAATACACAATGGGCATGGTATTTATGCACATGCCATCCCTGGTGGCAAGTTGTTAATATTAGTAGTATTAGAATAAAAAAAAAAGAAGAAAAAAAAAAAGAATGGCAAATCAAATGTGATCACGAGAGCGCCCCATTATTGACTTTTTGATGACTTCCATCTGTGTTTAAGCAAAGCTTTCAAAATGAAACCACAGTGGACAGTATGTGTTTAGACTATAAGACCTTTTCATTTCCACATGTAAAACCCTTATGGGTGTATATCAAGAGATCAGTGTGTTTTGATTGACTGCAATTTCATATTTGTAAATAGTTCATGTAGGCAGGGCTTCAAACAAGAAAAATTAGGAGTTTCTTAACCCTTAGTCACCGCAGGATTACAGTTCATGATCATCCCAGTGCCAGGATCCTTTTTCTTTCCATGTAAGGATGGATCCTTTGTGGTTTTACGATTCAAGGGTGAGAAACGCCATCTCAGTCAAAATGTGCTAAAGTGAAATATATTAGATGAATTGCAAAGTAAATTGTGGTCACAGATCTCTCACTTGAAATTTTCAGTTTTAAGGAATGTACTGTGTCAAATTGTTTGATCAATATAAACAAACTAGGATTAAGCCATTTTTTCTGGGGGTTTCAATGAAAATCAATATGAAAGCATTGATTCACTGGTATGTCATTGCAGATGTTTACACAGAGAATAAAGGAAAAAAATCCAGCAAAATATCTTGGGTGCTTTATCTGTAGGTAATTGGCAGAAAGTATATTTTGAGGCAGACAAGGAAGACATTCCCAAAATGAAACATTCCATCTCCATTCTCTGTACTATTAGCTTGATACCTGGATTCATAAGAACTTAGTCTAGTGAGAAAGAGATGTATCAACATAGCCTGTCACATTTCAACTTTTCAAATTGACAGTGACTCTGCAGCCCTTACATGCAACATCATGTTGTTTTCTCTTAAATTGTCTGTATTGCAAGGTTGATTTTGTTGTCAGTGTGATAGCAGTTTGCTGTATTTGCAATTACCAGTGAGATTACAACCGTTCAATTTTTGTTCATATTTGTTGAATGTATATGAATTGGGAATTAAAAAACTCTTGAAGAGGGGAAGCTATTGCTGGTGAGGTGATAGGAGGTAAAGGTACTGATACAGAGGTTAGGATGAAGAAAATGTTCTCATTCTCCAATATAAACAAATTTGGATAATGTGTCAGTGAGGTTTAGATAAAGTACACCCTGTGTTTGTATTGCAGCAGAGATTCTTTGACATATAAAAGAGTATTGTAAGGAATGAAAAGATGGAAATTTATGCAGTACCTCCTTGTAACAGCATTGATGCCGAGTGTGCCACAGTGGTGGGAGGTTCTTAGCAAGACTAAAAATTTGTGCCCAGTAATTTTTGATACCAGCAGCATATCTAACCCCTTGGATCTGGTTGCATGGTGGAAATCATGGAGCTGAAAACCCCGGGCAATGGGTTAAGTAATTGGCCAATTTTCCGGGCGTGCAGCGCGTAGGCTGGGTACGCACACGCATGAGCAGTGACAAGACTCTGTGCCTCCCCTTTGAAAAATTGTTTTATGTAAATTTTTTAAAGCTTTATCGTTTTTTTCGAATTTCCATATTTGTCTCTTTGATTTGCTTTATCCAGATGGTAATTACTTATTTTCCTTGCACAGCCTCCATATCATCTCTCTCTGTAGTAAATAGCTCAGTACAAGAAAAAAAATATATGGAACATTTGGTTATTTATGTCATATATCTCTCTTTTTTAGGAATTTTCAATTTTATGTTATGCAACTTGCACTGCCGGTCACTGCAACCAGGAATGCGGTGCACAGCATGTAAATAGTGTCCTTCCTGGAGCTGGCACTTTTCCAGTCACTGCTTACACATGTCACATTCCGCATTCGTTTATTTATGGGAATAATGCTAAAGCCCCTTCTAAGCAAAAAAAAGACAAATCACACTTGTGCACTCGTTGCGAGTCTTTTCCGTCACCCTGGCTTTCTCTCATGATGGCAGTTTGCGTCACCTGGACTGCAACCAATTTGCCCGTCTGGTGGCATGTTCAGATCACCCGGGTAGCTGCCCAAGTTTTTCCTTGATGTGACCGCAACGTCATCCGGGTCCAAGGGGTTAACCCACTCACAATAGATGAGGTCTTAAAAGAATGTGAAACTGTTGTTCACTTGTTTGTCTCATGGAGGAGATAAAGCTGCTGAAAAGTAGAACAGAAAACCTTCCGCTAAAAAAATTGTGTATGGTGCATCCACCAGCTTAAGAGATTGGGGTAAACATGTGTCCTGTGCTGATTATTTTCACTCACAGTGGGTGCCATAAGTTAATATTTTTTGTTGTTTTAATACCTGGATTTAGAAATAAATGTGATCAATGACATGATGTATAGAATATAAAGCAACCTATTGCTGTTGTTAGTGTTAGTAATTGGGTAGAAAAGAAACCTTATGTTTATATATTTGTTATGAATCATATATTCATGAGAGAAAAACATGTGACATGACTTTATGTAGTTTCTTTTTGTGTGGTCTTTGGGAAAGAAATAAACCTATTGAAACAGAATATAATGTTCATTTGCTATGTCATGTTATTATCAGGGAGAAAATATCCACATTTTTGTTCTGAAACAAGGAATATGATAATGGTTTTATTTCTATGCCTATTGCTTAATTCTTTGAGAGCTCCAAACTAAGAGATCTGAAGCACACAGAAGAATAATGAAAGTCACTGAAACAACACAGTCTGGGTGTCATTGGCTTAAACCTGATTGCAGAATCACTCTTGTAAACATCCATATCCGAGGTAGATGACGTAATGTGCTAAGTTTGTTGGTTTTGGCGCGCCTTGCTGGGGATGCAGTGTACCTAAAATGTATGTTCAAAGGATAAGAGTGGTATCATGTACTGTCCAATTTAGTTCTGTGTTAGTTTTCACTTGGCAAAAAAAAAAAGAAAGAAAAAAAAAAAAAAAACGGATGAATCATTATTATTACTTATTTCTTAAATATTATTATAATAACAGGTTCTTTTACCAATATTGACTATAGTTGAGACAGTCATAAACCTTACACTTTCTTTAGTAAGTGAGACATGGCACTGCTTATTAGATATTTTCTATCATAATTTACCTTGATAATACTTTTAGTTTAAAGTTATTTTAATATTGTTTTGTTGAAGCATGCCATGGAAGTTAATTGGCTATGAATGCCTTTCAAATTGCTAATGTTATGTATTGTTTATTGTAACTTTATTATAAGAAATAATATCATATGCTGCACAGACCATTGGTAAGAAGGGATTTTGCACTGCTCATGGGTGGTCATATCTGTGAAATAAGCGAGTTCTGTTGGTTGTCAGTAATGATAAAGGGAGACTGAAAATTTGTGTTTATCATTTATTGACGTATATTTACCATGTGGATACAGTCTTGAGGTTTTTGTAACTTAACATGTTAAAGAGTATAGAAAATTAAAGAAGATATATGATTGAAACTAAATTGACTTGCTTAAATTTATTGGATAGATCACATGAAGTTATAATGATGTAGATTTATAAAGGGTTTTTGTAACAGTTGAAAAAAAGTTGAGCACTACAAATTGTTTGGGATTATAGTCTATTGTATTCATAGATTCAGAACTGTGCCAAATGGCAAATCAGCTATTGGTATATTATCCTTTTTCAGAATTTTATCATTGGCACATATACATGCATATGCACAGAAATTTGTGCTGGTGGTTATGTGCTGTCATTTGTATTTACGATATGCAGAGGAGGATGCATAAAAATCTAGTGGGTGAAAGTTTTTATATAAAACACTATGTTGAAGAGAGAAGGTGATGGCAGATTTATTGATTTATTGATATTTGTCTTTAAGATATTGTGTGCAAATTCTCTGCATACTTATTTTGTTTCTTTGTCTTTCCAGGTATGGAGGTGTAAGAAGTGTTACCCACTAGTCATTTGGTTCCAACAGTAAATCCTTGATCATGAAAATGGTTTTGTCACAGCGTCAAAGAGAGGAACTGTAAGTTGACACAGCTATTCTTAGAGAGGGAGAGGGAGGGAAAGTAGTGTGTGAATAAGGCAGAAATCAGAAGAAATGGAAGGGTAGGGGAGATGGTAGGAAGCAGGGCACGATAGAAAGGGTTGCCCGATTGTCCAAGCAGGTGTAATTAAGGGAAGGGCAGCCAGCTTTTATGTATGGCTTAACCTCCCAGAGGAAGTTCAGACTTCAAGAGTTGCTCAGTAGAAATACCTAATTGATTGATAAGTTCGCAGATAATCTCAAATATTATATGTCTTTATGAACTTATTTGTTGCAGAAAGTGTGTTCATGTTCTTGACCTTTACAGTGATTATAGTAATGAAGCAGTCCATTTACCCTGGTCCATTTAATTAAAGCCCCTCCTTGAATACATATATTTTGAGAAGTTAAGTTGGATTTAATCAATTTAAAGCTACTAACTATGGTTATTGATATGTATGTAATTGTACTTCATTGCATATAATCCACAGTGAATAAGGATTTCAACCCTGTTAATTGTATCTATTTTTGGTGGAAGAGTAGGCAAGAACACATTTTGGGAGGAACGTGACTTCAAAGTAGAGAGAGGGACAGATTGGCAGCCAAACAGGCAGGGGGAGCGGGGACATGACACGAGGAGGAAGAGTTGCAATTGATGAATTGAGGGAAGTATGAATGGAAGAAAGAAATAAGAAAAAAATGAATGAATGGATGAAAGGATGGCATGATAGGTGGAGAAAGAAATTGGGTTAGAGGGGAGAAGTCATTTACCATTGAAAATCAGCCTGTTTTATGTAGAAAGATTTTAGAAATTTGTATTTTGTTTATTAGAAGCAGTGATTCCAGGTTGATAGCTAGAAATCAATGGTCCTGAAATTTCCATGCCCTTTCAGTTTTAGCTTTTGAATGAGAGAATGAGAAATGATTGTGTGAGAGGGAGGAAGGGAAATTAATGAAGAGCATATAGGAAGAAAAACAAAAAAGATAATTGATATTTATTTTCAAGACAAGAACTTTACCATATAGAAAATCTCCTCATTTATTTGTTACCACAAGTGTTTAATGATTCCAATATTTTCCTTTTAGTAATAAGGCCATAGCTGACTACTTGTGCAGCAATGGCTACATGGATGCCTTGGAAGCCTTCAAGGCCGAAGCAGACATGCCTGGGGAGATCGAACGGAAATATGCTGGTCTCTTGGAAAAGAAGTGGACCTCAGTCATCAGGCTCCAGAAAAAGGTATGTCGTTAAGGGGTCTTACTACTTGTCAGACCATTTTATTTGCTATATGCACTTTTGCTGGTCATAGTGCTGAAAATATTACAACTTCAAGTATGTTTTCTTTCATAGGTTATGGAACTTGAGGTAAAGTTAAATGAAGCAGAGCGTGAATATATTGCTGGCGCACCTACTCGAGACAAGCGATCTCCTGCAGAATGGATTCCAAGACCTCCAGAGAAGTATTGCCTCTCTGGGCACAGGGCACCAGTTACTAGGGTATGATATATCTTCTCTCTTAGTAATGGTGTTTTTGTAATTCTGCATGATAATTTTGTGGCGTGTCTTATGTGTCTAATACTTTCATATTTTTTTCTCCTTATAAGTGTTGTGATTTAAGTGGTGTGATTTATTTTCAGGTAATTTTCCACCCTTTGTATTCTGTGATGGTATCTTCAAGCGAGGATGGAACTATTAAAGTTTGGGATTATGAGACCGGAGACTATGAAAAGACATTAAAAGGTCACACTGACAGTGTTCAAGATATTGCTTTTGATCACACTGGCAAATTCCTTGGTAAGGAAATTATGTATTAAATTTAGCCTTTATAGTCATGGAAAAAAAGAACTTTGGAGACACTTACTTTGGTTGTTACATTATCGAAGTTTTTCATGGACATTATTCTTCCTTGTTAGATATTTCTTTGACAGATAATGTTTTATTTATTTGGTTTGAATTCTATATATTCCAAGGTTGCACATGATTAGCTAGTTGCACATAATGATTTATATGCAGTAAGATTACCAGCTTTCTCATTCTTTAACCAAACTTGTGGAAAGACAATATAAACACAACATGTGAAAAATGACAAGCAAACCTAATGTCTTTGAATCAAGGACTTTCTCGGCATCGAACTGATAATCAGGTTTCTCCAGTGTGTTATCATGTTTGACTTTTTTTTTTCGACACCAGTCTCCTGTAGCGCTGATATGTCAATCAAGCTGTGGGACTTCACATCTTACGAGTGTGTCAAGACGATGCATGGCCACGACCACAATGTATCCTCAGTCACCTTCATGCCCTCTGGAGACTACCTCCTCAGTTCCTCCAGAGACAAGACCATCAAGATGTGGGAGGTTGCTACAGGGTGAGGGCATTGTTACCAAGATTGTTTATCAAGTAGATGATTATATGTGATCCATAATAAGTTATGATTGGAAAGACAAATTGCTTTCTTACATGTTTAAGGTTATTCAGGTATGATGAAATATCCTTTCCCTTAAAAGGAAAAAGAAAATTAAATCTGCACAGGGGATAGATATTAAAAGTCTGTCAACGGTATGTGTAATCTTGGCAGATATTGCGTGAAGACTTTCACAGGCCACCGGGAGTGGGTGAGGATGGTACGGGTGTGTAGTGATGGCTCCCTTATTGCTTCCTGCTCCAATGACCAGACAGTGCGCGTGTGGCTAACAGCAACAAAGGAGTGTAAAGTAAGTTTTCTTGTCTTTTTCACCTCCCCCCCTCTTTTTTTCTAATCTATTATTCTTTCAATATGAGTCAAGAAGCAGAGATTTCATTTGAAATGTCAAGTGTCTTCATTTACAATTTCCAAATAGTGTAATACTAGTAAAACAAAGATAAGCAGTTTGGCATCTCTTTTCTAATGATATGTTTAGAGGTAGAAATAATCAATATTCTGTATCGATGAATTGGAATGTAATCTGGGTTTATAACCAACAGGCTGAACTCCGAGAACACGACCATGTGGTTGAGTGCATTGCGTGGTGTGAGGGCAGTGCGTGCACTTCTGTTAATGAAGCTGTCGCAACAGATAACCGTAAACCTAATTATAAGGGCCCATTCTTGATTTCAGGGTCAAGAGATAAAACAATTAAGGTTAGTTTGAGAGAATAGGTGAATGTTGTAATATTATATATCTGGATATTGGTAAGTACGTAAAGATGAACAAATATTATCGCAAACATAAGAACTTGCTGAAAGTGAACTACTAGATGCTGTCTATTTATATAGACTTGTGTGTATATATTTTATATTTTAATTCATGTAAATTAACCTAATGTTTATCTTGTGTTGCAGTTTTCAGCTTATTTGTTGTTGTAAATATAACCAGAAGGCTTGGGAATATCAAGAGCAGGCATACTTCCTATAAAACACTTTGAACATATTTACAAGATAAAGGCTGGGGGAAATTTTAGATCTTGCTTTTCATTGATGTGTGCATCAACTGATACTTACCTTAACCATGTCCCTTGTGCTTCAGATATGGGATGTTGGCGTAGGACTTTGCCTCTTCACTCTGGTTGGTCATGACAACTGGGTGCGCGGTCTCCTGGTGCACCCAGGAGGGAAGTATATTCTCTCAGCCTCAGATGACAAAACTGTACGCATGTGGGACATAAAGAACAAACGATGCCAAAAAACTCTGGATGCTCACTCCCATTTCTGTACATCATTAGGTAAGTTTTGTGATCTTAAGTTGTTGATAAATTTCCGTGTTTGCAATTTGCTTTAGAAGGTGCAAGACGTACACATGTGATTAACCATGTGAATTAAACTCATTTTAGATATGCACCGGAGTGCCCCTTATGTGATCACGGGCAGTGTGGACCAGACGATCAAGGTGTGGGAGTGCCGCTAATGATGGAATTGAAGGAGCCATCCCCACCTCCCCCTCCCCAGCTTGCTGGTCACCCCTTCTCCCTACTGCATGCTGCCATCGCTGCTACAGATGCCGATGTTGCTGCTCCCCAGGTTGCTTCTACTCCCACTCTTCTGACACCTGAGCTGCTGTCTATATTACACCCATCTGAGGCCCTTCCACACCCTATGTTCATTCCTTGTTTTTCTCACATGGGTGGTAGGTGCAGTATATTTCCCCTTGGTAAAAAAAAATGGACTGATCCAGTGTAGCCAGTAGCCAGTGTGCAGTGCGAGACAAGTGGCACAATATGTGTGGGAGGAGAAAGCCCCCTAAGTAATTTATTATTTTAATTTATTATTAATACTGATGTAATAATACAAGCACCAAACCCTTTGCGGCACTTTGGGTACGGTTGCTGATAGAACGGAGGAAGTTGTAAGATGTGTCCAGGGTGGGTATAGAGCACTGTATATAGATGCTTTTGTATTGCCTCTTTATCATGCACTGATGGTGGAGGCAGTAAGCTGAAGGAAGGGTGGCAAGTTATAGAGTGATGTGTTGCTGATCGTTTGTTGTTTTACGCCAAAGAAGAGAAAGAGGTGTTTCTTCAAAAACCAGTGAATATATTAGTGAAGTTCACTTCTGTATCAAACAGATGGTACCAGTGATGATTCATTCCCAGGTGTTCAAAAACAAAACTTGGCTGATCATGGATTATTATTTACGATTTGTAAATATTCGGTAGGAGTAAATAGTTAACAACTATAAAAAAAAAAAATTGGAGATCATGGAACTGCAACGAAGGTAGTGGGTACAGTCAAGGGTTAATGCAGACATGCAACTGTCTCTTCTCATACTTAGATGTGGCAGACTGGGTTTACGCTAAACTGTAAAGGAAGTTTTTCATGTGAGTCATATTCTAGTTTTTATTATTGATATTTAATAGTTTACCTGTCAGTAGGGACAGAAAAGGTGAAAGTTTAGATTGGTTATTATTTATTTACTTGAATGACAGAGAACTGTCTAAAAAGTTTAAAAGGAAACTCAGGTCTGTCCGTCTTATCGTATGAGACTTCCACATGTGATCAGTGAATACTGGAGTACAGGAGAGGCTAGAACAGGTGGTCTGGTGCTACATTAGTGTTTACCTGCTTCGTGTGGCTCACTTAAGGTGTCAGGGTCTCTAACATCCTATAGTTGACTTTCATTGAAGCAGGTTGAAATTTTTACTTCGGTTGTGTCTTGTGTCCTGCTAGGCTTCAGCACCCAGCTCCTCTAAAACATCCCGTAGCTGGTTTGTGCTTCAATGTATTCTTTCTTTACATTTTCCCTCATACTTGCCTTTTCCGCATTTCATGACAAATCTTTAGCAGTCAAAATGTTTATGACCTGAGGCACAAATGTGCCTTTTTGTATTACTAACATGCTGTGATTACCTTATATAGTCTTTACATTTACAGAGCTTTAGTATATTTTTTCTTTTTGTACTATTTAACAAAACCATTTGTTTTACTAGCACTGAGCTTCAGTTACTATCAATTGTGATTCCTTGAATGATTGCCTAGGAACTGGATATTTATCCTTGGAACACAAAGCGAGACCTGGTGGGCAGCCTCAGGGCAAGGGACAGCCTAGTATTTGATAGTGCTAATGATAGCATTTGACAGTGATTCAGTGACCAAACCTGCCCTGGAAAAAGCCTTAACCTGCACTGCAGATAGGGATTATTGCATGAAGCATACCTTTTACATACCAGACTAGTTGAGTAAGAGTGTAGTTGATGCTGGCTTTGCGTTATGACAACTAGAAGTGGCTGCCGTGGTGGCTGACTTGACTACACCGATGTTGCATAATAATTTTGTCATGTTAAGCCATGGAAGGCTTGGCAGTTGTGTGTGTATGCATTAGTCATTCACATGTGTATACCAGTGTAGATCTGAAGCATAAGTGATTCTGTCATTACTTGGCAGCAGAGGTGATTGTCAGGTTTTTGCTGCTGTAGTCATCAGATGCCCGCTGAATGTTGTTCATCATTTGACTCCTGCTCCTCTCACTAGTGCATAGCCAAATAGATTGTAAGTGCATTTGGTGCAGATAATTACTTTAGAATTTTTTTCATTAATGTTATTACAAGGGTTATTTTTTATATTTATCTTTTAATATTATTATTGTTATTGTTATTTTTATCACTATGAATATAAAAGTATTATTATTGTTATAATAGATATTATTATTGTGATAAGGTAATACATCAGTATCATTATTATTTTTTTTTATAGAATTTATTGATCATGATTATATTATAGAATTTCTTAATTATCTTTTAATATTAGATATTTATCTTCACCTGCTAAGAGTGAAATTGCAAATATTTCTCAAAGGGATAGAGGGTTGAAGATGCAAAGAACCTGCTGGAGAATTTGGGGCACGGGACAGCTGACGCTTTCTCCTAACATTTGTGTACTTAGTGACAGCAAACTGTAGGACGGGTCTGACCCGAATGCCTTGCTCGATGCCGCTATTTGTAAAGGTAATTTGGTGTCCGACCTTCCTTAACCCATCTAGGCCAGACATGTCTAAGCAGTATATCCGGCAGCATTGTCTTTCATCAAGCAGACCACTGGCTTAACACCATGTTATTAGTTGCTGCTTCATTATTGATTCATGTTCACATTCCATAGATGGTGGTGAGCATTTGCTGTTCACCCTTAAGGGTAGAGAATTGACTTTAAATACAGTAGGATGTTTAATCGTTTTTTTAATTGAGTGCAAGATTTTAGCTTGGCCATAAAAATTTGTCTGTTTCTGAAAGGTAATGCTTGCTGACATATATTATATATGAAATAACTAACCCAACTTTTGTCACCATATAGTCACATACACACACTAATAACGTATCTTTGATGTTCATATTATAACTTTGATGATAATAATCAGTGAGTCCATGTATCTTATTTATTGTTTCCATAACCATCTACGCTGGTAAGACAACTTGCCTGTAATATGAGAGTGTAAAGCAAAGCAAAGGAATTTGCTCTTTGGTCTGACGTTGACGATATCGCCAATGGTGTCTTCGGCATTTTTCCAATAAAGTTAAATTTTCTTTTTTTAAAAAATTAACATTATTGAAAACTTTTCCAAGTCTCCCTGTGATATCGCTCTTGCCTCGTACCATCCAGAGTACACAGCCAGGGCAACACCAGTCAGGATATGGAGAACAAACTAGTAATGATAGCGCAAAAACATGCAAAAGTCCTTCAATGTAACTATGTTTAACCCCTTGAACAGACTGACTTGGGATCACCTTTACTTCTCATCCCTCCTTGAATTCCATGGTATTGTAGTTCTCCCTTCAGTCAGGCAAGATGATAGGCTTTGACAATAGACTTCTCTTAAGCATAACTCTTTAGATATTTCCTTTTGGTGACTTGATCTGTGGATTTGGGATAGACAAAAAACGAAAAGAAAAAAATGGATGATGAAGCAGGTAGAAAATACAAAGAAATGTTTGTAGACCAGGAAGAGAAGGAATTGAAAGAACAAGAGAACATGAATAACAAGAACCCTGCCTAAATCATCAGATCCTGTCCCATGTTGAAGTTACTTTCTTGTTATCCACCAGCAGTAAAATATCAGCTGAAACGCTCGTCACCACAAGAGGAGCTGGCCAGCAAAATCCTCCGAGCAGCTTTCAGGCACAGATTTTGAGTTCACTTCTATTTCAGGTGGTCAGGGCTTCTGCTCTTGCTAGGTTAGAGAGACGTCTCACCCTGAATGTGTACAGGCACCCTGATTGAGCACACAAAGCTAAATTGTTTTAGTTAGCCATTGTGTATAATACTAAAGAAAAATAAAATAAAATAAAAAAACGGTGAACTATAAGTTTTCCCAGATGCCCATTAAAATTGATGTCTAACATTGTCTTTTAGTGATCCATTTGATCAATTAGTCAAGTGTGTCAGTTGAGTCTCTTGTCATTACGATTCTGGGTTTGGGATTGATTATTCTTTTCATTATTTTTACTAGTTTCCTTTTTTATATATATAATTTTTTTTAGTAAGTGATCAGTGTCCAGTGTTTTAACTTCTGTTTGTTACAAAGAATGTATTTTAAATCCTTTAGCCCTACTGAAAAATGCCACTCAACATTTGTGAGGATCTTTGAATGATTTGCATGACAAAGTTTTATTTTGCAGCTTTGTTGCTTTATTTTTTATCAATCTTATTTTTTGTATATTAGTGTTGGTTGCATGTTTTTGCCTCCTTTGTGTGACAATAGGAGAAGGTCTACTTCATTTCTTTGTGAAAAATAAGCAAAAATATAATAAAGTTGTGGGACAGTGAAAAATATGTTTAGTTTTATCAGAGAGATTGTCATATATATATATATTAATAGGAACTTGAATGTCAAACTTGTATATGAGATGTTATGAGCACCATGAAATGCGTTTATTTTTATTTTTTGTTATTATTGACAAATTATCAAACAGGGCAGCTCTGATTTCAAAACTAATTAAAATATATTGACAAGCATTATATTTTGTTTTTTTTTCTTGAAGTTCCATGGCTTAATATGCTTTGTATGAGTTTGTTATTGCTCTCCAGTATGTAAATAATTAACTTCCTCTCTTCTGTACATTTATTCTGTAAACGTAAGTAACAGTAAATAAACTCGATGTACACAACAAATTTATTTTCCATTTCCATTTTTTGTTTTATGGTTTAGCTTGTATTTGCTTCTTTTGAGTTTTCATTTCTCTCGTCTTACTTTCTGTTGATTCTTTGCGGTTTTTGGACAAGTAAATAAACAGTGAGTATTGTGTTATAACTTTAGAATTATTGCAGAAAGGAAATAAAACTTCACCCTCTTATGGTATATCTTGGTCATTGTTAACCAGTTATTGCAGTAAGTACTAGGAGAAGACTAAAGTCACCAGCTTGATATCACTGGATGGCTACTCCTTCAAGAAACTATTTTGATTGACAGGAGCCTACTACTACTGATGGGGACAGTTTCTATCAGTGCCAGAATTATGCATACTGATTTTGACACTGATTTATGTTGAATTCCTATTACACGTGATATTAAAATTTCCTTACCATTGAAATGGATGGATGTGCATGTATGGTTGCGTGTGTATGCAAGCATTAGTGTATGTATTTCTGATTTTACATGTAATAGTGCAACTACTGTATTTGACAATAAATTCTTAGCAGAGAACACCACCCAATAATGACGTGTCTAGTAATTACGACTTGGTTGCCAGTGCAACTTTATATAGTCTAGGGTAAACTCTCAGTAGATGTCCAGGAAACTTCTACAAATTTAGCTGCAGGATACAGAAGCCTTGATATAAAAAGTTCTCCAGACTTCCAGCATATGTGGAAATCGTACATCTATGTATGCTTGATTATTCACTATTATTCACCATTTTGGAACTAAAGGGAGATCTTGATATTTATGCCACTTTTACCTATAAAGGAGCAGTAATTAGTAATCGAGATATGAAGCGAGTACAGCGATTAGGGAAGAACAGCCAGGAAACCAATCTCAGCTTTTGATGGTTTATATATACATCTGTAGGGGGTGGGGTCAGTTTAACGGATTAATTATTTTCAAGATAAATGAGAATGTAGGTAGGTGGATATTTTTCGTGAAATGTCGTTCAAGCTAGATTTAAACTACTCCCGAGTATAGGATACTTGACATTCTCAAAATTGCTCTTTATCTTTAACCCTACGCTGGTGGAATTCTTGTCCTTAGTTATTATCTTTGGTTAATTTGGGTAAGGATGTGTTTTTCTTCCTTATTTTATAGCGTTTTAGACTATACCATAGTCTATCCTCTTCCTGGCGCCTATGTTGATTCCAGAATAGAGTTTAGCGCAGTTCCCTTAAGTAGAATCAACGACTCTGAAGACTTACATTTATATTGCCTTTAGTTT
>NW_020868944.1:247146-279722 GCF_003789085.1 Penaeus vannamei
TTTCCCGCCATCGTTTCAGTTCAGAAAATTCTTCCTCTCGATTTCTGCATTCAGTAAAAGCACGTTCCCACCCTTTGCACAGTAAAAGAAAGAAAGAAAGGAAGGAAGAAAGAAGAAAGAAAGGAAGGAAGGAAGAAGAAAGAAAGAAAGGAAGAAAGAAAGAAAGAAAGAAAGAAAGAAAGAAAAGAAAGAAATGAAGAAAAAAAGAAAGAAAGGAAGAAGAAAGAAAGAAAGAAAATAAATAAAGAAAGGAAGAAAAAAAGAAAGAAAGAAAGAAGAAAGAAAGAAAAAAAATAAAAGGAGAAAGAAAGAAAGAGAAAAAACCCCCCCTCCCTCCCACACCTCCTCCTCCCACAAACCACCCCCTCCTACACCCCCCTCCCTCCCACACCTCCTCCTCCCACAAACCACCCCCTCCTACACCCCCCCAACCTCCCACACCTCTTCCGCAGCCCCCGACACGTTCCAGGCAAGCGCGAGAGAGAGTGTGAGCGAGCGAGAGGGCGGGCGAGAGTGAGAGAGACGCCAGTTCGGTCCAGGTTCTTGTGCGGCGGGCGCTACATTCGCTCTCCGATCCCGCTAGACTCGTCGCGCGGAATGAGCGAGAAGGTGCTAAAGTGTAGCGACTTTTTTTTCCCTTTGTGTTTTGCTGTTGAGTATCGCTCGTTTGTGTTCTTTGTTGTTGTTGTTATTATGATAATTATTTTTATTGTTATTACTATAATTATCATTATCATTATTATGCTTATCAATATTTCTATTATTATTATCATTATTATGATTATCAATATTTCTATTATTATTATCATTATTATTTTTATGACTTGTTATTATTATTATTATCATTATTATTATTATTATTATTTTTATTATTATCATTATTATTACTGTCATTATCATTATCATTATTATTATTATAATTATTATTGATATTATCATTGTTATTGTTATTAATATCATTATTATTATTGTATTATTATTATATTATTATCATTATCATTATTATTATTATTATTATTGTTATTGTTATTATTATTATTATTGTTATCCTTATTGTTGTTGTTGTTGTTATTATTATTATTATTATTATTATTATTATTATTATTATTATTATATTATTATTATTATTATTATTATTATTATTATTATTATATTATTATTATCATTATTATTAATATTTATTATTATTATTATTATTGTTAATATTTTCTTTACTATTCGTTATCATTATCATTATCTTTGTTATCATTATTATCATCATGATTATTTAACCATCATCATTATTATGAAGATTATTAGGACTATTACTAGCGATAATAACAATGATTATAAAGATAACAGATGGCAGTTTTTGGAATAATAATTATGATAATGATAACGATGATAATCATAATGCCTATTAGAGAAATGATGATAGTCATGGTAATACTAATAACAATAATGATAATGATAAAAATAATAATGATAGTAATGATATAATGATAGTAATAGTAATAAGAATGGTGACGATAGTAATGGTGATGATAAAAGTAATGTCAATGATTTTGATTATAATATAAATTGTAATTATGATTCTAATAGTAATGATGATGATAATGATTATTCTGATAGTGATGATATGATAGTGATTATTCTACTAGTAATGATGATAGTGATTATTCTAATAGTAATGATGATAATGATAACAATAATGATGATAATGATGAAAATACAAATTATCATAATGATAATGAAGATAATAATAGTTTTTTTTTCTAATAACGATGATGATAGACATACAAAATTAAAATGATAAAAATAGTATAACGGATCATGTTAATGGTGATTTTGAAAATTTATAGTTATTCTTATTAAGAATAAGAATATGTAAGAGTATATAATGATGATAACGATGGAGATAGATAGCAAAAAATTGATAATATGCATGGAATAGGGGTGATAAAGATAGAATTGACAATTACAATTTGATGATTACAATAATAAGTGTTATAGTTGTTCTTATCATTACTTCAATATCATCATTACTGATATCATGATCATTATTACAATTGCCTCCGAAATTGATGATTGCAATAACTGTTATTGTTCTTATCATTACTTCAATATCATCATTACTGATATTATGATCATTAATACCAATAGACACGTACCATTTTTATACTTCCAACATTGACTCATTCTTAACTATATTAACGAAATATTATGATCCTTATTGCTAACAGACACGTACCATTTTTAATACTTCCAATATCTACTCATTCTTAACTATATTATCGACTTTTCTTTATAACAACGTTGATTGACGATTATACAAACGTATTGACCTTTTAAACGTTTGTAAATAGACTGATATTTAACGACTGATGCTTTTAACGAATTAAATTTAACGAATTAACTTTTAACGAATTAAAATACTGGATCGGTTTTGAAATTATCTTTAGTGTTATATGACTTGTGACTTTGTGATGAACCAAAGTGAAAGTAAAAAACTCGAAATGAGAGAATATCTGACGAGTGAATAAAGAAAGGCCAAAGAATATCTGAAAATAAGAAAAGGAAAGAAAATAAAGAAAAGAAATAAAGAAAGAGAAAGAAAAGGAAAAAATAAAAGAAAAATAAATAGTGTTTGCTGAAAGGAAACACTAAGCTATTTCAGGTGAGTTGATTTCATTTACATTTTTATCTCCGTATTTTTATCTGTATTTTTATCAATTCTCTTTCTCTCTCTCCTTACCTCCCACCCTCCCCCACTCTCTCTCCCACACCCTCTTTCTGTTTCTCGCTCTCTCTTCTCTCTCTCTCTCTCTCTCTCTCTCTCTCTCTCTCTCTCTCTCTCTCTCTCTCTCTCTCTCTCTCTCTCTATATATATATATATAATATATATATATATGTACACACACACACACACACACACACACACACACACACACACACACACACACACACACACACACATATATATATATATATATATATATATATATATATATATATTTTACATTTAATTTCAGTTTGATAACGAGCTAATTTACTTATCTAATTATTTTTTGCAAGAGACTATATTGAACAGACAAGGATAATGTAGAGTGCACAACACCACCAGATAACCAAGCATACATTTAAGAACGAATGAATGATCAAGTAAAGAAAAACAAATAAAAAAAAATTGCGAATAAATAAAACGAATATCAGAGCAAAATCCCAAAACAAACACAGCAGCGCAGTGCCACCATCACCCAAACAACCAAGCAAAAATCCCAAAATGAAAATTCCAACTGTGAAACCAACGTAAAACTAGACCGATAAAACCTCTCCCTGGACGACAACCAACTCCCCACATTAACGAACACACACACACATACCGCGTACACATAAACTCCAGTCATTTCATATCAATGAAAGATTTCGACATGACAAAACCACCTAACCAGTTAACAAGCGCTCTTCAACAAGCTCTCTGCTCATAACTCTTCAACAAGCCCTTTCCCCAAGCTCTTTCTCTTCGTCCTCTCCTCTTTCTCTTCGTCGTCTCCTCTTTCTCTTCGTCCTCCCTCTTTCTCTTCGTCCTCTCCTCGCCACACAACAGACTCTCGCCCTCATGATTTCCAATTTCTCTTGGTTATTTGCATCTCTATAGTAATTCTGACTTCGGGGCGAGTGGCGCAGACAGTCCAATTACCTGTTCGATTCTACTCGTACTTGGGCAATTAGTGGGATTCATATAAATAATCTCCCTAGGGTTTTCAGGGAATTGTAATTTTTTTTTTTGTCAGTCGATAGTTAATGTTTATCTTATGGTAGGTTTTTCATTATCAGTATCATTGTAATACTAATTATGATAATAATAATAATGATAATCATAATGATAATACTAAGGCCAAAAACAACAATAACAACAATAATAATGACGCAATGATGATGATGATGATAATAATAATGATAATAATAATAATAATAATGATAATAATAATAATTATAATAATAATAATAATAATAATAATAATAATAATAATAATAATGATAATAATAATTAATGATAATGATAATAATAAAATAATGATAATAATAATGAAACAATAATAATAATAACAATAGCACTCAGAAAGCGCATACCTCCGCCATGGCAATAGGGTCACTGATGTAATAAAGTGAAGAATTACGTTAAAACATCTTTCAAGTACACTGGTGAAGTCCGTGTTTCTGTCCATAACTTTCTGTGTCATCGAGCTAACCAAATAACCAATGAACAAGAAACAAAATNTACCTCCGTCCTGCTTGTCACCTGTTCGACAATGCCTTGACACCTGTTCATTCACTCTGTGCCTTTCCCTCTCTCTTTTCTCTTTCCCTTTCTCTCCCATCTCTTCATCTTCCTCTCCTTCTTTTCCTCTTCTTCCCCACCCTACCTCTCACCTCACCCATTTAACTCTTCCATCTATCTCTCCTTCTCTTTCCCCCTTATTCCTCTTCATCGAACGAACATCTGGGAAGCCGAGCGTAGCAACACGAGCAATTAGATAGAGAGAGAAAAAGAAAAGTAAAAAAAGAGTAAAAAAAAAAAAATACATCATCACCCTACACGAGGGAAATGTGAGGAATGATCGACGCACGTTCCCCATATCCCGTCGAGGGGGTGGGGGGGCGGGGTGGGAATGGAGGGGGGGGGGTGATGCATTGCAAATGGGGTAGATTCCGTTCTTCAATTAAAAAAAAAAATAAGGATTTCTGGCTTAGTTCCCTTCTCCTTTCCTTCACCTCTGTTCCTCGATGAATCTCTTTTTCTTTATTTATTTCTTATCTCTCTTTTTTTTCGGAGTTGGTCTCTCTCTCTCCTATCTCCCTCCCTCTCCCTCCTCTTCCTCACTCTCCTCTCCCTCCCTCTCCCTCTCCTCTCCCTCTCTCCTCTCCCTCTCCCTTCTCCCTCTCCCTCTCCCTCTCCCTCTCCTCTTCCTCTCCCTTCTCTCACTGTCGCTCTTTCTCCTCCCACTTTTTTTTCCTTTTTCCTAAGGCTAACACCCCGGCAGGAAGGGCGTGGTTCTGATCCAAGATTATGCAGCCTATCTTTATAACAAGGAGCAAACGGGGAAAAAGGAAGGGAGAGGAGGAGGAGGAGGAGGGGAGGAGGGAGGAGGAGAGGGAGGAGGGAGGAGAGGAGGAGGAGGAGGAGGAGGAGGAGGAGGGAGGAGGAGGAGGAGGAGGAAGAAGAAGAAGAAGAAAAGGAGTAATGGAGGGAGGGATGAGTGATGTAGAGATTGAGAGATGAGAAGATGATTGAATGATGATGATGATGATGTGATGAGGAGGAGGGAGGATGGAGGAGGAGGAGGAGGAAGAGAGGAGGCAGGAGGGGAAGAAGGAGGATGATAGACGCGGAATCTTAGAAAGACTCGCAAAGGGATTAAGAGAGGGAAAGTTGCGACACACACACACACGCACAGACGCATTTACGCACACACAAACTCGAACTCACATACACACACTCATAGAAATACGGTCATGAAAGTAACTTACACAGACCGAATATCCAATCATAAACAATTCACTATAAATAAGATACATGTGTAACACCGAAAAAGAAGAAGATAAAGAAGGAGATGATGATGATGGAAGGGAGGAAGAGAGAATGAGAGACAAAAATGACGAAATCTTCTCAGGAACCATAAATTGTATCAAACAATTTCTTATAATAATCTAGTTCCTTCCAGGACATGGGACCTCATACAAATATATCTCCCTCTCTTCTCTCTCTCTCTCTCTCTCACCTCTCTCTCTCTCTCTCTCTCTCTCTCTCTCTCTCTCTCTCTCTCTCTCTCTCTCTCTCTCTCTCTTACACACCACACACACACCACACACGCACACGCACACGACACGCACACACACACGCACACGCACACGCACACGCACACGCACACGCACACACACACGCACACACACACACACACGCACACGCACACGCACACACACACACACACACACACATCAACTCCAAAACAGATGTGTGATGCATTAGTCTTCAATCGACTTCCGGATCTCCCCTTTTCCCTCCACACTCTTTTTTAGAAGATAAAGTCCAGGTGTTTTGTATGAGAGAGAGAGAGAGAGAGAGAGAGAGAGAGAGAAGAGAGAGGAGAGAGAGAGAGAGAGAGAGAGAGAGAGAGAGAGAGAGAGAGAGAGAGTAAAACGAACACCCAAAAACAAAAAACAAAAAGAACAAACAAACAAACAAAAATCAAAAAAATCAAAATAACCCTCAAAATGAGAGTTTTTCTCCCTCACAACGGCCCGGCACCTACGAAGGACTCCTGCTGTTGCCAAGGGAGACAAATTACTTCGGCGTGACAAGAGCCTCAGACCAAGGATTAGAGGGACTTATCACCTACATGTGAAAAAAAAATGAAATAATAATAATAATAATAATAATAATAATAATAATAATAATAATAACAGTTATGATAATGATAATAATGATAAAAATAACTATAACAATAATAAAAATAATACTAATAACAGTAATAATCATACTAATAATAATACTATTGATAATAGTGATCATAATAATAATAATAATAATAATAATAATAATAATAATAATAATAATAATAATAATAATAATAATAATAATAATAATAATAATAATAATAACAACAATAATGATAATAAATAAAAAAATAAATAAATATTCAAAATTAAATAAGTAAACTATATAATAAGAAGAAAATCGAATTGCAAAATGGAGAAAAAAATCTTGAAAAAAATAAGATAAATAAAAAAACCCAAAATAAAACACGAAAATGATATAACGGAAATAAAATCGCACTGAAATATGGAAAAAAATGAAGAAAAAGAAAACAAATAATATAAAAAAAGATAAAAAGATAAGAAAAAAAGATAAAAAATAATAAAAATAATATAAAAAGAAAAAAAGAAAAAAAAAAGGAACTTGGCGCGGAAAGACGAAGCCTGGAGAGCCTCTGCAGGAGCCAGAGAGGCTGAAGGGCGGAGAGCCAGACTCGCCCTCCGAGAAGAAGAGACTTTTGGGGATCGAATGAATGAGTCCTGGAGGCCCCTTGAGCTCGGATTCCCCCTCCCCCCTCTCCCCCCTCTCTCCCCCTTCGTCTCTCCCACCCCTATCCCTTCTCCCGCTTCCTCTCTTCCATCTCTCTCCCACCTCCTATTCCCCTCCCCTCTCCCACTACCTTCCCCTTCCCCTACCCCCTTTAACCCATCTCACGCCTTCCCTCCTTCTTCAACTCTCCCTCCTCTCTCCTCTCCACCACTGCCCTTCCCCGACAATCTCCCTCCCCTCATCTATTCCCCCTCACTAACTCATCTCCTATTCTTCCCCCTCCCTCCTCCTCCCACATCTCCCTTTTCCTCCTCTCTCCTCTCACCCCTTCCCTTCCCCATCCTCCTCTCACCCCCTTCCCCTTCCCCTCCCTCCTCTCCCCCCACCCCCCTTCCTCCTTCCCCCTCCTCTCACCTCTTCCCCTTCCCTCCTCCATCCCCCTCCGATCTTCCTCCCCTCCCATTCCTCCTCCCGCATCTCCCTTTTCCTCCCCACTGGATATCACCCCGACTTTTAACTTTATCCTCAAGGTCAGCCGGAAACGACGTCGGGACCGTGTACTTGCTTGCGTGACGTCATCATGCAACTCCGCCTTCGTCCTCTCGCATGAGATGGGGGGGGGGAAGGAGGGGAGACGAAAGGGGGGGATGGGGGGGACGGATTTCAGCGATGACGGTTTATTAGGAGGAAGGGAAGGAGGGAAAAGGGAAGGGGAGGAGGGAGGGTGTCGTCTTCGTGATTATTTTTCCCCCACCTCCCATGTCCTATCCTTCATGAACTTTTCCCTCATTCATTGATCTTATTCATTTATGCATTTGGTCCGCCTATTTTTAGCTCCCGAAAGCATTCCAATTAAGACCCTATTGGCGAGTGAATGAATATCCAGGAAGCCCTCGGGAAACCTCCTTACAAGGTACTCCTCAAGGTCTTTCAGGGGAGCGGTTCGTCTTGCGTGAAGCCCTCGCGTGGAAGCCTCCGGTCAATCATACACGCAGGTACGCACACATATTTACACGCACATGCAAGCGTACGCACAAGCACACGGGCTTACATCCTCCTCTTTTTATGTAGACAGACTCGAACGCAAAGCTAAGGACTCCCGTACACATTTTTTTTCTCTATCTCCTGTTTTCTTTTTCTCTTCTTTCTTTCGTTCTCTCTCACTCTCTATCTCTCTCTCTTTCTCTCTTTCTCTCTTTCTCTCTTTCTCTCTCTCTTTCTCTCTTCTCTCTCTCTCTCTCTCTCTCTCTCTCTCTCTCTCTCTCTCTCTCTTTCTCTCTCTCTCTCTCTCTCTCTCTCTCTCACACACACACACACACACACACACACACACACACACACACACACACACACACACACACACACACAACACACACACACACACACACACTTTAAAGGGACCTCCGCACGCATTTCCCCGACAAGGGACCCCCGTCAAGCCTTCATCACCCAGCGTCTTGTCTCAAGTTTGACAATAGACGGACATGATCAGCATAAAACATGGAGCAGGAAGTCCACCGGAGTCCCCTCACCCCTCCTCCGGCAGCCCCTCGCCCCCCTCACTCTCCTCCCTTGACTTCTAACCCCTCCCCTACCCATCCTCTCAAACCCTTCGCCCCTCACCCTCCTCCCTTGACTTCTAACCCCTCCCCTACCCATCTCATCCTTCCTTTTATTTTTCTTCTGTATATCTATTCTCCCTTTATTCATCCCCCTTTCAATATAATCCCCACCTCCCTGGATATCTAATCCACCCTACTTATACATTTCTCACTCCCTCAACCCTCCTCTTCTACCCCTCCCTAGATATCTAACCCCCACCCCTACCCACCCTCTCATCACCTTCCCCAATCCCCACCCCCTTCCTTGGTTACTTCCCCCACCCCCCTTCCTTGGAGATCTACCCTACCCTATCCATCCTTCACCCCCCCTACCCCTAACCACCTCCACCCCCTCCCCTACCAGAGCCGCAGGGAAGGGAGGGAGGAAGGGGGGGGGTAACGTCGAGTTCTTTAAACAATGCTTAATGAACGAGAATCTTGGGCGGAAATTCTCACAGGATTTGCATATGAGGAAAAAAAAAACAAAAACAAAAAAAAAAAAAAAGTGAGAGATAATAACAGGGAGGACAGGATAAAAAGAACAAAAATAAAAGATAAGCAAAAAATATATTATTCCATCCGGAAAACAAATGAATGAATAAGTAAAGACAAAACAATAATAGATACAATACAAAAAGAAAGATAATGAAGAAAAAAATAAAAATAATCATAAAAAAGGTCTCAAATGCTTCATATACATCTAAAACCATCATTTTGGAAGAAGAAAAAAAGTCACCTTCAACTCATTTTCATAAAAGATGATTTCGCTTATCCTTCAACCACCCCCCACCCCTACCCCCTCCAACCCCCACCCCACCCCCCCCACCCCACAAGAAACGCCCGGCAGGCATAACTTGTCAGTAGCAACGCCCATCGCGGGAAAAAATATTTTAATCAAAAAAGTATTTTGCGAATTTCAGCCGAGTCAAAAGTTTTCTAAATCATCTCATAAACTTGTTGCATATTTACGTCTTTTGTAAATTAAATCAGCGCCACCAACAACACACACGCAGGCAAGCAGGCAGGCAAACAAGCAAGCAGACAAGCAAGCAGGGAAGCAGGCAAAAGGGCACAAACAAGCAGTTGCTAAAAAGAAACACCGAATGAGGTCTTTTGGTTTTAGCCTCGTTACGAATGGGGGTGAAAGAGGGAGAGGATGAAGGAGGAGGAGTAGGAGAGGGAAGAGAAAGAGAGGAGGAGGAGAGAAAGGAGAAAGAGAGAGAGGAGAGGGAGAGGAAGAGAGAGGGAAGAGGAAAGAGAAAGAGAAGAAAGAAAAAGGAAAGGAGAAAGAAAGAGAAAGAGGAGTGGGAGAAGGAAAAAGAAGAGAGAGGAGGAGGAAGAGAGGAGAATGAAAAGGTGAAGAATAAAATAAAAGAAGAATTAAAAACAAAACAAAAAACAAGAAGACCAAAAAGATATACAATAAGAACAAGTACAAGAACAAGCCAAGGGCAAAAAAAAAAAAAAAAAAAAAAAAAAAAAAAAAAAAAAAAAAAAAAAAAAAAAAACTTTCCTCTCACACCGGGAAGGCGAGGGGGGAAAAGCCCCGCCCCCCTTTTTTCCCCTCGGTAAAATTGTTCAATCCTGTAACAATATCCTTTGGCCTGTCTTCGCGAAACCCTCTCCTTTACTCTTTTTTTCTCTCTTTTTCTTTTTTTTTTTTCTGATTTTTTTTTCTTTTTTCTTTTTTTTCTGAAAATGACGTTTATCAGAAATTACGAAACATTTCACAAAGGCACGACATTTTTCATTCTTAGGTGTTCCGTTTTTATTATTTATCGTTGATTTTGTTTAATTAATTAAAAACCAAAAGAATAATATCTAACTATATTCACCTTTTCTTTTTTCTGAAAATTACGTTTATCAGAAATTACGAAACAGTTCACAAAGGGACGACATTTTTCATTCTTAGGTGTTCCGATTTTATTATTTATCGTTGATTTTGTTTAATTAATTAAAAACCAAAAGAATAATATATAACTATATTCAAATGATCAAAAATCAAATGCAAATTTGGAGACCCTTAAAATTCAACTAACCGAAAACAGAATGAAATGACAGATTAAACTGACGAATAAACAAATAAGCAGAAACATAAAAAAAAGATATGAACCTTGAAAAAAATGAAAGTTGCATTCAACCATAGCAACATTACGTAGGGTCTGCAACTGTCAACACACATCCGTTCCATCGCACGAACAGCAACTTTAATAACTCGGTGACTTAATACCTGTAATGAATATAATAACGTAAAGGTAATTTGAGTAACTTTGGTAATTTCCCCAAATCCTACCCCCCCCCTTAGTATGACTTTGGTACCACTCTTTTCCCTTCTTTTCTCTGTCGTCTCCTTTTTTATCATCCTTCTCCTCCTCCTCCTCCTCCTCCTTCTTCCTCCATTCAAAGCCATCTATCATCCTTAATCCTTCGCTTTTGAATTCCCCCTTCCTTCTCCCCCCTCCCCCCTCCCCTCCCCCTTACCTCTCTCCCTCCCCTTACCCTCACCCTCCCCCCTCCCCCTTCTCTCCTCCCCTCTCCTCCTCCTCCCACTCACCATTCCAACATTCCTTTTCATTCCTTCCGTTCCTTAATCCGATGCTTGAGGGCTCACGACCAAAAAGAAAGAAAGGAAAAAATAAAAGGGAGGAAAAAAAGGAAAAAAATCCACCTATTCAGAGGGTAGATTTCCGCGCTATAAAATCCAAAAACATCTTGCATGCTGTAAGGTCTATGCTTTTGTCCCTTCGTAGAAAACGATACATAATAAACATACTGCGCGATTTTTTATGTATAGGCATTATGCTTACATGCACGCACTTAATGTGAACGTGTATATGAGTATGTGTGTTCCTATACAGCACACACATATAATATACATATAATAAGATATAGACATATATGCAGATATATATAGATATATATACATATTTATCTGATTATTTATTTTATTCACACACACACACACACACATAACAGAGAGAGAAGAGAGAGAGAGAGAGGAGAGAGAGAGAGAGAGAGAGAGAGAGAGAGAGAGAGAGAGAGAGAGAGAGAGAGAGAGAGAGAGAGAGAGAGATCTAAACTTTAGTCGGTTATTTTTCCGCCACAAAACTTTCATACGTTCTTAACAACGTTAATAATGCACAATTTCCCCCCAGTCTCTCTCTTGAGAAAAATGGGGGGAGGGAACGTTGCTGACTACCCCCCCTCCCCCCCTCCTCCTCCTCCTCCTCCTCCTCTCCTCCTCCTCCTCCTCCTCCTCCTCTCCTCCTCCTCCTCCTCCTCATTCACTAATACGACAAACAGTTACTTCTTCAATGTTGGAAAGAAGAAATATAAAGAAAAAATATATGTATATATAAAAATATACTTTGACTTTTTCTCGTAGGATTATTTTTTTTCATCCTTCTCTTCCTAAGGATCTCCATGCCTCCCCTTAACTACCCCTTCTCCTCCCATTTCCTCTTCCTTACTTATTCCCCCCCTTTCCCTTCCCCCTTCCCTCCTACCCTCTTTTCCCTTTCCCTTCCCCTCCCCCCCTTTCACCTCCTACCCTCTTTTCCCCTTCCCCTTACCCTTCCCCTTCCCCCTTCCCCCCTTCCCCCTTCCCCCTTCCCCCTTTCTCCCTCCTACCCTCCCTTCTACGTCCCCTTCCTATTTTTCCCCTCATCCTCACTGTTAACAAACCTCAAATGACATTAGCACCACTTATCAAATAACCATTATTGCCATTAATAAGAGGAGGAGGAGGAGGAGGAGGAGGAGGAAGGAGGAGGAGGAGGAGGAGGGAGGAGAAGGAGAGAGGAGGAAGTAGAGGAAGAGAAAAAAGAAAAGAAAAGAAAAGAAAAAGGAGGAGGCAGAAGAAGAAGAGACAAGGGTAAAAAGGAGGAAGAAAAAAGGAAAAATAATAAAAAAAAAAAAAAACACAAAAGAAAAGAAAATATAAAGAGAAAAGAAAGAAAAAAAAAAAAATCCCTCGTTTCCCCTCATTCTACCCGACCCTCCTTCCCCATAAACCCCTACCTCCCCTACCCCCCCCCCACCCCAACCACCCCCGCCTCCCCCAGGGTAACAGCGCTGGGAAAACGCCTGTGACAAGTCCATCGTAGATAATAACATTGGGTGTCAATCTCTCTAAGCTGGCGGCGGCGGCTTTGCGTCTTCCTCCCAAGATTCGGTGCCTCTCGGATGAAGGGGAGAGGGGAGATGGGGAAGGGGAGGAGAGGAAAGAGAATGGGAAGAGGGGAAAGAGGGAAGAGGGGGAGAGAGGAGAAGGAGGGGAGAGGGGAGAAGAGAGAGAGGGGAAAAGAGTTGGGAGAGAGTGAGGAGAGGCGAGCAAGGGGAAAAGGGAGAGGGTAGGACGAGGAAAAGGAGAGAAATGGGGAGAGGGGAGGAGAGGGGATTAGGGGAAGAGGGGAGGGAAAAGGTGAAGTGGGGAGATGGGAGGAGGGAAGGAGGGGGAAGGGAAGTGGGGCAGGGGGAAAGGGGAGGGTAGGAGGAGGAAAAGGAGAGATGGTGGAAAGAGGGGAGGAGATGAAGGGAGAGGGGAGAAGAGGGGACAAAGAGGATGAGGGGAGAGGAGTGGGGACGGGTTCTCGTGTGGGAAGAGGATTCCTTTCGTCGGAGAAAATTACTTTGTTCTCTTCTCTCTCTCTCTCTCTCTCTCTCTCTCTCCTCACTTATCTGTTATCAATACTCTCCTCCTCTTCCTCCTGCCTTTCTTTTTTCCTTCCTGGACATTTTCCTTTCTTTTTTTATCGTGTTAAGCACCTGTTCGTGGCTCTTATACGCTGTTAAAATAATCTGGAAATGTTCACTTAGACCGTTCTCTGCACACTTGTTTCTCAATATTAGGCATAACAAGGTTTTCTTGCATTTTCTTCATTTCTTTTTATTTCTCTCTGAATATACAACACAAAAAAAAAAAAAATAAAAAAAAATAGGGGGTATTTTCTTCAACTTTTGTAATCGTGTTTTTTCTTCTTCTTCTTTTTATTATTATTTTTTTTTTTTTTTGGGGGGGGGGCCAGGCCTTCTCCTTAACAAAAAAAATAATAACCACAATAACAACAAAAAAATGAACATGCAATGGTTAACAATATGAATAACACATCAAAATCACCATCACAACCATCACCATCATCATCACCGACCATTCCATCATCATCCCCATCACCATTACCATCATCATAATAATAATAAAACTTACAGGAAGCTCCCCCGTCTGAAGGTGTTCTCTCGCGCCAGAAGGATGGTGAAAAGTCCTGCCTGATCCATCAATTTATCCTTCACCCTTAAGACCCTGATCCTCCATCATGACACCTACGTATCCTCCTCTCCCTCTCTCTCGTCTCTTTTATCTCGTCTTTTCTCTCCTCTCTCTTCTCTCTGATCCCTCAACTCTCTTTCCTCTTTCTTCTTTCTGATCCCTTCCCTCCCTCCGCTCTCTCCTCTTCCCTTCCCTCTTTCCTCTCCTCCCTCTCGCTTCCCTTCCCTCTTCATAGTGGATGATGAGAAGAGGAATGGCGACGAGGTGGAAAAGGAGAAGGAGGAGGAGGAGGAGGAGGAGGAGAAGGAGGAGGTGGAAGGAGGCAAGAGGTGGAAGAAGGAGGAGGAGGAGAAGGAGGAAGAAGGTGAGATGGTGGTGAGGATGGAGGTGGAGGAGGAAGAATAAGAAGAAAAAAGAAGACGGCTGAAGCCAGAAAGAAGAAACCTCGGGAGAGAAAGAGAAAAAGAGAGAATGGAGAAGGGAAATGGAGAGAAAGGGGAAGGGGAAGAGAAAAAAGAAAGAGAAGGAGAAGAGAAAAGAGAAAACGAGAAATGAGAGAATGGAGAGAAAGGAAATGGAAGAGGACGAGGAAGAGACGGGGAAAGGGAAGAGGGAAGAGGAAAGCGAGGGTGCACCTGCGGAGTCAATTATCGCTCGCGATCATCCTAACTACCGCCGCCCTTTGAATAGCGTTCCTTCGTTCGCACGTCGAGTCGGGAGACGTGCCGTGGGGGAGGGGGGTGCGGAGGAGAGGGGGAAGGGGGAGAGGGGGGAGGAAGGAGGAGGAGAAATGAGGGGGCGAAGGGAGGGGAAAGGGGGGTGAGGAGAGGAGGGGAAGGGGGGCGAGGAGAGGAGGAGCGAGGTGGAGGCTGAGGAAGGTGGAGGGAGGAGGACGTGGAGGAGGGGGATGGGGGCGAAGAGAGGAGGAGGAGAGAGGTGGAGGTGGGTCCGGAGGAGATAGGAGAATAAGAATGAGCCCAAAGGAAAAGATACGAAGAGGGGGGGAGAGGGAGGTGGGGGAAGGCAGCTGAGTCCAAAGGAGGAGAAGAAAAAAAACTAGCTTGGACTTCAAAGACCAAATAAAAAAAAATCGATACCTAACGACTTTCCGGAAACAGACTTAAAATACCCAGCAACCTTAAAAAAAACCACTCCCCCACTGCCATTAAAAAATAAACTAAAAATAGAATAAAAAAATTAAACAAAATAATAATAATCCCACTCTCCACCCCCGTAAAAAAAAATCCAACCAATCTACCCCCNGAGGCGGGGGTTTGAGAGGCATAGAGAAGGGGCCCCCGTTAAAGAATAAAAGAATAAGGTGCCTTCACTGATAAAAGAACTACCCACGCCACGACCTGCCTTGGCTTGACCCAGCTTGGCTTGGCGTAAAACCCCGGCTCGACTTGGTCCAACCTGACTTCGTCTTCGCTCAAGCTGGCTAACCCGACTTTCCGACAAGGCTTAACCTGGCTTCGACTTCATCTGACCGAACTCAAGACCCAACCTAGATTGACCCGGTCGACCCCTGACTTTGAGCCTGGCTTAAACCCGGCTTGACCTGGCTTGCCCTTTTGGCTTGGCGGGCCGGATCCTCCTCTAACATTCAGGACCAACAAAAAGACTTCCAGGTTTCTCGGCGAACTCTCCTCGCTAGGTACGAGAATAGGAAGGAGAGGTTGGGGCGGGAAAACGCAGGGAGGCGGGCGGGCGGCGGGGAGGACAGTTGGTGGGTGGCAGGAGGAGACGGCAAACAAGGAGGGAGGCGAGACGAGGAGAGGTAGGTGGCTGGTGGAGGAGGCAGACGGAAAGGGGAGCGACCGAGCGAGAGTTCGGCAGTCGGTGCGAGGTTGGGAAAGAGAGGGAGCGTTGGTGGAGGTGGAAAGACGGGAGGAGAACTTCGGTGGGGAGGAGGTGGGAAGAGGCGAGCGCCGAAGAGTCGGTGGTGGAGGTGAAAGAGGCGAGAATGGTGGTGTAGGAGGTGGAAGAGGGGAAAGGAGTTGTCGGTCGGTGCGAGGGAACGGAAAGGAGTTGGTGGTGGTGGAGGAGACGGAAGTAGGAGGACGTGAATGGTGGCGGAGGTGAATAGGGAGGGTGTTTGGTGGAAACGGGAGCTGCGGCTGGGAAGGGAGAAAGGAGTTGGTGTCGAGGAGGTGGAATAGGACGCGAGGCACGTGCGAAGAGGGAGCGACTTGGAGATGGAGGTGACAGGTGGTGAGGTAGTGATGGTGATGGCAGGAGACAGAATGAGGAGGAAAGGAGAAAGATTAGAAGGAATAGCAGCAAATTGTTTAGCGGGGAGCGAAAAATGACCACCAGCGAGAGGGAGATGGGAACGGCAGAATATTACAAATTAGCGAGAGAGGAGCAGAGAGATGATGAAGAGACACCGAGCAGAGACGAGACTGAGAGAGATAGAGAGCACGAAGAGGAGGGAGGACGAGAGACCAGGAGAGGACAGAGGAGCGAGAGGAGCAGGAAGAGAGGGGGAGGAGAGAGAGCGGAGACGGGGAGAGGAGAGAACGAGACGGAGGGACAGAGGAGAGAGAGAGCGACGAGAGAGAGACGCCGAGAGAGCAGAGAGCGAGAGAGACAGACAGCACAGGACACGAGAGGAGAAAGACAGAGAGAGAAAATTCGAATGCCAATAGAAAAAGGAATAGAAAAAAGGACCAACATGCGACGAGAGAAAAGAGATGCAGATACCAGGCGAGCGGAGGAGGAAATGGAAGAAAGCGCGGGAAAAGAAAAAATGAAAAATAGCATGTATGATATAATATGGACAGATGGAGGATATGACAGAGAGAAAGCAAGGAAAGAGCAAAATCGAGATAGCGACTGAAAGCAAGGTCCAGAGATATATTGATAAATACATAGATAAAGAGAAGAGATATCAAGACCGTGGGATGTGTGTGAGAGAGAGAGAGAGAGAGAGAGAGAGAGAGAGAGAGAGAGAGAGAGAGAGAGAGAGAGAGAGAGAGAAGAGAGAGAGAGAGAGAGGAAGAGAGAGAGAGGAGAGGGAGAAATCAGAGAGCGACAGATCGGGAAGTCGACCCAAAAAATGAAAACATTTCAGGCGTGTGTTCCGCGAGGCCCGTAGCCAAGGATAATGAGATCTGGATAATTACCAAAGGTCATCCAACTCCCTTAAAAAAGGGGGGCCTAATAAACCTCCTTTTTCATGCGAGGTCTTCTTGTTTATTGGGTTTTATCTCGGAAACTATCGTAGTTGATGGGGGGGGGATGGAAGGGTGGGAAAGGAGGGGAGGGAGGGAGGGAGGGAGGAAGGGAAGGGGGAGGAGGATGAGTAGAAGGAGGAGGAGGAGGAGGAGAAGGAGGGGAAGGGGAAGAGAGAAGGGAAGGGAAAGGGAAGGGAAAGGAGGGAGAGGAAGGAACGGGAAAGGAGGAGAAGGATGGGGAAGGGGGAGGGAGGAGGGAGAGAATGAGTTCTAACCCCCCTAACAGCAGACCAAAATAAAATTCTTACATCACCATCCGCTACATAGAACTTACGAAGAGGAATAAGAATACATAAATAAATAAAAATAATCACAAAAAGGAGGCCGAAGGGAAGATAAAAAGAAAACAAGGACAAAGAAGAGACAAGAAAGAAAGAAAAAAGGGGGAAGAAAGAGAAGAGAGAGAGAGGAGAGAAGAAAGAATGAAAGAAGAAAGAAAAAGAAAGAGAGAAAGAGATAGAGAGAGGTGGCACTCCTTGGCACTAACGAACGCACAAACGAATAATTAATTACCACTCGCCAGTACTTTCCTCCCTTTGTTCTCGCTAAAATAACAACCGCGGCTTCCCTACCTGCCCCTCACCTGCCACGGGAAATGCGCCGTTGGTGAAATATTTATCTGCGTTTAGCATGGGGGCGTGTTTAAGTGTGTCTGTGTTTGTGGTGGTGAGTGAGTGTGAGCGTGTGTGTGCGAGTGTGTGTGTGGTGTGTGTGGTGTGTGCGTGTGTGTTGTGTGTGTGTGTGTGTGTGTGTGTGTGTGGTGTGTGTGTGTGTGTGTGTGTGTGTGTGGTGTGTGTGTGTGTGTGTGTGTGTGTGTGTGTGTGTGTGTGTGTGTGTGTGTGTGTGTGTGTTGTGTGTGTTGTTGTGTTGTTTGTGTGTTTATGTGCGCACGTGAAAATGACAGTGATCATGAGTGAAGAGTATGAGGTGAAAATGTAAAGGAGAATGAGACTACAAAAAAGAACAAAAGTGAGAGCACGCTGCTATGTGCGTATCCATGCATGCCGCTGCCATGTGCCGCTGCCATGTGCGCTGCCATGTGCGTGTCCGTTGCCATGTGCGTATCAGCTGTCATGTGCGTGCATGTGCGTGTCCGTTTGTCATGTGCGTTCGCTTATCTCTTACAAAGCGAAGCCAGCGACCCCCCCCCCTCCCCGCCCCCCAACTCCATTCCAGCTGTCGCAAATCTCCTCGGGCCAAACAGCTGTTGTAGTGGCGAGAGGAAACGAAGTTATGAATGCCTATACCTTATGAAACGAAAGTTTCGAGAGGTTTATCGTTTTTTTATCATTATTATTTTTGCAATATATATACACACAGAAAACAATAGGAAAGTGTTATCAATACGTTTCTAAAGCCAATTGTAGTGGACTATAATGTAAAAATAAAAGTTTGGAATTCTATTTACGTAAAGGTAAATGAACAAACAGTTGCGGTGCAATGGAAGTCAATGAAATATGCAAATGCTATTAAAATTTTAAGTATAAGCCTCCCAGAAAAAAGTTAATGGTCATACCTTCAAAAAAGAGAAAAGTAACGCAGTAAAGAAACAACAAATTAAATTATCTACAATATTTTTGTAATTTCATAATATAAATATACCTCGTCCAGAGCTTTCGTTAACACTATGTCACTACCGTTGTTTCTATTACCCTCAAATTTGGCTTTACAATAGTGTGTTTTTAGTCATGATAAGTGTAAAGGGTTTATCCAAATTGCATGTGATGCATGACTTCGGTTTTGGTGACTTGGGACTAATCAATATCTATTTCCTAATATAATATATCTAACGAAACTGAATTTCGTTTATTCTCGCTCTCCCTCGACTGCAAAGCACATGTAAGGCGGTCTACCCTCACCTCTCACCTGCTAACAAGGTGGTCGGTCATTTTGCCGCTGACCCTGCTTGCGTTGGCAGCATCTTGCACCTGCTCGTGAGTTTTTTTTTATTGTTCTCTTGTTCTCTTTGTATCGTATCGGTGATGCAACAGTACCCATTTTAATCCTAATTATCATTTGCAGCCTTTATGTATTGTACGTGACATCTGGAGATTTAATCAAGATTGGCTGTGTTTGTGCGTTGCGTCCCCTTCTCTGGCCAAGCCGTGCTTCAAGGGCTTGTTCCACCTTGTGATAGTGATTTGCAGGATGAACACTATCATTTGTGATATATCTTGCATGGTTATGGGTTATATAATCTATATGGAATAAACTGAATATGTTGGAATTGTTATCTATATCCCTCCAAATCAAATACTGATAAAGCAGCAGAGAATTATGAGACCAAATAAAAGAAAACACGTACAGAAGGGTTATGAATAAAATTAAATATAATATAGATAATATACATATAAATTATTGGTTTTAGAAGCAGAATGGACTCTATAATAAAAAACTTAATTTCCAGCTTGCTTCCTGAATGCAATTACTGTCAATTTTTAATCTAATTTATTGGATTCATCGTCGGCCAAATCAAATTGCGTAAAGCCCACTTTTCGAAGTAATTTCTCTCTGCATCACTGGAAGAGCAATATTCACGCCCTGCAGGAGACGATTCATAAGTCCTCATGAACAATTTCTTTATCAAACTCAACAAATCCATGAAGAAGAAAAAATCTTACAAAACTCAAAATCTGAAAAGACGACGAAAGTTTGGCATAACACACAGGCATAAAACTCAGAATTCATGCCGAACACACCGCAACAGATTCAACGAAGGGGAGAACAAGAGGACACACGACTATGCCTATTCGTGTGTTTTCGCGTTCTTCCCTCCGTCGTTGCAGACAAAGCCTTCCACACGAAGCCTCACGACGGCAAAGGCATCCATAGAATCCCTGTCACCCGCGCAGGAAGCCATTGTGCAAGGGGAACTACCGGCGGCACCTCCGCCCAACTCCGCCCGCGCCCGCCCTGAGACAAAGCCGCCCGCGAGTACTCCATTCCTCCCGCCCATTCACGCCCCGACATTCCAGCAGCCTCCGAACTCCCGCGGCGGCAATCACTTCCGCCCAAACGCCCCTGCCAATCAACTCATCAAAACTCTTGGCACCAACTTGGGCCTCGGCGAACCGTGGGCGCCCGCGCCGGCGACGCTGCGGCCGCCCAACTTCCCCTTTGATCCCCGCCCGCGGCCTGGTCGAGGGCGGCCTCCTCTCGGAACTCTGGCCGCTCGCAAATACACAAATACAAATACAAACACACACACATTAATCAGAATATCAGTCTTATATTTAGTATGTATGCGTGTATGTGTGTATGTGTGTTGTAGTATGTGTGTGTGTGTGTGTGTGTGTGTGTGTGTGTGTGTGTGTGTGTGTGTGTGTGTGTGTGTGTGTGTGTGTGTGTGTGTGTGTGTGTGTGTGTGTGTGTGTGTGTGTGTGTGTGCGCGCGCGCGCGCGCGCGCGCGCGCCCATGTTGTTTAAGAGTATGCCTAAGTATATGAAACTTAAATGTTTATGTGAATATACATGTGTATGTGAAGTGCGTGCGTGAGCATGCGTGTCTGTGCGCGCGGGATGTGTCTCCCAAACGGAGCGCAAACAGCACAACGACAAACTCACGCAGTTCCTAAACTGGCGACTGCGGTCATCCTCCTCTAAGCGCAAGGTCATCCTCGAGGGTCAAGTGAGAAGAGACTGTTTCGCAGTCGACCACCAGCAGCGCCGACACCGCGAATGAGTAGTCACCGCACTTCCCGCACTTTCTGTGAGTTAGGTCGCTTAAGCAGGTGCGGCAACCCGGCTTGGATAAATTATGAGGCTGCCGCCGCTAGTCTCGGAGCATTACATTGGAACGAGAATTGAAGTCAACTTGCTGCTAACTACACGTAATGCCAAAGTTACCGCTATTAACCCAAAGAACTTTCTCTTTTTCGTTACGAACTGCAGTGTTTTCACCACACTCCCCCCTTCCCCCCCCAAAAAAAAATACTGGCAACACTGTATACAACACGTTTACCGCCAATGAATCCGCAGACCACATACGGCGCCCATTCTGGTAACAACTTCGCGGAGTTTATGGAAGAGCCGCGACGCCCACAAAGCAGCTGTTGGCCACAATGTTTCTACGCTCCTCCCTATATTACCTGAGCGGGGTTCGTGGGGGACGGTTTTCGGTCTCCGTTTCGGTCTCTCCGTTCCAAAAAGGCGGTCGGGGTCTCTTGCGGGGCATCTGGCGGAAACACACAATGGGTGCTCCCTAAATAACACGCCGCTCTTCTCACACGTAAATACACAAATAAAAGAACGGTTGTACCTTTATCCACCCCCCAAAAAAAAAAAAAAAAAAAAAAAAATCTTTATCTACCTCCACCCCCCCCAAAAAAAAAAAAAAAATCTATATCGTCCAAAACGTAACAAAGGATAAAGGTCGTACAAAACCTCCCCCAAGGAAAAAAAATGTATATATAGATAAAAACCCGCTGTTTGTCCGTCGTTATTACTCCACTCGAGAAAAACTCCGAGCTGTAGTTCAATGTTCTGATCTCGAGGCCGCCCAAATACCCGCCCGCCGCTTCACCCTTTCCCTGTAATTTCCTCCCTCCCTCCCTCTAATTTCCTCCTCACTCCTCCTAACTTTCCCCCCGTAAACTTTCTCTCCTCTCCTCTCTCTCTGTCTCTCTCTCTCTCTCACTCTCTCTCTCTCTCTCTCTCTCTCTCTCTCTCTCTCTCTCTCTCTCTCTCTCTCTCTCTCTCTCTCGCGCTTTCCTCTCTCTCTTTACTCTGCTTTCCGCTTTCCACCTCCATGCTTCTGCCTACTTCCTCCTTCCTCCTCGCTCTTATTGCATTCTCTCTCTTTCTCTCATTCTCTCTCTCCCTCCTCTCATCCTCTCCTCCCTTGTCATCTATTCCTCCTCTTCTCCCTCATTTCCTCCTCTCCCTCTTCCCTTTCTCTCACCTATTTTCCTACCCTCCGCTACCCTCCCCTCTCCCCATCAAACGCCCTCCACCCCTACCTTTTCCTCTCTCCCACCACTCCGTCCCCATTCCCCTCCTACTCTCCCCATCCTCCTCCCTCCTCTCCACTCCCATTCCCCTCCTACCCTATCCTCCTCCAACTCTCCCCCTATCCTCCTCCTCCCCCACCATCCTCTCCTATCCCATTCCCTCTCCTACCGTATCTTCCTCCCAACTCTCCCCCACCCTCGCCATCCCCTACTCCATCTCCTCTCCCACCCCACACCCCACAACCCCTCCACCCCCACCGCCCTCGTACTCCCTATTCCCCTCCTCCCCCACCCTCACACCCCTACAACCCCCTCCCCCCCACCGCCCCCCCCTATTCCGTCTCCTCTCCCTCCCCACCGCCCTCCTCCACCTCCACAACCCATAACCCTCTCCTCCCATCCCACACCATCCTCCTCCCCCATCCCCACACACATCCTCCTCCCCCCATCCCCACACACACATCCCACACACATCCTCCTCGCCCACAACCCTCTCCCACCCCCACACCCCCACACACCCTCCTCCCCCCTTCCTCGCCCTGCAATAATCGCCCGCCTACAAAAGAATTCCACAAAGGAGAGAGCGAAGGAAGCCACGCGGAAGAAGTCACACTAATGATGTTTCTCGCATCCTCCTACAGACGCCCGCCCGCCCACGCTCACACCATCCCGTGTGTGGGTGTGTGAAGGGAGGGGGGGGGGCGGGGGGGGGGGGGCAGACTCCGCAATCTCATCCGCGAAACGAGAGACAATAGATAGGAACAAATAAAACAAAAATTAAAGGAAAACAAAAGAAGATGAGGAAGAAACAATAGATAGGGACAAATAAAACAAAAAATAAAGGAGAAGAAACAATAGATAGGAACAAATAAAACAAAAATTAAAGGAAAACAAAAGAAGAAGAAGAGGAAGAAACAATGAATGCAGATCCCTCACACACACACACACACACACACACACCACACACACACACACACACACACACACACACACACACACACACACACACACACACACACACACACACCTACCTCTAAGTGCTCATGGACGCATCTCCATTTCCTACCATGAATCCACCATGGAACACCTGGCGGAAATGAGTCGAGCTTTATCTATAAAACCCAAATAAAATCAATCATTCATTGCATCCCTTCTCAAATACTTGACCCTTGATATAAGTGATTCGCCATTAGAGATATTTATCCTTCCCTTGACCCACCTGCAACGGGACCACTTAATGTCGGTAATTGAATAGTTCAAGCAGGCACATACCACTTTTCATCTTTTTTCTTTCCCACTCTTTTTACTTTCTCCCTCCCCCTCTCTCTCCTCATATTCACTCTTACACCTTCCCTCTCTCCCTCTCTCTCTCCTCACTCCCTCCTCCCTCTCCACCTCTCCCTTCTCCCTCCTCCCTCTCCCTCTCTCTATCCTCACTCCCTCCGCCCTCCCTTCCCTCTCCTCCCTCTCTCACCCCCCTCTCCCTCCTCGTCACAAAAAGTAATAAATGACACATAACTGGAGATAACGCGACGCACGCTCTAATTTGGTACACCGTATTAAATTGGGGAAGCCACAGGGTGCGGACACATCGCGGTGAATATACACACAATGGAATTTAATACAGGACCGAATAGATTTTTCCTTTTTTTTCTAATGTGGATGATAAAATGCGTGTTATCATTTTCTTAAATCGGTTTAAAGCTAGCCTGGAAAGGAAAGATTGGGTTTCTTTGGTTTTATGACTGGTTTCACACAAGCTTGAAGACCGGGTTCGACTAGCCTCAAGACAGGTTCGACTAGCCTTGAAACCGGGTTCCACTAGCCCTAATACCGGACTAGCCTTAAGTACGGGTTTCATTAGCTTTAAATCCGGGTTCCACTAGATTTAGGTCTGGGTTCCACTTGGCTTTAGACCGAGTTCCACAATCCTTTAAGGTTCCACCAACCATAGGAGGAGGAGGAGGAGGAGAGGAGAGGAGGAGGAGGAGGAGGAGGAGGAGAAGAAGAAGAAGAAGAAGAAGAAGAAGAAGAAGAAGAAGGAGGAGAGAAGGAAAAGGAGTAGAGAGAGGAGGGAGAGGAAGAAGGTGGGAAATGAGAAAGAAGAGGAGGAGGAGGAGGAGTAGGAAGAAAGGAGAAGGGGAAAAGATGAGAAGTAGAGGAGCAGTGAGAAGGAAGAGGAGGACTCAAGGCAAGGATTATCAAATTTTATCCTCCTTCTAACCTCAACGTGCTACTGCGTCCGCCCTTTCCCCTTAAATTTCCCTTTTCTCTTTAGCGGGGAAGGGAGATCTAACAGTCCATGACCGACTTGGAAAATCTATTCAATATAAAGCTTGCAGGTTTGGCAATAAAAGCGCTTGGAAAACAACCCCTACGCCTCTAACCCGAAGAATGAAATTGCAATGCAACCGGATCCGGAAGCAGGGCGACTGGAGACGACTCAAGGAGCGATATATATATATATATATATACATTTTCTTTCTATCTTTTTTTTCTTCTTTATCAACGTTTCTTTGATTACCTCTTTCTCAGAGTATATTTGATCTTTCCTTTCTGTTACTTATTTTTATGTGTGTGCAACTTATCAATTAAAAAGGAAAGAAGAAAAAGATAGATGTTGAATAAAAAAAAAAAAAATAAATAAATAAAATAAATAAATAATAAATAAAATAAATAAAAATCTGCATGAATTTTATCAGACTAACTTTGAAACCAGATCCATTATCTTTATAACAAATTTCGACGACGTACGAGCTCTCTCTCCACTTCACATTAATTAACTCTTTTCTGCATTTCTTTTTTTTTAAATACTCTTCTTTTTTTCATCTTCCGTGGAAACAATCTCGCTGCAGCTCTTAGGCCGGACGAGGAAGCACGAGACGCCAGCTCTAAGGAAATCAACCTGAGGAATCTCGAGCCTTTTTAAGAAATTTACAGGCAGACGCGGCAGTTTTCTTGTTTGCAGACTTTCGGACGCACAGGCACACGCACACATGAACCTACACAGACACTTACACACTAGGTTTGTACACGTGCACTCACACAAGCGCACAGGCACACGCACACATGAACCTACACAGACACTTACACACTAGGTTTGTACACGTGCTCTCACACAAGCGCACAGGCACACATGGACCTACACAGACACTTACACACAAGGTTTGTACACGTGCACTCACACAAGCGCACAGGCACAACATGAACTACACAGACACTTACACACTAGGTTTGTACACGTGCACTCACACAAGCGCACAGGCACACACGCGCACATGAACCTACACAGACACTTACACACTAGGTTTGTACACGTGCACTCACACAAGCGCACAGGCACACGCACACATGAACCTACACAGACACTTACACACTAGTTTGTAAACGTGCTCTCACACAAGCGCACAGGCACACGCGCACATGAACCTACACAGACACTTACACACTAGTTGTAAACGTGCAACTCACACAAGCGCACAGGCACACACTGAACCTACACAGACACTTACACACACGCACTCACACAAGCGCACAGGCACACACACATGAACCTACACAGACACTTACACACTATGGTTTGTAAACGTGCACTCACACAAGCGCACAGGCACACACATGATACACAGACACTTACACACTAGGTTTGTGTGCACTCACACAAGCGCACAGGCACACACAGCACACTGCACAGACACTTACACACTAGGTTTGTAAACGTGCTCTCACACAAGCGCACAGGCACACGCGCACATGAACCTACACAGACACTTACACCTAGGTTTGTACACGTGCACTCACACAAGCGCACAGCACACACACACATGAACCTACACAGACACTTACACACAAGGTTTGTACACGTGACTCCACAGCGCACAGGCACACATGAACCTACACAGACACTTACACACTAGGTTTGTACACGTACACTCACACACACAGGCACACATACACATGGACCTGCACAGACACTTACACACTAGTACACCTTTGACCCACACTAGGTTTGTAACACGTGCACGCACACAAGCGCACAGGCACACGCGCACATGAACTACACAGACACACACACTAGGTTTGTACACGTGCACTCACACAAGCGTACAGGCACATCCACACATGAACCTACACAGACACTGACATACAAGGTCCGTCTGTCTGTCTGTCTCTCGCTCTCCCTACCTACCTACATAGACAAAAACACCCTAATATATATATAACGAAAAAGGAAAGAAAGAAAGAAAGAGATAATTTACAAGCAGCCCAGCAGCTTTCTGTTTGCAGACATTCGGACACACGTGCACTCACACAATCGCAGACACAAACACATAAACCTACACAGACAATTACACACAACGTCCGTCTGTCTGTCTACTTCTCTCTTTCTCTCGCTCTCCCTCCCTACGTACATACTCCAAAACCCACTAAAACACATAACGAAATAGAAAGAAAGAAAGAAATGTAGTAACTTCGTGCCTTTGAGTAGAATTCGTGAGTGTTTGGTGTCTTATTCCAACTAATAAGGTGGATGAGACTAAACTTCGGCCGAAAGGAAGTTGTGCGAAGTTTAAGGGAGGGAAGGGGTGATGTGAGGGGAAAGGGTGGGAGAATGTTGGGGAAAAAGGGGTCATAAAGGGGTCATGTTGGAGCAGGAGTAGGAGGACGAGTACAAAAGGAGAAGGGGGAGGGGTTAACGTTGAGGAAAAGGGGGTTATGCTGGACAGGAGTAGGAGGAAGTGTAATGAGGAGAAGGGGGGTTAATGTTGGGGAAAAGGGGGTCATGTTGGAGGAGGAGTAAATAAGGAGAAGGGGAAAGGGTAATATTGGGTGAGAGGGAGTAAATAAGGGGAATGGTGGGAATGTTATAAGGAGGAGGACGATGAACCTACACAGACACTATACTACACTAGTTTTGTAACAAACGTACACTCACACAAGCCGCACAGGCACACATAACATGGGGACTTTTGCACAGACCTTACACACTAGGTTGTACACGTTTGGTACACTCACACAAGTCGCACAGGCACACACACACATGGATCCTTTGCCACAGACACTTACACACTAGATTTGTACACGTGCACGCACACAAGCGCACAGGCACACGCGCACATGAACCTACACAGGACACACACACTAGGTTTTACACGGTGCACTCACAGCAAGCGTACAGGCACATCCAACACAGTGAATCTACACAGACACTGACATACAAGGTCCGTCTGTCTGTCTGTCTCTCGCTCTCCCTACCTACCTACATAGACAAAAAACACCCTAATATTATATACAACGAAAAAGGAAAGAAAGAAGAAAGAGAATAATTTACAAGCAGGGCAGCAGCTTTCTTGTTTTGCAGACATTCGGACACACGTGCACTCACACAATCGCAGACACAAACACATAAACCTACACAGACAATTACACACAACGTCCGTCTGTCTGTCTACTTCTCTCTTTCTCTCGCTCTCCCTCCCTACGTACATACTCCAAAACCCACTAAAACAATATAACGAAATAGAAAGAAAGAAAGAAATGTAGTAACTTCGTGCCTTTGAGTAGAATTTCGTGAGTGTTTGGTGTCTTATTCCAACTAATAAGGTGGATGAGACTAAACTTCGGCCGAAAGGAAGTTGCGAAGTTTAAGGAGGGAAGGGGTGATGTGAGGGGAAAGGGTGGGAGAATGTTGGGGAAAAAGGGGTCAAAGGGGTCATGTTGGAGCAGGAGTAGGAGGACGAGTACAAAAGGAGAAAGGGGGAGGGGTTAACGTTGAGGAAAAGGGGGTTATGCTGGAGGGCAGGAGTAGGAGGAAGTGTAAATGAGGAGAAGGGGGGTTAATGTTGGGGAAAAGGGGGTCATGTTGGAGGAGGAGTAATAAGAGAAGGGGAAAGGGTAATATGGGTGAGAGGGAGTAAATAAGGGGAAATGGTGGGAATGTTATAAGGAGGAGGGAGGCTAATGTTAGGGTTAGAGGGAAATGATGAGGGAGAAATGCTGGAGAAACAGGGAATGACGTAGATGGGGAGGGGTGCAGAAGCGGCGGATGTTGGAGAATGCAAAAAATAGGGTAATAGGCTCCGTTTTGGAGGGGGGTGGGGAGGGGAGGAGGGAGGGGGAAGGGGTGAGAGAAGAGGGAGGAGGGAAGGAGGAATTAGGCCGAGTTCGGGGGCAAATTGCGCTGTTGTGATGGGGGAAATTAGGAAGGGGAGGAGAAGGAAAGGGGGGGAAGAAAGGAAGAGAAAGAGGGGGGATAGGAAGAGGAAGGGGAACGGGGGAAGAGAGGAAGGGGAGGAGAAAAAGGAATAAAGTTAGGGAGAGAAGAAAGAAGGCGGAGTAGAAAGAGCAGAACAAAGGAATAAGAAGGAAAAAAAAATGAAAGAAGGAACGAAACAGAAACACACGACAAAGGGTGGGGGAGGGGGGCGAGGAGGGGGGGGGGCGTGACGAGATGTGCGTGCGTGCGACTGGGAATAAAGGGAACGGCAAGAGCGAAGGGAAATCAGCTCCTCCTTGGGGAAAATGTGAGGATTGAGGATGAGGGAAGGAGGATCTGTCGGGGGGAAGGATTACACGGGGAGAAATGGATGTGACGTATGAGGAAGGGAGGAGGAGGAGGAAGTGGAAGGGGAGGGGGAGGAGAGGAGGAGGAGAGGAAGAGAGAATGGGGGAAGTTGATGATGGTGAGGAGGAGGAGGAGGGGGATCAGAACGATGAGGAGGAGGAGGAAGAAGAGAAGGAACGAAAGAGAGAGAGGAGAAGAGAAGGAGGAGGAGGAGAAAGACGAGGAGGAGAAGGAAGAAAAAAAAGAAAAAAAACTAGGAGAAGGAGAAAGAGAAAGAGAAGAAAAGGAAGAGGGAACAGGAGCAGGGTAAGGTTTAGAAAAGGAAGAAAGAAAGAAACAAACAAACAGAATACGAAGATTAAGACGAAGAAGAAGGAAATGAGGATGCGAACGAAAAGAAAGTAAAGAAGCAGAAAAAAATATATATATAATATATATTATATATATATATATATATATATATATATATATATATATATATAATAATATAGAAGAAAAAGAATCGGAAGGAGAAAGAAAGGGAAGAAGCATAAGACGACGAAGGTGATAAAAGAAAAGAAGAGAAGAGAAGACGAGACGTGATCAGGAAACCCGGATTATCTCCACCATGAAATCCCACAACAAAAAGCCCAAAAATAGAAAAGGAAGAAAAAAATATATATGGCTCAAGAAAGGGGAATGGAGAGGAATGGAGGGGAAGGAGGAAGGAGGAGGGGAGGAGAGAGGGATGGAGGGGAAGGAGGAGAGGGAGGGGGAGAGGGAGGGGAGAGGGAGGGGAGAGGGAAGGGAAGGGGAAGGAGGAGAGGGGAGGGAAGGGAGAGGGAGGGAAAGGGGGGGAGGACGAATGGGGTGGGAAACGGGGCAAGGAGAGGTAGGGGGATAGGGGAAGAGGGATGGGGTAAGGGGATGAGGATGGGGAAAGGGGAAGATGGGGAAGAAAAGTGGGGTTGGGAAGGGGCGAGGGGAGGAGGGGGGGGGGTGGAGAGAGGAGAACAAGGACGCAAACACAAGGTCAACTCAGGCCAAGATATTACATCAGTAATGAGATGACGTAAGGAGAGAGGGAGAGAGGAGAGAGGGGAGAGGAGGGAAGAGGGGGAGGGAAGGCGGGAAAGAGGGAGAGGAGGGAGAGAGGGGGGAGGAGGGAGGGAGGGAGGGGGAGGGGGGGAGGAGAGGAGAGAGAGAGGAGAGAGAGAGAGAGAGAGGAGAGAGAGGGAGAGAGAGAGAGAGAGAGAGAGAGAGAGAGAGAGAGAGAAGAGAGAGAGAGAGAGAGAGAGAGAGAGAGAGAGGGAGAGAGAGAGAGAGAAAGAGAGAGGAGAGAGAGAGAGAAAGAGAAGAGAGAGAGAGAGAGAAAAGAAAGAAAGACGAAAGTAAGGGAGGTAGGGGAAGAGAGAAAAAACAAACAACTAAAGTAAGAAAGAAAGAAGGGGAGGGAGAGCGGGTAACGAAAAAAAAAAAAAAAAAAAAAAAAAAAAAACAGGGGAATAAAGATGAGACAGAGAGAGGGACAAGGAGGAGGTGGGGGACACGTCAAAAGTGGGCGGACAACGAAGACAGACAGCGGACAGGGATGGAGGAAGAGACAAAAGACAAACATGAGGGGGGGGAGGGGGAGGAAGCGAGAGGCAGGGATAGGAGGAGGAGGAGGAGGAGGGGTAAGGAAAAGGAAGAAGGGCAGAAGGGGAAGGAAAGAAAGGAGGGAGAATGGGAAGAGGCGGAGAGAAATGGAAGGAAGGGAGAGGAGAAGGAGTGAGAATGGGAGCAAAACGGGAGGAGGGAAAAGGGGAGAAGGACGGAAAGGAAGGCGTAGGAAGAGAAGAACGCAAAGGAAAGGCGTAGGAAGGAAAGGGCGTAATGAAAGAGGAGGAGGAAAAGGAGGGCGTAATAGGAAGAGGAGGAGGAAAGGGAAGACGTAGGAGGAAAAAAGGAGGGAAAGCAGGCGTAGGAGAAAGAGAAGGACGGAAAGGAAGCGCGTAGAAGGAAGAAAGGAAAAGAGGGCGTAGGAGGAAGAGAAAATGGGCCAATGAAGGCGAAGGAAGAGAAGGAAGGAAAGGAGGCATAGGAGAAAGAGGAGGAAAGGAAGACATACGAAGAACAGAAGGAGGGAAAGCAGGGCGTAGGAGAAAGAGAAGGACGGAAAGGAAGGCGTAGGAGGAAGAGGAGGAGGAGGGATCGAAGTGACATCAAAGTGACATGGCCGAATTACCGTCCGCGTCCCGAGCTGTAAACCGAAGTTACGACAAAGCGTTCGGGACGCCATTACACGCCGGGACGAATAGGAAGGAGAGGAATAAGGAAGAATAAGGAAGGAAAATGGGGCTGTTATTCTTCCCGTCGCCATCGACCGAGAATATTGAATCGTTTTCTAGTGTTTTGGGACGAGAATAGCGATTCAATTTGCAATTCAACGGCTTGATTTTTTTATTGATATAAAGCAAAATATCTTTTACTCGTAGTAATAAAAAGAATATCTATTTTTTTCTGATAGCATGAATGAAAATACATACTTCTATTATTAATATGTCCCAAAATCTCTATTTACTCATAACAGACTTTTTATTCTATATTTTTCATTCAATATGGACCAAAGATTACTTTCTGGATAAAAAGTTAAAAAGTTGTCAACAACAAACAATAACGAAAGGGGTGAAGAGGAGAGAAGGAAAGGAAATAAACAAGAAAAGTCATACAATGTGAAGAAATATCAGAATAATTACCAGAAAGGATTTTCTATTCTTTCTCTCTCTCCCCCTCTTTCTCTTCCTATCCCTCTCCTCTTCATATATATATCTCTCTCTCTTCATCTCCCTCTCCTACTTCCCTTCTTCTTTCTCACCCTCTCCCTTCACATTGTTTCTCTCCCTTTCCCTTATTGTCTCTCTCTCTCTCTCTTTTCCTTTTTTTCTCTTCCTTCTCCTTTCTCATTCTTTCCTCTCTATCCCTTCCCTTCCCATTTTCCCCTTCATCCTATCTCTTCCTCCCTCTCTCCACTCTTCGCTCCAAGATTGCAAAACAAGGAGGCAGCAATAGAGGTCAAGTAATTTGGGCAACTTCCTTCAAGCGAGGAAGACGATGCTTCAAGTCTTCGTTATGGCTTCTCAATTATCATAAACTTATTATCATTACCTCTATTGTCATTATCTTCGCCTTATTATAATGATTATTAATTTCTATTATTCTTATCATGATAACCAAAACTGTTATCAATATTATTACTATGTCATTAATATCACCAAGAATAATATTTCATTATTACTATAATAATCATAATCATTTTCATCATTACTATGATTATTCATTTTTTTATCAATCTCTCTAAAGTCATTATTGTATGTGTTGCTATCTAGCATCATAATCTTTTATCATCAATATTACTATTATTACCATCATTACAATTATTATCACCATCACCACCATCCAGACATCATCACTATTACTGCCACTGATAGAAATGACAGCACTATAAATATGAAAATATGGCCCATCCAATCTCAGTGTTTCCGCCAAGTTCAAAAAAGGGAAAAGCAGGTTTTATGAGAGGATGACGAATCAGGAAAGGAAGGAGGAAGGATGGATAAAGACTGAGAAAGAGAAAGAGGAAAAGGGGAGAGAATGACGATAGATAGATAGAGAGAGAGAGAGAGAGAGAGAGAGAGAGAGAGAGAGAGAGAGAGAGAGAGAGAGAGAGAGAGAGAGAGAGAGAGAGAGAGAGAGAGAGAGAGAGAGAGAGAGAGAGAAATGGAAATGGAAAAAAATAACAATTAAAATATACCAAAACTCCTTACAAGAAAAACAACAAACCACAACCAGCACTTACCTTCGAAGAACAACACACAAATAACATCTAAATACAAAAACACAGGTAATTAAACACCCACAAACACAAAACAA
>NW_020868944.1:290301-295590 GCF_003789085.1 Penaeus vannamei
CTCACACCTTAGCAATTAGATAGCAGATTGCACTTACAGCATGTAAACTGCAAATTCATTTCTTGTAACATCAAATGAATATTATGATGAAACTAGCTTATAAAAAAATATTTTGAGGATATATAGAACAAATTATATGAGTAGAAATAACAGACAGTTGTTCATTTCTTCAGTTTAATGCAGACTTCAAACATAAGAAGCTTAAGTATTGCCACAGCTGGAATGTCTTAGGAATAAATTAGTTTAAATAAAAAAATGGAAGAGCAATTTTGTTTATATTCTAACATCCTTTCCTTTTAAAGCTGATGGTAATTTTGATTCTGAACTATGAAATGGTGTAAACAGTTTAAACAATGAAAAATAAGAGTGTATCACGGGAAGCACAAATCATATACACTAATTTTTTTCATTGTCTTGACAACTGTGACACTCACTGCTGAAGTGAAATAACTGATTCAAGATATCACTTGCCTTATATTATCATTCTCAGGCAATTAAAATTAAAATTCAAAGAAGTGTTGGTATTATGCAAAATTTTACCTGCAATTTGCTAAGAAAATTGGTAGAAACATTGGCACATTATACTCCACGTGTTAGGGAGGCAAAGAAAATGGAGAGGGTGACTGAAGCAAGTGTCATTTTTTTGTTATTTAATTTTGTTTCCAAACTAAACTTCCACTAAAGGATTGATTTGAGGAAGAAAATATCTGTGAAACAACATAACTGTTTTCGTTTTCTTATGGGGCCCATGTAACTTGCCTCACTTCCACTTGGATTTTGATATGCAATTCTCACCAAACTTCAATCTCTGTTTTTCTTGATCTCTTTTATATTTTGTCTACCTCCCTTCAGCAAACAGCATCACAATTATAGTACACAAATATTCTTTACTTTAGAATACAGATGGAATCTTTAAAAAGGTTATTGTATTAATCTCTTCATTAGACATATTTCACAAAGATCAATGCTATACACAATGTAACAGAAAGAACTAGGTAAGTGTGGTTAGAATAATACTAAACTAACACACTAAAGTTCTCATCCTGTATATGTATATTCTCCCAAGCACATTGATGACAATTTCGGTCTGCATACATTGAAGTTCTCCATCTTAGAGAACACTATCATAACCGGGAATCAAGAACTGAACTAGGAAATCCTAGTACAGTTTCATAACTCCCTCAGCCTCACCCAGATGTGTAAAAATATCCTTAAAGGTCTTGTGCACTTTCCAACCAAAGTTTTTCATACATCTTTTAGTCTCCTAAGTTATCCGGGAAGCAATAGGATGACTAAACTTTGAGCACTTTGATGGTAATTCTCAATAATATATTCTCACTGGGTATCAAGGAAGCACAATAAAGTGTTAATACCACTCCTCTCTCTTCAGTAATGGTTTTGTTTTTTGATGAGGGAAGCATAAACATCAACAAAATAAGTATAAAAATATACTCTACAATTGTTAATACTCTCTCTTTAAAACTAGGCACTTTCAGGGACAGCACAATGTTACTGTGATCAATAATTCCATACATCTCACATGGTCTTTGATATTTCTGGCTTATCTTTTCCAACAATTCATATCTTTTAAACAAAGCTCTCCAACCCAGGAAACCAACAAGGAGAAATTCCCAATGAAACAAATCTAAAATACTTCCTTAAAAATGCACAATCTAAAGGAATATCAACCATCTATGATTTCATAATTGATGGCTAAAAAAGGACAATGAAATGTATGGATTGACTACATCTACAGATATGCACATTTTACTCACTGGATTGTGATATAGCACTTGTATTTCAGTGTTGACAAAATCTTAAATTCACCTCTGAAAATGATGTATGGATGATATTAAATATAAAAAATCAAGGTATAAAAAATAATGGTGTTAAATACATAGCAAGTATAGCTGTGAGTATTATCCAAGTCTCAAAGTAAGACAGCTTCAATATCCACAAAAGATTCCATATCCATATTAAAAACAACACAAGAAGAATTAACTAATTATCTAAGAAATTAAAACAAAAAAAGAAAGCAAGGTCCATTTCAGTTCTACACCATTACCAATTCGGTCTTGTTATCCTTGGTAATGAGCTGTACAAGGCTGCCAGATTTAGGTCTATCCTGTCCCTTTGTCCACTTCATGAAAAGCCTGTGAAGAGATGGTAAGTTTTATAACTTCAGCAAAGGGTAAACCTGCTCTTGTAAATTTAAAGAACATTTGAGCCTCTATATGCTGGAAATTATTATCAAAATGGAAATATTAAGAGCTTATCAAATCACTTTTAAAAAACAATCATAGTTTTTAGGATAAAGACAAAAAGGAGACAGTACGATATATAGAAAATTATGATATAACTATCTGTGACCGTATATTACCTCACTGGGTAAGTATATGCATCTAAATAAATGGGTGAATGCACCATGCTCAAAGATGTCTAAGCCTGCATTGCTACATTAAATATCTGTATGATTAACTAGTTAGAGGCTCAAGATGATAAGTTCACATTTACAAAACTATAACCCAACATCTCAATATGAAAAATACAAAACTCACTCTGCAACAAATTCTAGAGATGTCCAAGTGGAGAAGTCTGCCCCTGACATCCACTTTCGGTTCATGGGGGTATCCAGAGTGATTGGAAGGATTGCAACGGTTGTTGCACCAGATGGTAAGCCAGACTTTTCATCTCCAAGACTCTTTGTCAGCTGATGCACAGCTGCCTTGGCAAGACCATACCCAATCATTCCTTTGGAAAATTAGTAAAAAATGTATAAGTATTTTACAATGGATTTAAAAACACTAGTTTACAGAGGAGAGAACCAATGTTTTAAATCAGAGTACATGGAAGGAAGCAACTCTGCATAAATGCAGACTGTGCAATGACTATTGGTACATAATACATATTCCTTTCTAATGAGTTACACACAAAGTAAGTTTTTGTGGCATAGGATTAAAAGGTTATCTTTTTTCCTCGGCAACTAATGCTGCTTATAGAAAAAACTGTTATAGTCAATGGACTTACTACATCCTGTGCAGTACTAATGACCTAGAAGCCTGTATATCTTCAGTAATGGTAATTTTCAAAAAAAAAAAAAATCTATAATTTTATACCTCACAGCCTTCAGAAATAGGCCTCTAAACAACTTTAAATTCACCAAATTCATAAATTAAGCTACTAATTCCATATCAATCACAGGGTTATAAATCTACTGAAATAAAACTTGGTATCATTTCCTATAAGAAAATGCCTCTTAACAATTATAGTCCATGACACGTGGTCTTCTTCAAATTAAGTACAAAGCCACATCAGGCATCTGTTATCCCTTCCTAACTACATTAATTTTGTTTGATATTGATCTTCCTACAATACCTGCAGTGCCTTCTAGTGCAGGCTTGGCTCCTGGAAGTGCAACAAATCCTCCTTCCTTAAGAAAACGGGAAGCAGCCTGAGCAGTGATGGTAGATGACCAAACACTCTGAGACCACATCATTTCACAGCTTTTCAGGAACTCTGGAATACAAAATAATTGGATGAAATGATATAAATTCATTATGAATTTTGTAATGTAAGAAGAAACTCACATCTATATTACATTTAGTACTTTAATATATCTACATTCTACATATCTAGTGTGCTATCTTCATAGTAGATCAGGCCCTGTACACAAAAATGTTTCACAGGCCATATAATAAGTACTTTCTACAAAATAGATTTGTTGTGACTACGCTAAAAAAAAAATCAAACTATATTAAATAATTATAGGACAACTCTAAGTATACAGAACCTCTCATATTACCCTCAAGGTTATAATAAATGGCACTAACTCTTGACTTCCTGGCATCAGATTCAAATCAGGGATATTGCCCTGTAGCTAGGAGTAGGTACACTAACTTCAATCAAATAATACTGAATATCATAAAAGCATTCTGAAGCCAGCCTAAACAGACCTCTGCAGGATTTGCAAGTGACATTCCTGTTGTTTACAAATACATGTATAGATTAAACCATAGGGATTAAACAACACAAAGAGATCAGATTGCAGATTGTAGAAAGCACATGAAAATTCATTATTATGTGATAGCCCCTTGCATGAATCAGGAATAGGCTTGTACAATATATTTGGAAATAATCCTGACACAAAAATACATACAATGCATAACTTACCTTTGCTTGCAGCATTGCCACCTGCCCAGCCACCAGCCACATTAATGATGGCATCCACTTTATCTGTCCCCAGGACTCCTTCCAGACCTAGAAAAGAGGTGGTAGCCATGCGTTCATATATACTGTACCCCTAAGATTTACTTCTACTTGAAAAAGCTACTAAAACCTTTATTTTGTTTGAAACATTATGTATTGCCAATTGTAGTCTCTTATTCCAATACTTTTCATAATTAATTATAAAAAAAGAAATATACACATATATACATGCAAAAATATATTGTGAAAAGCATACCAGACATGACTACTTCAGCTTGAGTGGACCAGTTTGCATCCTTCGAGACAATGACATTGGCATCAGCCTCCTCATTGGCAGCCAGGTCAATGGTGCCCACCCACTGCAGGACAACAAGAATAAATAAGTTATTATTTAAGAAATCATATATCCTAACCATTCTTACTGAGAACTACATAAAAAAACACATTTTCCTCAAAATTTGCAATATTACCTGCATTTTAATAATCATCATAAAAAAATGTCCCCTCTAGAATAGTAAGAAAAAATATATAAGAAAAATGTAGCTAGAAAAAGCAATGTGATAAGCAGGATGGGGTGGCAGACTGATGGTAAGCCTGTTCCTGGATCTCCCCCTCAGGATAGTTTGCCAAGGTCACACACTAGAACTTGTTCAGGACACCCTGACCTTCAACTCACACAACACCAAACTGTTAGCATAAACTCCAAGGATCTTATCCTGTTTTGTTGATAGAACATATTAACAGTCAAATGTGTATTCTATGGAATCTAGATATGGATATGCCCTACTTATGATATCCTAAAATATGACTACCAAACATCTGCTAACAAAAATGCTGCCTAATCATACGACATCTATTAAATATTTATGAATAAGCCCAAAACCTTGTGATAAATATAAACCTGTCAAACAACTAACCGGCACATTCTGTATTGTTCTCCAACAAGAATACACTGCCAGTCATAAAGGGATTACTTCACTAATTGTATCCCCATAACAATACAGTAAATCGGTACAGATTTTATCATACAGTTTTACCTGTCAATACTAATTGCAACAGGTCACTAATTACACATATGGACAT
>NW_020868944.1:302322-323985 GCF_003789085.1 Penaeus vannamei
TTCCTCTTCCTCTCCCCTTCTCCTTCTCCTCCCCCTTCTCCTTCTCTCCTCCTCCTCTCCTCCTCCTTCTCCTCCTCCTCCTCCTCCTCCTCCTCCTTCCTCCTCCTCTTTCTCTTTCTCTTCTCTTTCTCTTTCTCCTCCTCCTTCTCCTCCCCTTCTCTGCTCCTCTTCCTCTCCTTGTCTTTCTCTGTCTCTCTCCTCCTCTCTCTCCTCCATCTTTTCTCCACCCCCTCCTCCTTATATCTCCTCTTCTGCTCCAACTCCTCCTCTCTCTCCTGCTCCAACTCCTCCTCTTTTCCTCTTCTGCTCCAACTCCTCTCTCTCCTGCTGCAACTCCTCCTCTCTCTCCTGCTCCAACTCCTCCTCTTTCTCCTGCTCTTCCTCGTCATCTCATCCTCCTCATCCTCGTCATCCTCATCCTCATCCTCCCCTTCCTCTCCTTGTCATCATTATCTCTTTCCTGCATCTCCTCCTCCTCCTGTTTTTCCTCCTCACCTCCCCTCTTTCTTCCTCCTGCTCCTCCTCCTCCTCTCCTCCTCTCCTCCTCCTCCTCCTCCTCCTCCTCCTCTCCTCCTCCTCTTTCTCCTCTGCTTCTCCTGCTCCTCCTCTTTCTCCTGCTGCTCCTCCTGCCCTCCTCCTCCTCCTCCTCCTGCTCCTCCTCCTCCTCTTCCTCCTCCTCCTCCTCCTCCTCCTCCTCCTCCTCTCCTCCTCCCCCCCTCCTCCTCCTCCTTCACCTCCTCCTCCTCCTCCTCCTCTCTTGTTTGTTCTTGACCTCTTATTCCTCATTTTGTTTTTTTCCTCTTCTTTTCCCTCTTCCTACTTGTTTTCTCTCTTCCACTTTCTTTTTCCTTGTCTCCATTATCTCCCTCCTCCTTATTATCTATCTCCTTCATCTTCTCCCCCTCCCCTTCCCTAACACCCCTTCTTTCCCTCCTCATCATTATCTCTCTCCTACATCTCCTCCTCCTCCTCCATGTCCTCCTCCTCCTCCTCCTCCTGCTTTTTCTCCTCCTCTTCCTACTCCTCCTCCTCCATCCTCTTTTTCCTCCTCCTTTTCATTTTTTCCTTTACCTATTATTCCTCATTTTGTTTTTTCCTCTTCTTTTCCCTCTTCCTACTTGTTTTCTCTCTTCCACTTTCTTTTTTCTCTTCCTGTTTCTTTTCCTTCCTATTTCTTTTCCTTCTAAACCCCTTTTTTCCCTCCCTCTCCTCCTCCTTGCCTTCCTCTTCCTTATCAACCTCCCTTTTATCATCCTTTCTCTAGTTCCTTGTCCTTTTTCCTGTTCCTTCTTTTAATTTTTCTCCTCAACCTTCTTTATAACTATTTTCATTTTTAGTATTGATGTATTGTGTTGTTTTGAGGTACATAGAAAATAAGTTCAGTAAAGAATTTCTGACAATAGAGTTAGATCATATGTAAATGAAGCTGTTGTATATTATGTAAATTAAAATTGACCTATGTTGATTTTGTGTTTAATTTGATATATAATTCTTCTTTCAATTTATATTGTTTCTTCTGGTATACATTCTGTGAAATGTTGTTTATAAGGAAATCATTTTGTTCTTGTCTTAAAAGGAGTGTCAGCAGTGGTCTGTTTTCTCCATCTTCACGCGAGTCGATGGATCCCATTGCTGAGTTACTCTCGCAGCTTTCGGGAGTGCGTCGAGCCACGGCAAGTGACAACTCCTCTTCTGCTGCCTCACAGCTGCAACAGTTGCAGATTCAGTTAGAACGGCAGCAGGTAGCAGGCCAGCCAACCAGCCAGGTCTTTAGATCTTTAGTGCTCTGCACTTGAAGAGTTACTGATTTTAATCCCTGCATCGCGTTTGAGCCTCTTGAATATCCTGTGGACCACGTACTTGCTGTAATGGGTGTTTTTAAACCCTTTCTGTAAAGGCATAATATCCCAAGTGTTCTTAGATGCCTTTTACCCGTTTCCTGCTGGAATGAAAACTCAGACATTTATTTATGCTTCAGTATTCTTCAGATGTAACTTAATTGGATTATTTGTCACAAAGATTAACAGTAAAAAATAACACTTATTGTAAAGATAGGAAGCATTCTTATATATCTGTGAGGCTTTGTCAGTGAATGCAATGTAATGATGCAGAATGTCTAAAAAGTCTTTTGCTGTTGGCTAGCTTAATTGTCTTTTTTTATTGTTATTATTTTTTACTTTGTAGAGATTCAAGATTTTTTTTCTTTTTTTTATAACAAGAACTAGAGTCAAGCATCTCCATGTAATTCTATGAAATTGTGAAAGATATCAAGCATTGACTTGTTATTTATATTGTGAAATTTAAAGCTATATAGTGACTTGTATACCTCATCCTCACCACTATTCCACAACATGCTTATTAATATTGATAAATTCTCAGTTATTTAACCACACCACATATTTGCATTTCTACGATGTGATTGAACATCCCTTTTGTTTACATGGAGTGCACTTCCTTGAATTTTTGTTCTTATTTATTTTTATGATGTGGCTGACTAGGGATTTTATGTGTCTGCTTATCTTTTTTTAGTTTTTTTAGGCATTTTGTTAGACATGTCATCTTGCCTTTGTTTTGTGTTGGCGATAAACTCATGCTAGTCTTTATGTATAAGTTTTCTCTCTCTTACTTTACATGAGTAATTTTTGTTTTACCTTACATGTGATGTACCTAGTATAAATTTCTTATTTCTTACGGCAATTGTTTTCTCGCATTTTTAGCATTTTTTTTTAAGAATCTATTCAAATAATACATATTCGCTTCACTTCGTAGTTAGTTATGTTTGTATAATCAAATACATATGCTGGGGTTAGTCATAGTTGTTCTGGTATTTTTCCCCCCCGCTATGAGAACCCCATTTACCTAAATGAAATGTCCCTAGTTTTCAAGACTGGTAATTTCCATACGAGTCAGAATTTGCTTAGTAATGATGCCTCTCTGGTGTATGTTTGGGATTGCAGTGGCTCGTGTTTGGATTTCTCATTTTATTTGGTGTGGTAGAAGGGGGATTTTCAGAAAAGTAAGAGATTTAGCCCTAATATTTAAGGAACGAGATTGATATTGAAGAAAAGCGGCTGAGACCTGGTTTGATATCAGGTTTGTTGGTTCTGTAGGCATGTACTAATCTGTGTGATTTTTGTGTAATATGTTTCCATGTGTAATCATATGTATACAATTAGTGATTAACAGAAATGCCTGCATGTGGGTTTACTGCCTCTTACAAGTCTTCTTGACCCCTAAAACGACATTGTTAGTTTTTAGATTCTATTTTTTTCTCTCTCTTCTGTATTGTCTGTATCTATGGTATCTCTTATATTTTAACTTTGAAAATGGGTGGCATTAACTAGTCATTGCACACATAACTTCTGCTGTAGTTTCTTTGTTATTTGATATATATATTTGACCTTCTCTCAGTCTCAGTTAAATATGATTTTATTTAAAGTTGTAGCATCTCAATGTCTACTTTACATTTTATTTTTCATAGATGATTATGTAGATTTTTTTATGTTAACCTTATTACATTTTGCTAGATTCATGTGTGTTAATGTGTATTTATGTATTTATTAAGTAGACTGTATAAAAGTATTCATTTTCACTATCACACTCACCCTTACACTCACATCCACACTTTTACACTTTTAGACTCTCACTCACTTTGTTGCACTGGCACTTACACTCACACTCACATTGGCTTTCACACCTACACTATCACTCATACTCTCACTGCCGCTCATACTCATGCTGGGACACACATTCATGCTTACTTTTGCTCTCTCACACTCACACTCTTACTCATGCACTCACTCACTCACTTACTTACTTACTCATTCAGTCACTCACTGACTCACTCACTCACTCATTGTTTCACACACACCATTCAACATTGCACGTGTGGGTGTGGGTGTGCGTGTGGGTGTGGGATGTGCGTAGTGGTGTGGGTGTGGGTGTGGGTGTGCGTGTGGGTGTGGGGTGTGCGTGTGGGTGTGGGTGTGCGTGTGGTGTGGTGTGGGTGTGGGTGTGCGTGTGGGTGTGCAGTGTGGGTGTGGGTGTGGGTGTGGTGTGGGTGTGCGTGTGGGTGTGCGTGTGGGTGTGGGTGTGCGTGTGGGTGTGCGTGTGGGTGTGCGTGTGGTGTGGGCGTGTGGTGTGCCGTGTGCGTGTGGGTGTGGGTGTGGGTGTGCGTGTGAGTAGTGTGAGTGTGAGTAGTGTGAGTGTGAGTATGTGTGAGTGTGAGTATGTGTGAGTGTGAGTATGTGTGAGTGTGAGTATGTGTGAGATGTGAGTATAGTGTAAGGGAGTGAGAAAGAGAGAGAGAGAGAGAGAGAGAGAGAGAGAGAGAGAGAGAGAGAGAGAGAGAGAAGAGAGAGAGAGGAGAGAGAGAGAGAGATGAAAGAGAGAGAGAGAGATGAAGAGAAGAGAGAGAGATGAAAGAGAGAGAGAGAGATGAAAGAGAGAGAGAGAGATGAAAGAGAGAGAGAGAGATGAAAGAGAGAGAGAGAGATGAAAGAGAGAGAGAGATGAGAGAGAGAGATGAAAGAGAGAGAGAGAGATGAAAGAGAGAGAGATGAAGAGAGAGAGAGGAGTGAAAGAGAAGAGAGGAGAGATGAGAGAGAAAGAGAGAGAGAGAGAGAGAGATGAAAGAGAGAGAGAGAGATGAAAGAGAGAGAGAGAGATGAAAGAGAGAGAGAGAGAGAGAGAGAGAGAACATGCACGTGTGCATGCGTGCATATGTGTGTGTGTGTGAGTGCGTGTGTATGTGCTTGCATGCTTGTATTTGCGATTGTGTGTGTTGGTGTATTTGTGTTGCTTGATTTTATCTGTGTTTATGTTAATGTTTTGAGTATGCGTGAGTGAGTGTATATGCATGTGCTGAGGTGCACATTGAGACAGGATGTCACCACTTTGTGTAAGTTTAAGAGAAACCAGGAAAAATAAAGACATCTCATAAACCCTGCCTTCAGTGAAAGGTGCAGAGGTTCAGGGTTTGGTTTTGGATAAAGCCCCTTGTGGAAAGAGTTGCCTAGGCCATGCCAAATCCATCTTTGAGAAATTGTTTTTGATATGACTATACTGGACAGTAATGCTGTTGTAGCCAGAGATACATTAACAGTTTGAAGACTTTCATTTTATTTATCCCTACTTAGGATACAAGGAGTAGCAATATTTGCAGATGCAATGCAGTTCCTTTTAATTGGCAAGAAACTGGAAAATTAATCAGAAAGTTCTAGTTTAGTGAAATATTACATATATATTATAAAGGTAATCATAAAAAAGTACTATGTATATGAACCACTTGCAAGCCATTAGTGAATAGATGTTGCTTCCATTTTACTAAAGGATTTGGTCTCCCACCTCAGGATTTTTAATGTTGCTATACAAAAGGTGAAATTTTTAGCTTCTGTATTTATTGTTTTGTAATCCTTAAAGATATATGAATTTATAGTGTGACTAGGTGAGAGAATGAATTCAGAAATCAAGACATTTGTGAAAGAATGAATTGAGAAGTCCAGAAACTTGCATCTGCTTCTCTGGTTTGCCCTACATAACTGCATTTTTCTCTCTCATTTTCTCATGTTTGCATTTTCTGTTAGAAGTTAAAGGAAGGGAACCTTTTTAGTATACTGTGCTATAGATAAACTGTCCAAAGTAGTCTGGCTAATAATTCTTGCACCTTGTTTAGTTCTCTCATATGAATATGTGATTTTTGGAATCCATAGAAGATAATTAAAGCAAAATGGGTAAAAGAAATCAGCAAAGAAGGTGGTTATGAAATTCACCTGGTAGATGGCAATGAAATATATCATTATCATTGTACAACATCGTAAGGCAGACCTTTCTAAGTGAAATGAATCTATTTGAAACAGGTACTGAAACTTGAAAATGTCAGGTTGTAATAAGAAGTAAACTATAACTCTTAACATCTCTCAATTATTTAACCCATTTTTAGTGGGGATATGCACTGTTCACGGCAGTTTCCGTTTATGAAATTTCTTTACACATGGATGGGTCCATAGGTACCTAGGAGTCAGTTAGTAGGCATACCTGACCTCACCTACTACCTGTTTCCATGGATTTTTTTAGAAAAAGTTTTTTTTTTAATACTGTTGTTGTTATTATTATTGACATTATTATAATAATAATGCTATAAACCATATTCCTTGAAAAAATACACAAATAACGGGAAAGTGTAAATGGGTGAGATCAGGTGTGATTAGCTCCTTTGTGACTTATGAAACCATCTGTATATTAAAGAAAAACTTAACTAAAACCAGTGTGGACATGGGATGGATGTACATACCCCCCCTAAGATCATAGAGTTAAAACAGTTGTTCTTGACCCTAGCTGTGATATAAATGGACATGTAAAATTTCACCTTTACTGAAAAAGCAGGAATTTTTATGACTGATGCTGAAGGTTCTGTATTTGATTAGATTTTGTTTGGAATAGGTAAGATCATCACTCCCATTTTTGTTTATTGTGATTATAGGCATATGTAAAAATAGAAGATTGAAAGTATAAAGAAATGTATAGATTTACTTTAGCTAAGGGAGATTAGGCTTGAAGTAATCATGTGATTTAGCTGTTAATAACCATTGATTATACACCACTGTTTGTATACTCTGCTCATAGCTATATTTCCTCTTCACGGTCAAGGTCTTTAGGTTTTGATGCAAAGGTTTATGTAAGGTTTATAGGTGTAAGTGTATAAAGGAGAGGTCTGTTGTTTTTACTACATTGTTATTAGTTATTTGATTTTTTTTTTTATGGATTGTTACTTTGTTTCATCTTTTATTTATGTATTTCACTCTATTACAAGTTATTTTATTCACATCTGTATTGTCCTTATTAGTTATTTCCTTTTTTTCATATTGATTGACTGAATTTGCATTATGATAAGGAAAATGAATATATGAATATGAGAAAGGAACATTATTTATTTCTCTTCTCATAAATGATATATGCATAAAGAATGCCTGTTGTCAAATGTCAAATGCTCTGGGTAGCATAGAATCAGCTGAACAAAGGATGAGTAGATTTTTGCTGCCAAGAAAAAAAAATGCTTGTAAACTATAAAATTCACATTAGATATTCATAGTTTACTTCATTTTTTGCTGAGGGAAAGAAAACAATAGTAAATAATTATCTTGGCAATTTTGTTTAAATGTTTTTTCCTCAAGTGTTTTCCTCTTCTCACGTATTGGCAGTAATAATTAAAAAAAAAAAGAAAAAAAAATCTTCCATCCCAAGTTCACGGTGGCAATGACTTACAGGCTGCTGGTCTTCGTCAGCAGTTGGAGCGACTTCCTAGACGTGGTGGAGGTCCCAGCACCGGAGGGGTTGGCAGCGGGGCAAGTGGAAGCGCATCGAATAGTGGCGGCGGGAGTGGAGGGGGTGGAGGGGGCAGCGGAGGAGGAGGGAGCAGTGGTAGTCACAGTGGAGTCATGGTCAACCTTGGGTCGAGCAGCACAGCGAATGTGGTGACGACCCACCACCAGCCTCCTCCGCTACTAGTCCAGCCCACGTCCCACTCACAACCACAATCACAGTATCTCCTGGCAAGGTGAGAGAGCTTTTTTGGATTAGCCAAGTGCTTTGCAAAGCCTGTGGTGAACCTTTGACTTTTATGTTTGTTGGGATTCTTTCTAGTTTAGATGTATAGGTGTTGTGTTTCTCTNCGGTGTTTATGTCTGTTTATTTTTTGTTTTGTTTGTCTTTGTTGTTTGTCTTTTTCGGTCTCTTCTGTCTGTCTGTTTCTGTCTTGTTTCTCGTCTCTCTCTTCTACTCTCTCTCTCTCTCTCTCTCTTCTCTCTCTCTCTCTCTCTCTCTCTCTCTCTCTCTCTCTCTCTCTCTCTCTCTCTCTCTCTTTCTCTACTTTACTCTTTCTCTTTCTCTTTCTCTTTCTCTTTCTCTCTCTCTCTCTCTCTCTCTCTCTCTTCTCTCTCTCTCTCTCTCTCTCTCTCTCTCTCTCTCTCTCTCTCTCTCTTCTCACAACACACACACACACCACACACACACACACACACACACACACACACACACACACCACACACACACACAACACACATATAATATATATATATATAATATATATATATATATATATATATATATATATTTATATATATTTACAATATATATACATGTTATATATAATATTGATTTGTGTGTGTGTGTGTGTGTTGTATATATTGTGTGTATGTGTATTTTATTTGTGTGGTATATTTATTAAGTATATATATGTGTATGTATGCATGTATGTATGGATCTCCTTTATTTCCCTTCCGCTTTTCTCTCTTGTGCCTGTGTGCGCGCGCGGTGTGTATCTGGTGTGTGTTTGAATGTGTGTGTGATTGTTTGATTGTGTGCGTCGTGTGTTTTGTTTTCGTTCGAGAGCGAGGCGGATAAAAAAAGGGAAATGAGATATGGAGAGTAATAACCAGGAGAGCACCTCGCCGGACGAACGACCTTGGGCGGGGGTGGGGGGTTGGGGAGGGAGGCGAGGGAGGGAGGGAGGAGGGTTGAGGAGGGAGGGAGGTAGAGAGGGAGGGAGGGAGGGAGGGAGGGAGGCGCTCTCGGGCTTTCCTGCTCTCTCCCTCTCGGTTCTCTCTTCTCTCATTTTTTCGATTTGGCTGTTCTCTGGTTCTGTATCTTGGTTCTTCTCTCTCTCTCTCTCTCTCTGGCTCTCTCTCTTCTCTCTCTCTCTCTCTCTCTCTTCTCTCTCTCTCTCTCTCTCTGTCTCTCTCTCTCTCTCTCTCTCTCTCTCTCTCTCTCTCTCTCTCTCTCTCTCTCCCTCTCCTCTCCTCCCCCTCCTTTTCATCCCTCCATCTCCCCTCTCCTCTTCTTTTCATCCCTCCCTCTCCTCCCCCCTCCTTTTTCATCCCTCCTTCCCCCTCCCTCTCCTTCCCTCCTTTATCATATCCTTCTCCCTTCCTCCATCCTCCTTATCCTCTCTAATCCTTCTCCGAATTCTTGGCCAATGAAGGAAATCCTTTGGACGAACTTCTCCGTTTTTTATTTTTCTTCCTAATATCCATATCCATTCGAGATGAAGGGGAAACTTATATATTTTACCAGAGGACTTCAGTTGCTTCTGTCGTGTGTTTGTTTTATGTTTTTTTTATTATTGTTTTTGAAAGAGTGTTTTTGTGTGGTTCTGAAATACGTTGGATTCAGGTGGTTCGTGTTGTGTATGTGTTTCTTTGTTCTTTTTTATTTGTTTTGTGGGTGTTGTTGTTGTTTACTTTCGTTGTTTTTTGGCATTATTATCATTATTGTCGTTGCTTGTGTTGATTTTGTTGTTATTAATATTATTGTTTGCTGTTATTATTATTATTATTTTAATATTGTTGTTTTTATTGTTATTATTGTTTTTGTTGTTGTAATTATTTTGTTATTGTTATTATTATTATTATTATTAATTATATATTATATATTATTTTAGTCATATCAATATTTTTTATTCATATTTTCATTTCTTGTTATGATTATTTATAGCAGTAGTTGTAGTATTAGTACCATTATGGGTCATTATTCTGATTATGTTGATTTTATCCTTATTATCATTACTGTTACCATTACCATTACATTTTTTCATCGCAAACCAGGCATTTCCTAAGAAGACACACAACCATTTCCCTCCTTTCCACATTTTATTCCTATTCCTCAGTTATTCACCATTTCCTAAGCCCTTATTTGGCTTCGGCAAAACCGATTCCTTGCGGCGATACCCTTTGCCGTCGCGCCGCTAGGCCCGGAACGAGAACCTGCCGCCGCGTCACCTTCTCTCACCTTCTTCAAGTCGCATTCTGAGATGTCTCCTTTCTTGGGTCCCCGAAGTGTCGTTAAATTTTTTTTTTGCTCAAGATGGTAAGGGTCGGTCTTTGCCTTCCGCTGGGGGGGGGGGGGAGAAAAAGGGGAGGAGGGAGGAGGGAGGGAGAGGGGGGAGTGGTGGTGTGAGGTCGAGTTCGTTTTATTTTTTGGGTTGGGGGTAGGGGAGGGGGGGGTAGGGTGGAATGTTTGTTCGTCTCCGGTTCTCTCTCTCTCTTTATTGTTTACTTTTTTTCTCTTTGTATCTCCTGATATGCCCTTTCTCTTTCTCTGTCTCTGTCTCTGTCTGTCTCTCTCTCTCTCTCTCTCTCTCTCTTCTCTTCTCTCTCTTCTCTCTCTCTCTCTCTCTCTCTCTCTCTTCTCTCCTTCTCTCTCTCTTCTCTCTTTCTCTCTCTCTCTTCTCTCTCTCTCTCTCTCTCTCTCTCTCTCTCTCTCTCTCTCTCTCTCTCTCTCTCTCTCTCTCTCTCTCTCTCTCTCTCTCTCTCTCTCTCTCTCTCTCTTCTCTCTCTCTCTCTCCCTTCTTCTCCCTCCTCCCTCCTTTCCCACCCTTTCCCTCCCTCTCCCTTTTTTCCCTGTATTCCTCTCCCTCTCTCTCCCTGCCATCTCTCCTCCCACTCCCTTCCCCACTCCCACTCCTCCTCCCTCCTCCCTCCCTTCCTCTCCCATTCCCTCTCCCTCTCTTCTCTTCACCCTCCCTCCCCCCTCCCTTCCTCTCCATTCCCCCTACATCTCCCATAACTTTTTTATGTACCTTTGAGGTGTCTGTCTGACCACCCATTTTTTTTTTTTTTTTTTTTTTTTTTTTTTTTTTTTTAAGGGTCCCAGGGGCGTTTTTAACATGGGTTCAGATCCCCCCCCCCCCTTGGCTGGCCGTCCGTGGCTTACCCGAAAGATTCATTATGTCTTCCTAGATTTGGGTAGATTGGGCTTCCTTAAGGCTTTGGAGGGAATCATAATAAAAAGAAAAGAACAACGGGAGGTGAAACAACGTGTTTTCTGTCTATTTTTCTTTTTATTATTATTATTATTATTTTTTTTTTTTTTGTTCCATTTTTCTTTTGTTTCGTTTTTTTTTTTCTCTAGTTTTTTCATTTTCTTTTCTCTAGTTTTTTTCATTTTCTTTTCTTTTCTTTGTTATTGTTTCGGTCAAAGTTATTTCGTTTTTCGTAGTTCTTACTGGATATAATAGGTGAACAAGAACATATATTTTTTGCTGTTTTCTTGTGTTTTGGTTTGTATTGTATTGTGTGTGTTATTCTTAGTTCATTTTCTACACTCCCGTACACACCTGTATTCTCTTTATCTCTCTCCCTCTCTCTTTATCTTCTCTATTTCTCTTTATCTCTCTCTCGCTCTCTATCTATTTTTTATCTATCTCCCCTCTATCTCTTTCCTTCTCTTTCTTTTTATCTCCTACAACCTCCTCCTCCTCTGCCTCCTTCCTTTTCATTAACGCTCACTTAACTTCCACACTTTTTTTCCTCCTCTATCTTTTCCTCCTCCTCCTCCTCCCCTCTTCCTCTCCTCCTTCTCCTCCTCCTCCTCCTCCTCCTCCTTCCTGGAAGCAAAACTTAAAGCAGACAGTAATGTCACTGCAAAGAATGTCCATTGTAACAAATGGAATTAGATCTAAATCTAAATCTAATCTAAATCCTCCTCCTCCGTCCTCCTCCTATCCTCCCTCCTCCTCCTCTCCTCCTCCTCCTCCTCCCCCCCTCCTCCCCCCTCCCTCTCTGATTCACCTCCTCCTCCTCCTCCTCCACCTCCTTCCTCCCCCCCTCCTCCTCTCCCTCCCTCCTCCCCCCTCCCCCCTCCCCCCCCTCCCTTCCTCCTGATTCTGATTCCTGATTCCCTCCTCCTCCTCCTCTTCCTCTTCCTCTTCCTTTTCCCCTCCTCTTCCTTTTCCTCCTCCTGCTCCACCCCCTCCTCCATCCCCCCCCCCCCTAAGAGGGCACTCCTCTTGCGTAAGTTTACGAGTGTTGCCATATCGTGGGTATCTTGAAGTCGCCTTTTTCGGGGCGAAGTAATACGCTAATGTGTTCTATTGTCGGTTACGCTCTCTGTTACTTTTTTTTAAATTTTTGATTTTCTGTGTTCTCTCTTTTTCTTTCTTTCTTGATATTTCTTTTTTTATATTCTCTTTCTCTTGCTCTTGTTCTCCTTTTGTCTCTGTCTCTCGATATCTTCTCTCTCTCTCGATCACTCTTCTCTCTCTCTCTCTCTCTCTCTCTCTCTCTCTCTCTCTCTCTCTCTCTCTCTCTCTCTCTCTCTCTCTCTCTCTTCTCTCTCTCTCTCTCTCTCCTCCCTTCCTTATTTATTTCCTGTTGATGGTCATTTCGATTTTAAGAAATAGGGAAATGTGTTTATTTAGTCATTTATTTGTTTGTTTATATTTTCAATCAATAATTCATTCACTTATTCATTGTTTTTTTTCATAAATTTATTTCTTTCATCTATTTATTTTCTTACTTATCATTTATTTTCTTTTTATGCTTTAATTCCCTTCTTCATATTTTATATCAATTCTAAATTGTGTTAAGACTTGAGAAAAACATTCATTTTTATTCATTAAATTGTGTGGACTTGAAAAAAAGCAATAATTTTATTAATTTAAATTTTTGTGGACTTGAGAAAAACATTCATTTTATTCATTAAATTGTGAAGACTTGAGAAAAACATTCATTTTATTCATTAAATTTTGTGGAATTGAGAAAAACATTCATTTTATTCATTAAATTGTGTGGAATTGAGAAAAACATTCATTTCATTCATTAAATTGTTTGGAATTGAGAAAAGCATTAATTTTATTCATTAATTTTGTGGACTTGAGAAAAAACATTCATTTTATTCATTAAATTGTTTGGACTTGAGAAAAGCAATCATTTTATTCATTAAATTGTGTGGAATTGAAACATTCATTCATTTCATTAAATTGTGAAGACTTGAGAAAAACATTCATTTTATTCATTAAATTGTGTGGAATTGAGAAAAGCAATCATTTTATTCATTAAATTGTGTGGATTGAGAAAACATTCATTTTATTAATTAAATTGTGAAGACTTGAGAAAAGCATTCATTTTATTCATTAAATTGTGAAGACTTGAGAAAAATTCATTTTTATTCATTAAATTGTGAAGACTTGAGAAAAGCATTCATTTTATTCATTTAATTGTGAAAGACTTGAGAAAAACTTTATTATTAAGTTGTGTGGAATTGAGAAAATTCATTTTATTAATTAAATTATAGACAGGAAAGCAATCATTTTATTCATTAAATTGTGTGGACTTGAAAAAGCATTAATTTTATTCATTAAATTGTGTGGAATTGAGAAAAGCATTCATTTCATTCATTAATCAACTTGAAAAACCATTAATTTTTATTCATTAAATTGTGTGGAATTGAGAATTGCATTCATTGGACTTGAGAAAAGCATTCATTTTATTTATTTATTTATTTATTTATTTGTTTGTTGTTTTCAAAGAGCTGTTTACAGTGTGGTTAAGTCTGAACGGACGTGTTTTCGCTGAACTGTTGCGCTGTGTTGTAACTTGTTCTTCGGTTATTTTGATTATAGTATTTTCGTCCTTAAGAGCAGGTATTACCGTCATCTCCGGTTGGGACTAATGATATATTGCGTGCGGATATTGTCTCCTCTCTTCCTCTCTCTCTTCTCTCTCATCTCCATCTATTCTTCTTTCTCACCCTTCACTCCTCTTTCCTCTCATCTCTCTCATCTCTACCTGTTCTTCCCTCTCATCCCTACTCCTCTTCCCTTTTATCTCCTCCTGTTCTTCCCTTTTCACCTCCTTATCTCTCTCTTTCCTCTCATCTCTATCTATTCTTCCCTTTTCACCTCCCTATCTCTCTCTTTCGTCTCACCCCTATCTATTCTTCCCCTTTCACTTCCCTATCTCTCTCTTTCTTCTTACAACTTTGACTCTTTCTGTTGCTCTGTTTTCTCATCTCTTTCGTCTCTGTCTTTTTATTCTTTTAACCCCTTTCACCTCCCTGCCTCTATCTTTCTTTCCTTTTTTCCTTTCTTCTTTAAGTCTTTTTATTCTGTCAGTTCTTCCTTTCTTCTTTTATCCTTTTAACCCTACCACCCTTTATCTCTGTTTCTCCTCTCGCTTCTCCCCCCCCCTCTCTCTCCACCCCCGCGTTCTTCTCCTCCTCCTTCTTTCTCTCTCTCTCCTCCTCCTCCTCCTCCTCCTTTCTCTCTCTCCTCCTCCTCCTCTTTCCTCTCCCCCTCTCCTTCTTTCTCTCTCCTCCTCCTTCTTTCTCTCTCCTCCTCCTCCTCCTCCTTTCTTTCTATCCCCCTGTTTTTTTTCTTCTTCTCACTTCCCCTTCTCTCCCAATTCCTCTCTCATACATCCCTTTTTCACCTTCGCTTTCTCCCCTTACCTCCCCCCCCCCACTTCACACCCCTCCCTCCCCCCCCCTCCCCCTCCCCGAGTCCAGCATCCCACATCAGTACCTCTTTGGAAACTCTTTGTGGAAGAACATTTCCTCTTGACATAAGAATTGGAATAAGGACAAAGGATAGAAGAAGAAGAGAATATAAGAATGAATAGCCCCTACTCTTCAGAAGAGAGAGAGAGAGAGAGAGAGAGAGATGAGAGAGAGAGAGACAGAGAGAGAGAGAGAGAGAGAGAGAGAGAGAGAGAGAGAGAGAGAGACAGAGAGAGAGAGAGACAGAGACAGGGGAGAGACAGAGAGACAGACAGACAGACAGACACAACAGACACACACACACACAGACACAGCGAGAACAAACCGAAAACAAAACGGAAAATTTCAAGACTCAAGCTGTTAGAGGGGGGAGGTGGGTGGGGGGGAGGGGGGAAGATGGCGCCTTCACCTGCAAGGAGACATCCCACTGGACTTCCATTAACTTGTCGGGAATGCGGTGCGAAATTTAGCCGGCTGCCGGGTAACGCTGACATGCAAGAGGTTGGGATGGGAGGGGAGGGGGGAAGGGGGGAAGGGGATGGCTAAAGTGGGGGGAGGATAGGAAGGGAGGAAGTAGAGAGGGAAGGAGGGGGGAAGAGGGTGGGGAAGAAGGGAAAGAAGAGGAAGGAGATGGCAAAAGGGGGGAAGAAGGAGAGGAGGATAGGGAAGATGATAACAAAAGTGGGGGTAAGAAAGAACCGAGAGGGAGAGGAGGTGGGGGAAGATAGAGGGGCAAAAGCTATACGGATAATTACGCAATCATTAAAAAAATATCCTGATCACCACCGAAAATTTAATGGAATCTAAGTCAGGCTTAAAGGCCGTGTCACACTAGCACTTTTTCTGTCAATTTTTAGACAACTTTATTTAACATCAATACAAACATTCTCGCAAATAGCTCTTGATCTGACTATGCTTGGCTGAAAAATGTTGACGGAAAGGTTTTCAGACGGAAACGATCATTATCGTCTGACTGGAGAATCGACAATTCGCTCAAAAATAGACAAAATTTCAGAAAATTGTCAAAAAATTGACGGAAAAAGTGCTAGTGTGACGGCACCTTAAGACACACACCTCGGGTAAAATCTGTTAGTTATTTTTTGAGTTATCCTGCTAACCAACCAACAAACAATTAGTAATCCTGGCTAACCAACAAACAATAGTTATTTTTTAATCCTGCTAACCAAATCAAACAATTATTTTTTTGGTTATACCTGCTAACCAAACCAACAATTAGTTATTTTTTAGTATCCTGCTAACCCAAACAAACAATTTAGTTATTTTTTGTTATCCTGCTAACCAAACCAACAAACAATTAGTTATTTTTTTTATTCCTGCTAACCAACCAACAAATTAGTTATTTTTTGAGTATCCTGCAACCAACAAACAATTAGTATTTTTGTTATCCTGCTAACCAACCAACAAACAATGTTATTTTTTGAGTTATCCTGCTAACCAAAAAACAAACAAACAAACAAAAACTAACCAACGCGACCGAAAACATGGTCTACCTGACAGAGGTAAACATTATGATAACGAGAAGACGGTAAAGATCAAAAGAAACAAGAACTTGAGAAATACGGGAAGGGTAGTAAGTGTGAGTGGTAGTAGTGTGTGTGTGGTGTTGTGTGTGGTGTGTGTGTTGTGTGTGTGTGTGTGTGTGTGTGTGTGTGTGTGCAAGTGTGTTTTAAGACAACGCTTATTTCGACTCTCCCTCTCTCTCTCTCCTCTCCTCTCTCTCCTCTCTCTCTCTCTCTCTCTCTCTCTCTCTCTCTCTCTCTCTCTCTCTCTCTCTCTCTCTCTCTCTCTCTCTCTCTCTCTCTCTCTCTCTCTCTCTCTCTCTCTCTCCCTCTCCCTCTCCTCTCCTCCCCTCTCCTCTCCTCTCCCTCTCTCTCTCTCTCCTCTTCTTCCCTTCAACTTCCCTCCCCCCCACCCTCTCCCTCTCCCTACCCCACCCTCACCTGAGTTACGACCCATCCTTCATGCCTATTTCTTGACTGAAAGAGGAGAATTTGCTTTGCGTTGTCCCGTCCAAACTCAGCCTCCCCCCTTCCTCTCTCCCTCCTCCTTCCCTTCCCTCCCTTCCTTCCTCCTCTCCTCCCTTACCCCTTCCACTTCCCTCACTTCCTCACTCCTTCCTCACCTTTCTCCCCTCACCGTCCCTTATCCCATTCTCACCCCTTCTCTATCTCCCCTCCCTCTCTCACCTTCTCTCACCCCTTTCCCTTTCTCCTCCTTCCCTCCCCCCCCCGTTCCCTGCCCCCCTATAGATCCCCTCTTTCCCCCTTTCCCCCTTCCTTCCCCCCCCCCCCTCTCCCTCCTTCCTAGCCCTTCCCCCCGCCAACCCCCCCGCAAGCGCTTTCCTCGCTACCCAGTATAGGCGATGCGAGTCACAGGCATGAGGTGAAGGAAGGAGTTACTTGCACGATGAGGGGGAGGGGAGAGAGGTGAAGGGGAGTAGGGGAGGGGAGGGGGGGACAGAGTGTGAGGGGGGGTAGGGGGGTGAAGAGGGGATGGGGTGGGCAGTTGGTGGTGGTGGGAGGGAGTAGGGGTGTGTATGTGTAAAGGGGGGGTAGATTGGGGGGGTGTTGGCGGAGAGAGAGATGTGGAAAGTGGGAGAAGAAAGGGTACAGTTCTCTTTCTTTCTGTTCTTTGTGTTTCTGTTTGTTTCTTTTCGTCTCTTCTCTCTCTCTCTCTCTCTCTCTCTCTCTCTCTCTCTCTCTCTCTTCTCTCTCTCTCTTCGGCTCTCTCGCTCTTCTCCCTCTCTCCCTCCTCCCTCCCTCCCTCTTTTCCCTCTCCCTCCCTTTCTCCCCCCTCCCTCCCTCCCTCCCTCCCTCCCTCCCCTCCCTCCTCCCTCTCCCGCCCTCGACCAATTGTTTTATCCAACTTACCACCCATGGCCTCTATCATTCATATTATTCCACGTATTACCATCCACCCATAGATTATCATACGGCCCATTATCCTATTCCCCATTCGTTGTTGTTTGTTCTTTAAGCTCTATCCCCACATAGTTATATTTCTCCATACTCCTTTCTTCCAAACCCCCATGTATATATATACAAGTTGCTACTCTCTTGAACCCCCCATAATTATATTCCTCGTTATTCCTATCAACCAAACCCCCATTAATTATTCTCTCATACTCCTCTCTTCCAGAAACCCTATTAAAATATATCCCTTTCTACTCCTCTTCCCAAACCCCATTAAATTAGATTTCCTCTTCTACTCTTCTTCCAAAGCACCCATTAATTATATTCCATCTTAATAGGTTTCTTCCAAATACCCATTAATTATATTACTTATCCGTATCTTTCCAAAACCCCCATAAATTAATGTATATTCCTTATTCCTCTCTTGCACAAGCCCCCATGGGAATATAAGATTCCTCTTACTCCTCTCTTCCAAACCCCATTAATTATATTCCTCTTACTTTTTCTTATATTATTTCTTATTCCCTCTTCACAAACCTATATTAATTAGTATTTTCTTCTGTATTCCTCTCTGTCCAAAACCCCAATTAATTAGATTTCTACTACGTTCTCGTCTATGGGGGGGTAGGGGCTAGCTTAGGATGGTGTGGAGGGTGGGAGAGGTGAGGCATGGGGGGGGGGTGAGTTGAGGGAGGGGAAGAGGAATGTAGTAGAGGGTTGGAGGGGAGAGGAGGGGTACTAGGGAAGGAAGGTCTGTTGGGGGAGTGGAAGGGGGTGGGGGGCAGGGGGAGGGGGAGGAGAAGGAAAGGGTTAAAAAGGGAGGGGAGGGGAAGGAAAAGGGGGTGGGGGGAGGGGGGAGAGGAAGGCAAGGCATAGAGGAGGGGTAGAAGAATGGTTGTGGGGGATGGGAAGGGGAGGCGGGAGGGGTTGGGAAGAGGGGAAGTCGGAAAGAAGGAAACGAAAGGGAGAAGGGGAGGGAGGAGAAGGAAAAGAATGGGTTATAGGGGGAAGTTAAGGAAAATAGGTAGTTAGAAGGAGAAGGAAAATGGGTAAAGGAGAAGGATAAGAAAAGAAAAAACTACCTCGAAGAAAGGGTTGTTGGGGAGATGAGAAGGGGAAGGTGGGGGAGGGGGAGGAAGAAGGAAAGGTAAAAGGGAGGAAGGGAAGAAAGGGGTGTGGGGGAGGGGAGGAGAGGCAAGGATAGAGGGGAGGAGGAAAAAGAGGTAAAGGGTAGGGGAGGAAAATGGATAAAGGAAGAGAAGGAAAATAGGTAAAGGGGAAAGAATGGAAAATGGGATTAAAGGAGAAAGAGAAAGGAAAAGAATGGTAAAAACTAACCGGCAAGAAATAAGGGTAATAAAGGAAAGGACTATGAGGGTGGTAGGGAGGGAGGAGTTGGGGATGGGGGTAGGGGAGGGGGTGGGAGAGGGTGTTGTCAAGGGTTCACGGGTCAGGGTTGTCAAGCGCTACTTACGGTTGGAAGACAACACCTGCGAGCGACGCTGTGGTATATCCCCATGAATGTTTTCATGGGGATGGAAGTTTACTCTTATTTGGGTCGGATTTGGGGGGTGTCGTGAAAGTGTGTGGGAGTGGTGTGGGGCGGGGAGGGTGTGTGTGTTTGTGTGGGGGGAGGTGTGGGATGTGCGGGGAAGGGTGGGGGGGTGTTTGTAGGGGGGAGGGAGGGTGTGTATGTGTGCGGTGTGTGTGTGTGTGTTGGTGGGGTGTGTGGGGGAGGGTGGGGGTGTTTGTGGTGGGGAGGGGAGGAATAAGGGGTGTGTGTGTTGGTGGGGGAGGAGAGGGTGTGCTGTGTGTTTGTTGGGGGGGAGGGAGGGTGGTGTGTGTGTGTTGTTTTGTTAGGGGGGCGAGGGAGGTGTGGTGTGTGTTTGTGTTTGTGGGGGGGGGGGGAGGGGGAGTGGAGAGGGAGGGTGTGTGTTTGTGTATGTGTGTGATCTTTGCGTGTGTGTTTGTGTTGTGTGTTGTTTAGGTTAGTGTTTGTGTTTGTAGGGTGGTGGTGAAGTGTGAGACAGGAACAAGTGAAGTGTTTGTTTGTGTGTTGTGTGTTAATGTGTTTAATGTGTTCGTTATATATCGTCATGTTTCGTTCTCTTTGAGGTATAAATATTTACTTACATGACGCTTGTTTCATAATACCAATACACCGTGTTGATCAATACTGATTGTTATTGTTTTCTCATTTAGTTAAATAACCTACAACTTCCCCTTTAAATAAACCTACAAACATTTGTTACATCATCAATTTATTCATTTATTTATCAATCTCACCACCACTTTAATTAAACCCACCACCATTATTCTTTCTTTATTAATAACCACTTATTAACAGTTCACCCCCCAACCCCACCCAAAAAAAAAAATTATCTCCCTCCTCCGCTCTACACCTCCCTCCCTCTGCCTCTTCTCCCTCCGTCCAACAAAATGGTATATTGCGTTTTCAGCGAGTGACTCTTTTCTTTGCCTCTATTTATTCACACGTGGGATGAGGACCCCATTCGTGAAAGTGACAGAAGTAACATAGCAGTCTGCGACCCAGAATGAGATGGGGAAAACTGAAAGAATCATTTATTTTTTGTGGCGCTGCGATAGAATTAGCGAGAAAGTGTTGCGTAAAATCGCATAATTACTGTTTGCTGTTTTCTTTTATCTTCTTCACTTACGTGATGGTGTTAGACGATATAATAAAATATATATATATAGTAATATATAAATATAATATTATTTATAATATATATATACACATACATACATACATACATACATTTAAAATACATACATACATACAATGCATTGCATGCATGCAATGCATGAATCCATACATACAGTACATACATACATACATACTACATACATACATACACACACAACACAACACCACACAACACACACACACACACACACACACACACACACTACACCACATCACACACACACACACACTACACAACACACACACACACACGTACCAATCACAACACACACACACATAAGTGACATAGATATCATATATATAATAATATGGAGATATATATATATATATATATAAGATAATATATATGTGTGTAAAGATGTGATGTGTGTGTGTGTGTGTGTGTGTGTGTGTGTGTGTAAGTGTATATATATTATATATGTATATATGTATTTGATGGGTAAAATTTATGTGGAGAAATATGGCATATATTATATATTGATATAGATAAATATTATATTATATTAGTACCTAATATATGATAATAGTAAATATCACCAGCAAATATAGCATAACAATATACATAGTACATGTGGTTGTATATACATAATCTATAGCACGTACGTACATATCCCAATCTCTCTCCTTACTCTCTCGCCTAACTCCTTTCCCTTCCTCGCCGACGTACAGCACGCCCAGATCATGATTATAGTGAGAGATAGTGACGCCGAACGAAAAGCAGAACGGCAGCGAATTTGACAAACCCTGCAAATGCGAGAAGGAGAGAGAGAGAATGCGGGAGTGATTAGAGAGAAGGTAAAAGCGATATATTGCATAATGTCTTGTCTCTTTGAGTACGTCTTTCGGCCAAATCGATTGCTCTCTCTTCTCCCCTCGTAACCATCCTCTCGTCTGTCGTTCTTCTTGTCTTTGGTTGTTGTTGTTGTTCTTTTTTTTCTTTTTTTCTTGTTCGTTTGTTTCTTTTACTTTATGGGGTTCTTCTGTTTCTTTTTTTCTTTTTCTGTTCTTCTTTTTCCTTTCCTTCTGTCATCGTAATTCCTGATCGCATTCCTTTGCTTTTCCTTGTTTCTTTATGACTTTCGTTCTTTTCTGTATCCTTGCTCGGAATTTTCATACTTTCTTTTTCTGCGCTTCTCATTTTTCCTATTTCTTTTTAACTTTCTTCTCCTTCTCCTTCTCCGTGTTACACTTCGTGAATCTCCTTCTACCTTGTCCCTTTTTCGTTTTCTTCTTCTGCCATTTACTTCTTCTATTCTTTTTGTTCTATTGGTCAGTTGATTTTCATGTCTTCGTGGAGTTGGGAGAGGGAATGGGGTAGGGAGTGTCATGCACGAGGAGAGATTTTAGCATGGCGATTATTTCTTCTGTGACGTGTGTTGATGTGTCCTTCTTTATCACTGTTGGGCAAACGAGACAATGGAGAAGGACATGGAAGAGAGAGGAAGGAAGGAGAGGAAGGCGTGCGTAGTAACTTCTTACTAACCTACTGAGATCCTTCTGGTCTTTAGAGAAGAAATACATAACCAGAGATGAATGACGTAAGAGACCAGGTAATGGACTGTATTAACACTCATGTTAGTGAGTCTAGTGGATATGAAGAGATCTTTCTTATTCCTTCTTATTCTGCACTTGCACGATTTCTCCTTTGATCGATCATGATCTCGGACTTCTGAGTTAGTCTGCCATTCTTCTTTCTTCTTCTTCTTCTTCTTTCTTTCTTCTTCTTCTTTC
>NW_020868945.1:7500-14787 GCF_003789085.1 Penaeus vannamei
TCTCATTTATCCGTCTCCTTATGTTTGATTATCTCCTTGCTTTCTCCTTCTCCTTCGTCTTTCCTTTTCTCTCTCAGACATCTCACCTCCTTTATTCTTCCGTTTCATTTCTACCACTCCTTTTTCCTTGATTTTATTTAATTTCTTTGCCCTCTTCAATACTTATTTCTCTACCTGGGTTTCCCTCCCTCCCCCCCCTCCTTCCTCTCTCATCTCCCTCCCCTCCTCTGTGTCCCCCTTCCGTTCCCTTCCCCTCCCTCTGTCTTCACCTTCTCCCCTCCTCTCCCTTCGCTTCCCTCCCCCCTCTGTCTTCCATCTTCCCTCCCTTCCCTTCCCATCCCTTCCCTTCCCTTCCCTTCCCCCCTTCCCTCCCCCTTCCTTCCTTTCCTCCTTCCCCTATCTGGCCTATCCCCCCCCTCACTCTCTAAGCTTTTGCAATATTTCTTGTCTTTATTTGATGCTTCCATTTCATAAATATTACATAAACTAATCTTCTTTTTTTTCTTTTTTTCTTTACAGGTATGTACTCGGTCGAGGATGCGGAGAGGAACAGGAGCAGGCGAGGGTGAGAAAGGGAAGAAGGGAGGGAGGGAGAGGAAGAAGGGAGAGATAAAGGGGCTAGTGAGGAAAATAAGAGAGGGATAGAGTAAGAAGAAAAGGGAAAGAAAAGGGAGTAAGAGAGATAAGAGATATAGAAGATATAGAGATAGAGAGAGAGAGAGGGAGGAGAGAGAGGGAGAGAAAGAGAGACGAGAGCGAGACCGAGAGCGAGAGGCGAGAGCGAGAGCGAGAGCGAGAGCGAGAAAAAGAGCGAGAGAAAGTAAGAAAGAAAAGATATTATTAACTAGAAAGAGGAAAACCAAAAGACAAAGACAAAGAGAAGGAGATAGAGAGAGTTTGTGTATGTCTTGAGAAAGCCTTTGATACTCGCCAACTCAACCCCCCCCCCACCCACAACCCCACCCCACCCCCTGGGAGCGATTCCACCATGTCTATCAGAGATTTCCGATCGACTTACCGGGGGTCAAGGGTCAAAGGTCAAGGGCGATCTCCTAAGGACCGGGAAGGGGGGGAAAGGGGGTGGAGGGGGAGAAGGGGGAGAAGGAATGAGGGGAGAGGGGGAGAGGGGGAAGGAGTGAGGGGGGGAAGGGGGAAGGAGTGAGGGGGAGAAGGGGAAAACCAAGGGACCGGGAAAGGGGGAGAAGGGGAAGGAGGGAGGGGGGAAGGGGGAGAGGGAGGGAGGGGGGAAAGGGAGGGGGGAGAGGGGAGAAGGGGAGGTCCCAATATCCGACCCGTAGAATATTTAGGACCGAACCCTGAAGGAGCCGCCGAAAGGAAAATTAAAAAAATAATAAAAGTAAAAAAATAGACTTATCTCGGCGTCTGGTCTTGGGGTCCCTAAGGTGGCCCTGGAAAGGTCAGAGGTCGAGGAAGTTACTTTCCTTCGAGGCTAACATTGGAGGCCCGGGAGGGGGGGGAAGGGAGGGAGGGAGGGAGGGAGAGAGGAACGATGGAGGGGGTTGAAAGAGGGGTGGGGGGAGGGAGGGAGGGAGGGAAGGTGGAGGGGGTTGAAAGAGGGGGTAGGGAGGGGAGGAGGGAGGGGAGGGAGGGAGGGAGAGAGACGATGGAGGGGGGTTGAAAGAAGGGAGGTAGGGAGGGAGGGAGGTGAGGGAGGGAGGGAGGGAGGGAGGGAGAGAGAGGAGATGAGGGAGGGGGTTGACAAGAGGACGAAGGAGGGGGATGGAGTGTCTGGAGCTAACACTTAAGTATTTTTAACGGTCAGATCCTTAAGGAAAGAAGGGTTTAGGGAAGAGGGAAAGGTAGGAAGAAGGGAAAGAGAGAGAGAGAGAAAGAGAGAAAACGAGAAAGCAAAAAAGAGAGAGAGAGAGAGAGAGAGACAGACAGAAAGAAAGAAAGAAAGAAAAAAAGAGAAAGAATGAAAAGAAAAACGAAAAAAAAAGAGGAGAGAGAGAGAGAAGATATACAAATACCGATACAGAGAAAGAGAGAAGAAAAAACCAAGAATTGCTTCGACGCTTGTTGCATAAAGTGAATCTCCCTGTTACTTATTGCAAGTGAACGTCAGCGGCACAGCACACTCCAGGATAATTTAAGGAAGAGCAAGTGTAAAGACATGAGAAAGATGGTACGAGTTTCTTGATTTTTTTTTTTTTTTCTTTGTTTCGTTTTTTTTCTGCATTTTTTTTTTCTTTCTTTCTGTATTTTCTTGTCTTCTTTTTTCGTCATTTTCTTCGCCTTCTCCTTATTATTTTTTGTATTTCTTGTTCTTAATCTTTATCATCTTTCTTCTTCTTCCTCTCCGATATCTATTTTTTTCTCCTCGTATTTATCTCGTGTCTTCTTCTTCTTCATCTTCTTCTTCTTCTTCTTCCTCTTCTTCTTCTTCTTCTTCCTCTTCTTCTTCTTCTTCTTCTTTTCTTCTTCCTCTTCCTTCTCTTCTCTTCTTCTTTTCTTTGTCGCCGGCGTCTTCTCTTCCTTCCTTCCTTCCCATTTTTCTTCATCTTCTTTGTCTTCTTCTTCTCTTTTACTGCTTCTTTTTCCTCTTCACCTCCTTCTCCTTCTCCATCTTTTACTTCATCTTCATCCTTTCCATCTCCTTCTTCTTCTCATTTACTGCATCTTTATCTTCTTTATCCTCTTCTCTTTTTCATTCTCCCTTTGCTTCGCTCTCCATCTTCGGCGTCTTCGTCTTCTCCTCTTTTTATTGCATCTTCATCTCCTTTGTCTCATTCTTCCTCTTCTCCTTTTACTGCATCTTCATCTTCTTTATTTCCTTCTCCTTTATCCCCTTCTGTTCCTCTTCTCCTTCTTCTTCTCTTTTACTGCATCTTCATCTTCTTTGTCTTCTCTTTCTCCTTCTTCTCTTTTACTGCATCTTCATCTTCTTTATTTCCTTCTCCTTTTCCTTCTTTATCCCTTTCTCTTCCTATTCTCCATCTCCTTCTCCTTCTCCTTCTTCTCTTTTACTGGATCTTCATCTTCTTTATCCTCTTCTCTTTCTCATTCTCCTTTTACTACATCTTCATCTTCTTTGTCTTCTCCTTCTCCTTCTTCTCTTTTACTGCACCTTCATCTTCCTTATCCTCGTCTCTCTCTCTTCTCCTTCATAATCATCTTCATCTTATTATTATCCTCTTCTCTTTTGATTCTCCTTTTCCACCTTCGTTTTTCCATCTTCTTCGTCGTCTCCTCATTCTTCTCTTCTACTACATCTTCATCTTATTTATCCTCTTCTCTTTTTCATTCTCCTTCTACTACATCTTCATCTTAATTTATCTCTTCTTTCATCATTTCCTCTTCCTTCGTTTTTCGCATTCTTCGTCAGGCTGCCCGCGAGCTTAAAAACCACCTCGACAGGAGCGTCTATCTCGGGACGTGTCCATTTAATTAAGTTTAAATTATTTGGTGACTGCGCGAGGTTTTTATCGGCGGAATGGCCCGAATGCCACTTTCCCGCCTTCTCTTCTCTCTTCCCACTTCTCCCTTCCCCCCGTTCTCTTTCTCTCTGCTGTCTCTTTCTCTCTGTCTGTCTGTCTGGTCCCTCCTCTCTCTTCTTCTGTCCTGTCTGTCTGTCTCTGGGTCCTTTGTTTTGTCTTTCTCTTTCTCTGTCTGGTCTGTCTGTCTCTCTCTCTCATCTCTCTTCTGTCTGTCTGGTCTGGTCTCTCTCTGATCATCTCTCATCTCCTCATCTCCTCTCTCTCTCTCATCATCTTCTCTCCTCTCTCTTCGTTCTCTCTCTTCTTCTCTCTATTTTCTTCCCCTTTCCCCACTCTCTCCCCTTCCCTCTTCTCTCACCTATACCGCTCTTTCTCTTTCCCCATCTCAACCATCCCCCTCCCCCTCCACTCCCCCTTCCCCCTCCCTCCCCTCCCCTCACCCCCCACCAAACCGAGACCGTCTCTTCCTCTTTCCCCCCCATCCCCCTCCCTCCCCTCCCCATCCCCCTCTCCCTTGACCCCCCCCACCCCACCAAACCAAGACCGTCTCTTCCCTCCCCCACCTTCTCCCCTTTCCCCTTTCCCCCATCCCACCTTCCCCATCCTTTCCCCGTTCCCTCTTCCCTCCCCTCCCCCCATCCCCTCCTCCCCACGCCCCCCCCCCCCCACCAAAACCGAGACCGTCTGTGCCGACTTTACGGTCCGTTAAATTCCATTTCGTGGCGGAAAGGCTGTTTTTAACTCAACCGAGTGTCCAGTCTTGTCCGAGGGGCGCTTAACGTGGGGCGAGGGGCAGAGGGGAAGGGGCGAAGGGGTTAAAGAGGTGGGGGGGATGGGGGGGTTGGGGGGGGTGGAAGGGGCATAGGGGTTAAAGAGGGGTAGGAGGGGGGGTGTTGGAAGGGGCATAGGGGTCAGAGAGGGGGGGTTGGGAAGGGGTGAAAGGGGGGGTTTGGAAGGGGTGAAGGGGGGGTTGGAAGGGGCAATAGGGGTTACAGAGGGGAGGGAGGGGGGATTGGAAAAAGGGTTGAAGGGGTTAACAGAGGGGAGGGGGGGTTGGAAGGGGCATAGGGGTTAGAGCAACATATGGAATTGGAAGGGCAAAGAGGAAGCGAATATAAAAAGGGACAAAAGAAAGGGGAATTAAAGGAGCAAAGGGAAAAGGAGCTAAAAAGGACAAAGGAAAGGGAATTAAAGACAAAGAAAGGAGAGACAAAAGAAAGAGAAATAAAGGCACAAAGAAAAGGGAATTAAAGGCACAAAGAAAAGGGAATTAAAGGGACAAAGAAAAGGGAATTAAAGGGACAGAAGCAAAAAAGAATTAAATGGACAAAAAAGAAAAGAAAGCAAATAAAGGCACAAAGAAAAGGGAATTAAAGAGACAAAAAGAACAGAGAATTAAAAGGGACAAAGCAAAAAGAATTAAATGGAGCAAAAAGAAAAGAGAAATAAAGGCAGCAAAAGAGAAGAGAATAAAAAGGTTTCAAAGGGGCAGGAAACCCCAAAAGGGCCAAGGGAAGGTGAACAGAAGGAGCCGAGAAAGGAGTCCCAAAAGGAGCGACGGAACACAGAGCGGGGAAGGGGCATGCCCGGCAGGGGGGCTTTAGAGGGCAAGCCGCGAGAGATGGAAGGGGCAAATCTGGCACCGGTTGAAAGGAGGGCAGCAGGGGCCGGGCCAAGGGTGGGGAGGGGACTATGGGCGGGTAGGTTAGGGTGGAGGGGACGGGGGCGGGGACGGGACGGGGCGCGGTATAGGGAGGGGGCGTGGAGGGGATCGGATATAACAAGTTCATATTGGGGGACGCGGTTTTCAGAGGCAAAAAGACGAGGAGAGAGACGAGAGAGAGGAGAGAGAGAGAGAGAGAGAGAGAGCAGAGAGAAGAGAGAGAAGAGAGAAGAGAGAGAGAGAGAGAGAGAGAGAGAGAAGAGAGAGAGAGCGAGAAGAGAGAGCGAGAGAGAGAGGCGAGAGGGAGGGAAAAGAAGGAAAGAAAAGGGCGAAAAGAAGAAGAGAGAGAAAAGAGAGTGAATAATGAGTGAGAGTAAGCAGATGCAGATACAGATAAAGGAAGATATCGATACCATCTACAGAACCAAAGAGAAAGAAGTAGAGAGAGAAATAAAAATATAAAAATAAAAAAGAACGCCGATACCCCGAAGCCTCGGTTGTCCAGGTCACCGCCACGCGATTAGAGGCCGCTGACGACGAGTGGACAAGGAACGATGGTTATAACTCCGCGCATTCCCACCCCTTCCCCTCCTTCGGGTATGGCGGAGGTGGTTATGATAACACCCACCTTTTCCCACGGTCCGTGTTGTAAGTGTTTCGTTCCCTCCCCCCTCCCCCCCCCTGCCCCCGCCCCCGCGCTTCCCTGGGAGTGTGGGAAATGAAACCAAGCACGCCAGTTTGGAGGTTGTTGGGTTCGGAAGCAATTTGGGGTTAATTGGTGGGTTGGGAGTGGGAAGTTGTTGGAGGGTGTTGTGTTTGGTGGGTGTTGTGGGGTTGTTTTGTTGTTGTGGGTTGTTGTTGGTGGTTTGTTGTTGTGGGACGTGGGTTGTTGTTGTTTTTTAGATTGTGGGATGGGTTGTTTTGGTTTTTTGTTGTGTGGGTTGTTGTTGTTGTGGTTGTGGAAAGTGGTTTGGTTGTTGTTGTTGTTGGCTGTTGTTGTTTGTTGTTTTGTGTGGGTTGTTTTTTTTTTTCTTCTCGCTTTTGAAGGAGGTTGGTTTGGTGTTGACTTTTTGGGAAGGGAAAAGCAAGTGTTTTGAATGATCTTGTCAAAAATAAAATGGATGATATTAACGATGACGATGAAATAATGATGATAATAGTAAGTAGTAGTAATGATATTAATAATGATGCAGATGCTAATAACATAATGATGATGATAATTGATAATAATAATAAATAATAATAATAATCATAATAAGTAATTGATATAGATGATGAATGATGTTGATGGTTAATGGATTGACAATAATGATAATGTAATAGTTGTATGTAATGATGGTATAAGGATAATGATAGTAACATGATAAATATATATAATAATATAATAATAATAATAATGATAATGATATTTAATGATAATGATTATGATAATGATAAATGATAATGATAATGAAATGATAGAATGATGATGATGATGATGATGAATGATGATGATGATGATGTGATGATAGATGATGATGAATGATGAATAACAATAGTGATAATAATAAATGATGATGGTTAACCAGGATAATAACGAGAATAATAATAATAATGAATAATAAAACTTAGGCGAATACAGTCTAAATGAACACAGTAGCTGATATAGATACATTTATTTTCGCAAGAGTATGGCTTCCTCTGATCCTTTCTCGATGGCGCCAATCCCGGATCTGGTCCGAAGAAGAGGAGGGCGTGTTGGGGGTCGCCAGTGGTGGCGCTGGGAGGCCGAATATTCAGGGTCGCGTAAGTGGGTTTTTTTTTCAGGGTCGGAGGGGGTCGGAGGGGGGTCCGGGCCAGAGCAGCAAAGGGGGGGGATGCTTGGCAACTTTTCTTCGTTGTCCTTTTTTGTTGTTCTCTCACTCTTTTTCCTTTTTGTCTGTCTTTTGGTTTCTTTCCCGTTTTTATTTTTAATTTATTTATTTATTTCTCCGCCTCTCTTTCTTCTTCTTTTTCTTCTCTTTTCTCTGCATTCTGTGTCTGTGTCTCCTGTCTCTCTCTCTTCTCTTCTCTCTCTCTCTTCTCTCTCATAGTCGCTCACTCCTTCGTCTCATCCCATTCATCCTCGTGCTCTCCTCTCTCTCTTCATCTCATCGAACGTCCGTCTCTCTCTCCTCTCTTCTCTCA
>NW_020868945.1:16489-21489 GCF_003789085.1 Penaeus vannamei
AGCGAAGGGGATATAATTAATTATGGTAGAGATTAAAGATAAATAACAAGTAATTTACTACGTACGTTTTTGGATAATAGCTTTATTTACGAAACGCTTTCCCACATCTTGATTTTTAAAACATGATTAAAGTGGAGAATTACAATATAGTTTATAGTGCGTCTTGAAAGTCTTAAAGAGAGAGGAGAATGAGTCAAGTTATGGGTATGATTATTCGTCCGTTATATGGGATTTCGTATTGCGATTACTAACATAAAGGACGTAATCACATTTAATATTCCTTTCTTTTACAATGTCTTTTTTTTCATTCTGGCGAAATTTAAATGCTTAAGGTGAAAGCTCTTCTGTATGGATGCAACACCATTACATCATTATTCGTACATAAACATAATTTAGGCAAAGGTAATGAGGATTACTTATTAATAAAAATATCATTTTTTCTCTCTGTTATTATACTTTCAATTAATAAATAAGTATTAAATACTAAAGATACACTGCCATTCCATATCTTTCTTCATAACTTGCGGTCGAGTTCCGAGAATTTACTCGTTGGAGTCATAAGTGTATACGGGACTTGGTGGCTTGTACTCCGGGACGAAAAAGCAGATTCGAAGGAAGCAGACTCGTAGGAATCAGGGAAACGAGCCTCGCCCTCGTAGTTGACCTCGGCCACGTAGCCGTCGTCGCCGTCCACGAAGTACTTGACGTTCTGCAGACGGCTGTCGGGAAGCCTCACGTAGTAGGATCCCTGAGTGTGGTTCGCCGTCACGGGCTTCCTCTCCGAAGTCGTTGCCGGAGTCTTCGTGCTGAACGGCATAATTGAAGTCGTACTTGGCTTCTCCTGACTCATACGACTCGAATGACTCTTCGGAGGAACCCTGTAATGAAAAATGTTATTTATGTGGCTCATGCCGATATATTTTTGTATAAAGTCACATGAAGATACATTACATATCCTCGTGTTCTGTCACCTCGTTTTTCCAGTTTTTTTTATGATTTGCCTTCACATTGATTTTAATGAATGTAACACTCTTACCTGAGGAGGTCCATAAGCGAAAATCTCACGGCTGTCTGCAGCAACGACGGCTGCCAGACCAAGGAGGATGAATAGAGAAAAAAGGAGTTATTGTATTTGTATCGGTAATGCTCGTGCTTTTGCTTCACACGATGGTGAGTATCACTTCTTCAATATGTGTACTGCTGCTTCACATTCATGAAAATCACTTCTTCAACATATACGTGTACTTACCCTAGTGTTCATGACTTAAGCTTCTCAAGGAGTGAGTAATACTTCACCTGCTAATGTCCTTTATATACCAAAGTCCTGAAGCGCCTACACTAGTTTTTATGCGTACTGTGGTGGCAGGTAGTGAAATCTGCTGAACAAAAGTAGCATTTTAATGTTTCCATGCATCTTGAACTTCTTTTCAGACTAAACAACTTTGTAAATGATTACATTAATATGTATGTCCATGCATATAATTACGTATCTGGTGTTAAATGTTTATATACAACATTACGTACGAGTAGAAATACAGGCACTTAGCTTACAGTTTATGAATGATTATATGCATGTATACAAGGTCTATATTCCTAATAAGTAAGTAAATATGCGTTTATGGTATGCTATATAAACACAAAGAAAATATGCTTTACATACTTTCTCTGCAATTATAAAGGGAAGTTCAACAGTGGTTACTCAATGGCGCTACTTTAAATTTCATATGCGAGGGGCAAATATATTATTGAGGTACCAGATTCTAATTGAGAGTCTAATTTATTTCAAATTCTTTCTAAAGCTACATGGAATGGATATTAGGTCGTAATCACCTGTAGTATGACAAAAAGGATGCAACAGTTTGTAGCCAATCTACGCGAACACAGTACTTCAACACATAATCTTCCAATTGTGCCCCTACTATGCTACTATACTTAAAGGCTTACTTCATTCGTATAAAATTTTTAAACACCTTTATTTTATAATCATAAGCCCGTATTTTCTCTTTCTTTCTCTCTCTCTCTCTCTCTCTCTCTCTCTCTCTCTCTCTCCTCTCTCTCTCTCTCTCTCTCTCTCTCTCTCTCTCTCTCTCTCTCTCTCTCTCTTCCTCTTTCTTTTTTTACCTACTCCATACAGACGTCAGTGGACTCAAGCACTCCCGATGCCTACCCCCTCAAATGTCGCCCCTAGGTATAGTATGGGGTTAAAAAATCATTTGACATTTAAATTAACTACATTCGAGTTTAAAACGTAAGCAACAGGTAGTAAGTTTAAAATCAACAGAAGTTGGTCTATGTAGAAATATTCTTAAAGCTGTTATCACATATGTCAACAGATCCTAAATTGTACAATCTGGGCGGCACATCCTTTTAGAAATATGTAATATTACTAGACAGTTTAGATTTTGTGAAAAGCTATAATAAAAAAAAAAAAAAAAAAAGAGAGAGAGAGAGAAGATTGTCCATAAATCATAGATTATGCGGTTTGAATGAGACATACTTGTTGTGATATATATATAGTAATCGCACAGTTTAGCTTTGTAAAAAGGCTGAAGATTTCCTCTGTTACCTTATAGCCTTCCATTTCTATCTAAAGATCTAACTAGAAAAAGAAACAGGAAGAGGGTAATATACTTGCCTCACTCGCACTCCCATGTTGTTCGCTAGTTTTAGTGAATCTATCTACAACAGAATTCGCAATTGAGACATTTTCTTATAACTAAAATCAAATTTGTCTGCAGATCCTAAATTATGCAGTCTGGGTGATATATTTTACTAGACATTTGTATACTTAGCAGGCAGTTTAGATTTTGTGAAAAGTTAAAGAGAGAGAAGGGAAAAAAAACATGTGAGAAAGAGAGAGAAAGAAGAGAGGAAAGGAAGAAAGAAAAGTAGAGACAGAAAGGGAGAGGGAGAGAGGAATTCTATAAATCATAGATTATGCGCTTTGGGCAAAATATGCCTGTTCATATATAGTAAACTTAGGGTACAGCTTTGTGGAACATCTCTATTATCTTATTCCATTCAATTTCTATCCAAAGACTTACTAAATCACCTTGCTTACACGGACAATCGTCTGAAAATTGTAAATATTTCAGAGTAATAAGTACCCTACTCAGCATGCAACGTTGCAAGGAAGTGTATTGCTATAGGTGTGCTTCAATTTCTGTGAAGTTATCACAAGCATGTGTCTGTGAACCATGGAAAAAAATGATTAAGAAGATGAAATCCCAAGAACATAAAAAAGGCTTTTTTAAATTTCACTTTTTAAAGAGATTGCGCACTTGCACATTTAAGGCGGAAGGCTTGGTCTATCGAGGTAACCTCGTAACATCAATCTGATTACATTACAAATTTCTCAGTTAACGTCATTGCCCCTGTGACGTTTCTTAATGAAATGACATATAGACCACTCTAGATTATAGTTATCTCTAAAGGAAGGAATTATACATAGAGCAATAATGAATATCTTGAACGTTTGACTCAGTAGACGTTTACATCACTGTCGTAACGACTGTCAACGTCGCCATTTGATTTCCTCATTCAGTCTTAGTGATGTAACTTTTTGTTTAAAGTAATCATGAAAAAGAGATTGGGAAGAAGGGTTGTGCACTTTGCGTTTCTTATTAGGAGTATGATCGTGTAAAAACTATAAACACGTAAACAAAGGACTTTGCATTTCTTTTTGACACTAAACTAGGCTTTGTATACACGTAAACCTAGGACTCCTAGGTTTTGTAAAGAAAATGGGTATTTACACATGCTTCCATTATATTTTGTAATAAATATACAATAATTATCCTACATGAAAATCTTGGGTCTGCTATCTTGTTTCAACTGACAACAAATTACAAATTTACTTGGACTCGTTGGAGTCATAGGTATATACGGGACTTGGTGGCTTGTACTCCCGGGACTCGAAGGAAGCAGATCGAAGGAGGCAGACTCATACGAGTCGGGGAAACGAGCCTCGCCCTCGTAGTTGACCTCGGCCACGTAGCCGTCGTCGCCGTCCACGAAGTACTTGACGTTCTGCAGACGGGTGTCGGGAAGCCTCACGTAGTAGGATCCCTGAGTGTGTTCGCCGTCACGGGCTTCCTGGTGTCCGAAGTCGTTGCCGGAGTCTTCGTGCTGAACGGCATAATTGAAGTCGTACTTGGCTTCTCCTGACTCGTACGACTCGAATGACTCTTCGGAAGAATCCTTAAAAGAGTAACATTATTCGTGTAGAATTGTATCATGTTTTTGTTTGTATAATATTCTCTTTTATGAAAATATACATATCTTCAATTCTCTGCCCTGTCCACTTTGAATTATTTCTGTCAGTATTTCTATCGAAATTTATTACAAAAATCAGAACACACTAACTTGAGGAGGTCCATAGGCGAAAATCTCACGGCTGTCTGCAGCAACGACTGCTGCCAGACCAAGCAGGATGAAGACCTACAGCGAGTAGGATATATGAACATTTACAGCCAAGGCGATATCGCTGTTGCTTCCATAACATCATTCCTCAACATCAGTTTTACACAAAACAGATATGTCTACCTACCTTAGTGTTCATGACTGTTGCTTCTCAATGAATGAGTGATGCTATATCCTCCGTTGTCCTTTATATACCAAAGTCCTGGTCCACGTGCGCTTGTTTTTATGCCGGCTGCTAGCTGGCGGTACCAGGTACTGGTATCTGCTGGACAGAAGTAATATATTTACGAGGTCTATAACCCTTTTCTGTACAGCAGCAAACTTTTTTTTCTCTTAGCTCTCTTCTTTAAGCGTTTTCATAAATCAATATATCAACAGTAAAAGTTGATAATGATGAGATGATTGTAAATGAGTGAATTACAGGATATGTATGGTGGTGAGTGTGTACACTCTTTTATCAAAGTTTATACAAGTAGTTATAAATCCATATTCATATTCCACATCTACTTTAGGTACTAAATTATCTACTCCAATAGGCAATGATTTAGAAATTGCACAACAAAAGGTTTATGATAACA
>NW_020868945.1:47513-52513 GCF_003789085.1 Penaeus vannamei
TTTTGCTTGTACTTTTGTTCTCGTTCATTGGCAGTCAGTCAGAAGGACCCTGACCTCGCCCGCAGGCCTACCCATCCCCCACCCCCGCCCCTAGCCCGCCGCCCCACCCTCCGCCCCCCCCACCCCACTCCCGCCCCACCCGCCCCACACCCCACCCCACCCCACCCCCGCCCCACTCCCGCCCACCCCGGGCGCGGGCGGGGTCGTTGCGCAGTGCGGGCGGCTTAGCGGTCTGCCTGGCGGTGCATCTCCTTTTATGGTCGAGTTAGCCTCCCTGCCGCTAGGTGTCAGGGCTCGCGTTGGGCAAGGGTGAGGGAGGCGAGGAGTAAGTGGGTGAAAGGGAAATGAAGAAAAAAAAAGGGAGAAACGTAGGAGATAGAGAAAGGGAGATGAGGGAGGATGGAAGAGGAATAGAGAAGGATTGAAGATAAAGAAAGGGAGATGAGGGAGGATGGAAGAGGAATAGAGAAAGGTTGGAGATAAAAGAAAGGGAGGATGGAAGAGGAATAGAGAAAGGTTGGAGATAAAGAAAGGGAGGATGGAAGAGGAATAGAGAAAGGTTGGAGATAGAGAAAGGGAGATGAGGAAGGATGGAAGAGGAATAGAGAAAGGTTGGAGATAAAGAAAGGGAGATAAGGAGGATGGAAGAGGAATAGAGAAAGGTTGGAGATAGAGAGGGAGATGAGGAAGGATGGAAGAGGAATAGAGAAAGGTTGGAGATAAAGAAAGGGAGATAAGGGAGGATGGAAGAGGAATTGGATAAAGAAAGGGAGATAAGGGAGGATGGAAGAGGAATGGAGAAAGGTTGGAGATAAAGAAAGGGAGATAAGGAGGATGGAGGAGGAATAGAGAAGGATTGGAGATAAAGAAAGGGAGATAAGGAGGATGGAAGAGGAATGGAGAAACGTTTGAGATAGAGAAAGGGAGATGAGGAAGGATGAAAGAGGAATAGAGAAAGGTGAGAGGAGAGGAAGAAGAAGATTGAGATGAGGAGGAATCGAGTGAAAAGAACAAGAGGTAGTGGAAGAAGAAGAAAAAAATATTAATAGAAAAATTAAGAGAGAGAGAAAGAGGAACCGGGTTCAAGAAGAGAACAAAAGAGAAAAGAGAAAAGAAAAAGAAAAAGAAAATATCTGAGAAGAAAAAAGAAAGAGAATTAGACAAGTAAAAAAAGGGAAATTAGTAAAGGTAAATTTAGAAAATAGATGAAAACGAGAATAATCAGCGGAGAAAAAGGAAGTAAGGAAGAAGGAAGTAGGAAGATCAGAAGAGGAAGACAAGAAGTGAAACATAATAAGAAAGCAAGGAATGACAAAAACGAAATAAATAAAGGAAAAAAAATCGAAGAAGAGAGAAAATGAAAGAAACACATTGAATACAAGAATGAACGAAACGAGAGAAAAAATGCGAAATATCGGAGAAAAGAAAAAGAATGAGTGAAATATGCAGTTAGATAATGGCATATATGGAGCGAGGCATGCAGGAAAAATGCAGAGAAGGTGAGGAAAAATCGGGTGGATAAGATAATGATAAAGATAATAATAATAATGGTGATAATAATAATAATAATAATAGTAATGATAATAATGATAATGATAATGACAATGATAATAATAATAATAATAATAATAATAATAATAATAAATAATAATAATAAATAATAAATAATAAATAATAATAATAATAAAAACAACAACAAACAACAACAATAAAAGTACTGTGGCATGTCATAATGCAAAAGATGCAAGATACAATCAAAAGAAAGAGAAAGAAGGATTAAGAAAGACAAAAGAGAAATAAACCGCAAAGTAATGAATGCAGAAAATGTAATAAAGAGGTGAATGAAAAGACAATCGTATTAATAAGGATATCGTGTGGAAATCAAGGAATGCAAGGAATTGTCGAATAAACCGAGAAAAAGAAGAGAATAATCGGAAAAGAGAACGAAAGAAGAAAAGAAGAAACACAAGAGGAAGAAGAAATAAAGAGATAAGATCATGCAAGCTGACCTTTCTTTGCAGTCTTATTCAGCAAAATATTGAAAATAAATGAGCGTGTTCTTTTCTCTTTCTTTTCTTTTTCGTCTCTCTCTGTCTCTCTTTTCTTTCCTTTTTTTCCTCTCTCACTCAGTCTCACTGAATCTATCTATCTATCTATCTATCTTATCTACCTACCTACCTATCTGCCTACCTACCTGTCTGTCTCTCTTTTCTTTTCTTTTTTTCTTCTCTCACTCAATCTGTCTTTCTATCTATTTATCTATGTATCTATCTATCTTATCTACCAACCTATCTGCCTCTCTTTTCTTTTTTCCTCTATCACTCACTCAGTCTGTCTGTCTGTCTGTCTGTCTGTCTATCTATCTATCTATCTATCTATCTATCTATCTATCTATCTATCTATCTATCTATCTATCAATCAATCTATCTATTTTATCTTCCTACCAACCTATCTGTCTCTCTTGTCTTTTCTGTTTTTCTTCTCTCACTCAGTCTGTCTGTCTGTCTATTTATCTATCTATCTATCTATCTATCTATCTATCTACCTACCCTACCTATCTGTCTCTCTTTTCTTTTTTTCCCTCTCTCACTCTATCTATCTATCTATCTATTTATCTATCTATCTATCTATCTATCTTTTTTCCTGTGCTCGCTATCATGGCATCCGATACCCACGGTCGAAATGCCAGAGGAGCAGAATCGGCCATTTCGGGAAAAGCTTCAGGATCTCAGAAAATGCCTGGAGTTGGTCGTCTTTTGACCCGAGAGGGCGGGGTCAGCGAGTGGACCAAGAAACTCCGATTATGCAAAGTCAAGAAGGTATTTGGCAAGAGCGTCTCGTGTTACACTTACAGCATAATCCGAGCAGACGCGTTTCTTTATATTCCGCTCATCACGTGGACTGAATTCTCGCCTCGTGTGTAGGATTTTATACACATTTATGAGATTCTATGTGCGTGTGTGTGTGTGTGGTTGTGTGTGTGTTTGTGTTGTTTGTTGTGTGTGTGTGTGTGTGTGTGTGTGTGTGTGTGTGTGTGTGTGTGTGTTGTGTGTGTGTGTGTGTGTGTGTTTGTGTGTGTGTGTGTGTGTGTGCGTGTGTGTGTGTGTGTGTGTATGTGTATGTGCATGCGTGCGTTCGAGTGTACCGACTGCAGGTACTGACCCAAGTTTTTGTGCTTCTATGAGCATCCTTATTGAAGATCTAAGCATAGAACTAACATGTTCTGCCACGAATACTTTATAACAATTTTGAACCTATTAAAATGTAGGTGAATATAGATCTGCAATTTTTTTCCTTCGTAGAAAAAGGATCAATCTGCTATCTTTATATGTGACGCAATGCATGCAGACAAAAAAGCATGGATCCACATGGAACATATATCTCGCCCATACATTAATAAATGAATGAATAAAATGAAATAAACACAAATACACAATCAATATACTTAAAAAAAAAAAAAAAAAATAATATATATATATATATATATATATATATATATATATATATATATATATATATATATATATATATATATATATATATATATATATACATATATATATATATATATATATATATATATATATATATATATATATATATATATATATATATATATATATATATATATATATATATATATATATATATATATATATATATATATATATATATATATATATATATATATAATATTATATATATATATATATATATATATATATATATATATATATATATATATATATATATATATAATATAATATATTATATATATATATATATATATATATATATATATATATATATATATATATATATATATATATATATATATATATATATACACACACACACTCGAACACAGTTTGTAGGAAATTCATTTATATCATCAATCTCATATTTTTTTTGCCCCAAAGAAAAAAACGCATGATGTCAGTAGCAGTGACGTAATCCTTTCCGCCCATCAAATCTCAAAAAAAAAAAAAAAAAAAAAAGACGACTTACACAATTCTTTTTTTTTTTTCCTTTTTTTTATTCTAATCAGCTGACCCTGACTCCCTGTGTTAACAAATATTTTTATGTTTTATTATATTTTTCTGTTTTATTTTTATGAGGATTAGTCTACCATTATCATTATTTATTGATCTATATACCACACTTAATTGCTTTACAAAACTTTTATTGATTCATCTGTTATCATAAAATATATACCTATATAAATACGTATATATATACATAATCAAATATATATATTATACTATATATACGTATATATATATACATAATCATATATATATATATATATATATATATATATATATATATATATATATATATATATATATATATATATATATACATATACATACATATACATAATATATATATATATATATATATATATATATATATATATATATATATATATATATATATATATATATATATATATATATATATATATATATATATATATATATGGCTTCTTGGAGTATCTTAGAATCCGGTGATTCGTCATTTTCTCCTTTTCTGTGACTGGATACAGTATAGTTATAATATTTTCACCAAACCTTCTCTCAGTAGCAGCAAGTTGACCGCGATATTTTGCAATATACATTATCACTCATGTTACCTTTGATCTCTTAAGCATAGGCCTACTGATCGATCCAGAGTGACTGAGCAGTGGTTAAGCAAAGAGACCTTGTTCCGCTAAATTTAGGCTGCTGGGTTAAGGATTAATCGTACTCACAGGGATGTGTATGTGTGGCTTGTGCATATCTATGTGCGGGGTAGTTGCATAGTTTTGGGTAATGTATGATTTTCCCATTTTCTCTCTCTCTCTCTCTCTCTCTCTCTCTCTCTCTCTCTCTCTCTCTCTCTCTCTCTCTCTCTCTCTCTCCTCTCTCTCTCTCTCTCTCCCCACCTACACCTTTCCAACTCCAACTTCCAACTATGTAGGTCTGTCTCTCTCGCTCTCGCTCTCACACTTTGTCTGT
>NW_020868945.1:66113-76872 GCF_003789085.1 Penaeus vannamei
AAATCTTACCCTCCTTCTCGGGGACATAAATGCGAGGACGTCGAGGGAAGGAGAGCTGCAAAAGGAAAAGGGCAGTTAAAGGGGGTGGTTGCAGTCCCCAGGGACAGGGGCCGATTCCCCAAAGAATAACCCTCTAAATGGCTCGCCGCCGGCGGGATTTGCTCCCGCTCCGCAGCCTTTGTTTCCTTCACTTTGCGAATCATGTGTCGTGCTTCGCCCAGGATGAAACGCGAATCACGTGTCGTGCTTCGCCCAGGATGAAACGCGAATCACGTGTCGTGCTTCGCCCAGGATGAAACGCGAATCACGTGTCGTGCTTCGCCCAAGATGAAACGCGAATCACGTGTCGTGCTTCGCCCAGGATGAAACGCGAATCACGTGTCGTGCTTCGCCCAGGATGAAACGCGAATCACGTGTCGTGCTTCGCCCAGGCAAAAACGTGCTTAAAACGCGAATCACGTGTCGTGCTTAGGATGAAACGCGAATCACGTGTCGTGCTTCGCCCAGGATGAAACGCGAATCACGTTCGTGCTTCCCAGGATGAAACGCGAATCACGTGTCGTGCTTCGCCAGATGAAACGCGCACGTGTCGTGCAGGATGAAACGTGAATCAGTGTCGTGCTTCGCCAGGATACGCGAATCAACGTGTCGTGCTTCGCCAGGATGAAACGCGAATCCGTGTCGTGCATCGCCCAGGATGAAACGCGAATCACGTGTCGTGCTTCGCCAAGATGAAACGCGAATCACGTGTCGAGTCTTCGCCACAGGATGCAAAGTGACTCTACGTGTCGTGCTTCGCCAGGATTGAAAACGACGAATCATACAGTTGTACGTGCTTTACGCCCTCAGGAAGAATACGCGAATCAGTGTGTGGCTTTCCAGCCCTAAAGATGAAAGTGGAATCACTAGTGTCGTGCTTTCAGACTACAAGATGAAACTGTCGAATTCATCAGTGTCAGTGCTTCGCCTACTCAAAGATTGAAACGACTCGATACACGTGTTCGTGCGTTCGCGCCAGAAAGAGAGAGAGAAGTAGACGAAGAAGCAGAGTGGAGTACGCAGATAGAGAGGACCCGAAAGATGAGAACGAGGACGAGATAGAGAGCACGATGTCGGAGAGGGTGCATTCGCCCAAGAGTGAGAAACGAGGCGAGACAGAGACGTTGAGAGTGATAGACTTTCGCCCAAAGAATGAAAGAGGAGGAGATCAACGGTGATCGGATGCGCTATGTACGAGGACACTCTAGAATGGGAACGACAAATCAACAGAATAGCTCAGCATAGACTAGGCCTCATTAAAAGGACAGCAGATATCACGGTGTCAGTGACATCGAGCCCACAGAATGTAAGAACGCTGGAATACTAACGTGTCGTGCTTCGGACTAAAATGAACGCGAAGATCGAGTAGTCGTGCTGTCGGCTCAACACGCAGATGAAAAACCAGCGAGAATAACGTGTCGTGCTTCGACCACAAAGATAACAGCGAATTACACGTGTCAGTGCTTTCGCCAGCAAGAATGAAAACGGGATATCACGTGCTCTGTGCTGTCGCACGAGATGAACGCGGAACGTGACACGTAGTGCTCTTCGCCCCGGATGAACGCGAACTACGTGTCGTGCTTCGCCAGGATGCAGAACAGCGAAAATACACAGGATCGACTCGTTCGGCATTCGCCCAGGATGAAACTCGACGTGAATCACGTGTCGTGAGCTTCGCCCAGGATGAAACGCAGGAGTAGCGAGTGTGTGCGCTTCGGCCAAGATGGAGGAGACGGCGAATTCACAGGTGTCTAACACGTGCTTCGCGCCAAGATGAACGCGAATCACCGTGTCGTGCTTCGCCCAAGATGAAACGCGAATCACGTGTCGTGCTTCGCCCAAAAGAATGATATCACGTGTCGTGCCGAAGATGAAACGCGAATACGTGTCGTGCTTCGCCAGGATGAAACGCGGAATCACGTGTCGTGCTTCAGCCCAAGGAGGAAAAACGCGAATCACGTTCGTGCTTCGCCCAAGATGAACACGCGAATCACGTGTCGTGCTTCGCCAAAATGAAACGCGAAATCACTGTGTCGTGCTTCGCCCAAGATGAACGGAATCACGTGTCGTGGCTTCGCCCAGGATGAAACGCGAATCACGTGTCGTGCTTCGCCCAAGATGGAACGCGGAATCAGTGCGAATAGTACGTGTCGTGCTTCGCCCAAGATGAAACGCGAATCACGTGTCGTGCTTCCCAAGAGTGAAACGCGAATCACGTGGTCGTGCTTCGCCCAAGATGATAACGCGAATCACGTGTCGGTGCTTCGCCCAAGATGAACGCGAATCACGTGTCTGCTTCGCCTAAAGATGAATCGAATCACGTGTCGTGCTTCGCCCAATGAAACGCGAATCACGTGTCGTGCTTCGCCCAAGATGGAACGCGAATCACGTGTCGTGCTTCGCCAAAAGATCAACCGAATCACGTGTCGTGCTTCGCCCAAGATGAAACGCGAATCACGTGTCGTGCTTCGCCCAAGATGAAAACGCGAATCACGCGATCCGTGTCGTGCTTCGCCCAAGATGAAACGCGACTCACGTGTCGTGCTCGCCAAGATGAAACGGATCACGTGTCGTGCTTCGCCAAGATGAAAACGCGAATCACGTCGTGTGCTTACGCCCAAAGATGAAACGCTCGAATTCACGTGTCTTGCTGTCGCCCAAGATGGGGAGAACGGGCGCGAATCACGTGTCTGCTTTCGGCCTGAGATTGGAAAGGGGAATGACGTATTGCGGTGCTTCGCCCAAGATGAAACAGGAAGGTCACGGTGTCGTGCTTCAGACTTCAAGTGGACCGCGAATCACAGTGTCGTGCTTCGTCCCAGAATGAAACGCTAATCAGTGATATCGTAGCTTCGCCCAAAGATTGAAGACGCGAATCACGTGTCGACGCTGGGCTTCGGCCCAAAGATGAAACGCCGAATCAAACGGTGTCCGTGCTTCGCCACAGATGGAACCAGGCGAATCAGTGAGCACTGTTGGTGTGCGTAGTCGCGCCCAGGATTGAAACGCAATCACGGTGTCGTGTGCTTACGGCCCAAGATGAAAAAGCGAATCGGACGTGTCGCGTAGCTTCGCCCAGGGATATGAAACGCGAATCACGTGTCGTCTTACGCCTTTAAGGCTGGAGAAACGCGAATCAGCGTGTCCGCTGCTATCGCCCAAGAGATATGAAAACGACGAATCACGTTGTCGTGCTTTCGCCATGGATGAAACGCCGAAATCACGTGTCGATGCTCGGACCCAGGCAATGGAAGCGGTGTGAGTGAGAGTGTCGTGCTTCGTGCCCTAAAGATGGAAACGCGAATCCATACGGTTCGTTAGCTTCGCACAAGATGAAACGCGATACGTTGTCGTGTCGCTTCGCCCTAAGATGAAAAACTGCGAGATGCACGTGATCGTGATTTTCGCCCAAAGATGGGAAGGCGCGAGTGCACGTGTGTCGTGCTTCGCCTCCCTAAGATGGAGAGACGGGACGAATCACGTGTCGTGTGGCTTTCGGCCCAAGGATGAAAACACGCGAATGTCACGTGTGTCGGATGCTCGCACCAAGTGGAAGCGATATTCAGAGAGGACGTTCGTGCTTACGGCCTCTAAAGATGAGAACGCGGAATTCACGTGTCGTGTTCGCCGCAAATGAAACGCGAAGTCAACGTGGTTCGGTGCTTCGCCCAAGATTGAAACGCGGAAGTCACGTGTCGTGGCTTCGCCCAAAATGGAAACGGCGGAATTCACGTGTCGGCTTCGCCCAAGATTTGAAACCGGCCGAAGTCAACGTGTGGTCGTGCATCGCACAAGCAATGAAAACGCGAAATCACGTGTCGATGCTTCGCACCAATGAAAACCGGATCAACTGTTCGTATGCTTCGCACCGAGGATGAAACGCTAATCCACGTGTTCGTGCTTCCCAAGATTAGACGGGAATCACCGTGTCGGATGCTTCGCACCAAGATGAAACGCGAATCACGATGTGGCTGCATTCGCCGCAAGATGGAACGCCGAATTCACGTAGTCGTGCTTCGCCCAGGAATGAAACGGCGGAATCACGTGTGTGCTGTTGTTTACGCCCAAGATGAAACGGCTAATTCACGTTGTGCTTGCTTCGCCCAAGAGAATACGGAATCACGTGTTCGTGCTTTCGCAACAAGTATGAAACGCGAACACGTGTCGTGCTTCGCCCAGGATTGAACGCGAATTCACGGTTGTCCGTGCTTCGCCCAGGATGAAACGCTAAATCACTTGTCTGCTTCGCCCCAAGAAATGAAAAACGCTAATCACGTTGTTCGTGCGTTCGCCCAAGATGGAAAACCGCGAATCCACGATGTCGTACTTCGCCCAGATGAACGGGAATATCACGTGTCGTGCTTCGGCCCAAAGATGAAACGCGGAATCACGTGTTCGTGCCTTCGCCCAAGATGAAACAGGGTAATCACGTGTTCTGCTTCGCCCAAGATGTAACACGCGAATACAACGTGTCGATGTTCGCCCAAATGGACGCGAATCACGTGTACGTGCTTCGCCACAAGATGAAGAGCGGCGAAAGTCACGATTCGCTGGCTTCGCCCCAAGATGAAACGGCGGGAATCCACGTAAAGTCAGTGCTTCGCCTCGCACAAGATGAAAACGCCACGGAAATCCACGGATTCGTGGCTATTCGCCCAAGATGAAACGGCGGAAATTCACGTGTTCGTGCTTCGAGCCTAAGAGTGAAAACGGGCGAGAGGTCAAAGAGGAGAGCGGCGGATGTCGTGGACTTCGCCCCGAGAGAGAAGAGGTGAGAAACGCGAATCACGTGTCGGTGCTACGCCCCAAAGATAGAGAAAACGCGGCAATCGGAACGTGGTCGTGCTTCGCCCCAAAGAGTGGAAGAAACGAGGAGAGAGAGATCGAGAGCGGATGTCGTGGCTTATCAGCCCAACGATGGAGAGGAGAAGACGACGCGAATCAGCGTAGTCGTGGGCTTCGACCCACACGAATGAAACGCGGAAAGTGCACGTATGCGTGCTTTCCCGCAAAGAGGTGAGAAACGCGATGACGTGTTCGTGCCTTGCGGCCCAAGATGGAACGACGGAAATCACGTGTCGTGGCTTCGCCACAAGATGGCAAAATCGGGAAGAACAGGGGAGAGAGAGAGGGAGGACAGTACGTGTCGTGCTTCGGCCTCAAGGATGAAGCGGAATCAAGGGCGAATGGTCAGTTTGTCTGTCGCACCAAAGGGAATGAAAGCGCAGGATAGGGAGAGCGTGTCGGTGAGGCCTATCGGGCGCGCAGACGATGAAGACGGGCAAGTGGGACACACGGGTGAGGTCGTGAGGCGATCGCGCTAAAATTGAAACGAACGAATCACCAGCAAGGTGTCGTGGACGGTTGCGCCCAGAGAAAACGGACGAATCAAACGGATGGTCGTGTGAGAGGCGTTCGCCCGAGGGAGAAGACGGCGAATGCAAGCGGTGTCAAGTGAGAGTCGTATCGCCCAAGATGGAACATGAGGCGAGCAATAGACGACCGTGGGTATGCAGAGTGCTGATCGCCCAGAGGAGATGGGGAAGTGAAACGCACGAAGCACAGTGTCGATGAGCATTCGCACAGAAGATGGAGGAGAACTAGCGAGAGATCACGTGGTCGTGGCGTTAACGCCGCAAGAGGGATTAGAGACAGAGAAACGGCGAAAGTCACGGATGGTGTCGGTGGCATGTCGCGCCAGAAAAGATGGATACGGATGCAGGGCGGTTGTATCGTGCTTCGCCTAAACGATGAGAGACAGGAATCAACGGTGCGTAGCGTGTCGGCGCCAAGATGAGGAAACGGCAGAACAGTACACTGTCGTAGGGTAGCTTCGACCCAGAGAATGGAGGGAGGAGGAGAACGCGAAAATCATTCGGTGTTACGACGTGCTTCAGAGGCTGAAGCCCATGGACCGCGCGAAAGTAGGAGGAACGTGTCAGTGGTACGGACGCAGAGATGAAGACGAAAGGCGAGGTGCGGGAGGCGAGGTCATGATGTCGTGCGATTCGAGCCCAAGATGAAACGAGCGGAGATCGACGTGGCGGGTGTTCGCCCAAAGAGAGTATTGGGGAGAGAGGAGAACGCGAATCACGTGTCGTGCTCGCCTTAAGGATGGAGGAGACATCGCGATAGATCAGACGTGGATAACGTGCGTTAGGTCAGGCACAAGAGATGGGAGAATGACGAGGGCGAAGTGAAGTGTCTGGCTTCGCCCAAGGATTGGAGAGAACGACGGGATGCCGAACGGTAGCTCTCGTGCTTATGCAGCAGACGGAGAGGATGAAACAGCATAGAAGTCGCCGTGTCGTGCTTTGCGGGCACCGAAAGGAGATGGAGACGGGGGATCACGGTGTCGTGCGGTTCGGCAACAAGATGGGGAAACCAACCAGCGAAGATCTAGACGTGTTACGTGGCTTCGCACGAGGAAGTGGAGAGAAAACGGCAAGATACGGTGATCGTGGCTGTACGCCCAGGAGAGATGACACAACGAGGCGAATTCCGAGAGAGAGCGTGGTGCGAGGTACTTCGCCGAAAAGGAAAGAGGTGGAACGGCGAAGATCACGTGTCGTACTATCGCCTAAGAAGGAAGTAAGGAGAAAGCGGCGAAAGTGACCCGATGAATCGGATGCTTCGTCCCAAAGATCGAAACGGCGATCGTTGGTACCGGTGCTTCGCCCCAAGGATGAAACGCGAGATCACGTTTGTCGTGCTTCGCCCAAAGATGAAGTACGCATCACCGTGTTCTGCTTCGCCCAAGATGAAACGGCGATCACGTGTCGTGTTCCGCCCAGGAATGAAACGCGAATCCACGTGTCCGTGCTTCGCCAGTTGAAACGACGAATCAGTGTCGTGCTTCGCCAAGTTACTGGAAACGCGAATCACGTGTCTGCTCTCGCCCAAAGATGAAACGCGAATCACGTGTCGTAGCTATCGCCCTAAGATTGAAACGGATCACGTGTCGTGCTCGCCCAAGATCGAACGGGAATACACGTTGTCGTGCTTTGCCAAGATGAATAGGGGGCGAATCACGTGTCGTGCTTCGCACCCAAGATGAAAACGCGAATCAACGATGTTCGTGCTTCAGCCAAGGATGAAACGCGAATCACGTGTCTGCTTCGCCCAAGCTGAAAACGCGAATACATGTCGTGCTTCGCCCCAGGATTTGAAACAGCGAATCACGATGGTCGTGCTTCGCCAAGATGAAACGGGAATCACGTCGTCGTGCTTCGCCCAAGATTGAAAACGGAATACGTTCGCTGCTTCGCCCAAGATGAAACTGGGGAATCACGTGTCGTGCTTCGCCCAAGATGGAAACTGCGAATTCACGTGTCGCTGCTTCGCCCAAGATGAAACGGGAATCACGTGTCGTGCTTCGCCCAAGATGAAACGCGAATCACGTGTCGTGCTTCGCCCGGATGAAACGGAATCACGTGTCGTGCTTCGCCCAGGATGAAACGCGAATCACGTGTCGTGCTTCGCCCAAGATGAAACGCGAATCACGTGTCGTGCTTCGCCAAGGATGAAACGCGAATACAGTGTCGTGCTTCCCAAGATGAAACGGCGAATCACGTCGTCCGGCTTGCCCAGATGAAACGCGCGATCACGTCGTGCTTCGCGCCAGATGAAACGCGAATCACGTGTCGTGCTTCGCCAAGAAAACGCTTCGAATCACGGTGTCCGTCGTGCTTCGCCCAAGATGAAACGCGAATCACGTGTCGTGCTTCGCCAAAGATGGAAACGCGAATCACGTGTCGTGCTTCGCCCAAGATGAAAACGCGAATCACGTGTCGTGTCGCAAGATGAATCACTTCGTGCTTGGCCGATGAAACGCGAATCACGTGTCGTGCTTCGCCCAATTATGAAACGGAATCACGTGTCGTGCTTCGCCCAAGATGAAACGCGAATCACGTGTCGTGCTTCGCCCAAGATGGAACGCGAATCACGGCTTCGCAAATCATCCGTGCGTGCTTCGCCCAAGATGAAACGCGAATCACGTGTCGTGCTTCGCCCAAGATGAAACGCGAATCACGTGGTCGTGCTTTGCCCAAGATGAAAACGCGAATCACGTGTCGTGCTTCGCCTGAAACGCGAATCACGTGTCGTGCTTCGCCAAGATGAAACGGAATCACGCACGTGTCGTGCTTCGCCCCAAGATCGAACCGCGCGAATCACGTGTCGTGCTTCGCCCAAGATGAAACGCGAATCACGTGTCGTGCTTCGCCCGAAAAACGCGAATCACGTGTCGTGCTTCGCCCAGATGAAACGCGTGTCGTGCTTCGCCCAGATGAAAACGCGAATCACGTGTCGTGCTTCGCCCAGATGAAACGCGAATCACGTGTCGTGCTTCGCCCAAGATGAAACGCGAATCACGTGTCGTGCTTCGCCCAAGATGAAACGCGAATCACGTGTCGTGCTTCGCCCAGGATGAAACGCGAATTCACGTGTCGTGCTTCGCCAGATGAAACGCGAATCACGTGTGTCGTGCTTCGCCCAAGATGAAACGCGAATTCACGTCGTGCTTCGCCCAAGATGAATCACGTGTCGTGCTTCGCCAAGATGAAAACGCGAATCACGTGTCGTGCTTCGCCTAAGATGAAACGCGAATCACGTGTCGTGCTTCGCCCAAAGATGAACGCGAATCACGTGTCGTGCTTCGCCCAAGATGAAACGCGAATCACGTGTCGTGCTTCGCCCAAGATGAAACGCGAATCACGTGTCGTGCTTCGCCCAAGATGAAACGAAATCACGTGTTCGTGCTTCGCCCAGATGAAACGCGAATCACGTGTCGTGCTTCGCCCAGGATGAAACGCGAATCACGTGTCGTGCTTCGCCCAGATGAAACGCGAATCACGTGTCGTGCTTGCAAGATGAAACGCGAATCACGTGTCGTGCTCGCCCAATGTTGTCGTGCTTCGCCCAGGATGAAACGCGAATCACGTGTTGCTTCGCCCAAGATGAACGCGAATCACGTGTCCGTGCTTCGCCCAGATGAAACGCGAATCACGTGTCGTGCTTCGCCAAGATGAAACGCGAATCACGTGTCGTGCTTCGCCCAAGATGAAACGCGAATCACGTGTCGTGCTTCGCCCAAGATGAAACGCGAATCACGTGTCGTGCTTCGCCAAGATGAAACGCGAATCACGTGTCGTGCTTCGCCCAAGATGAAACGCGAATCACGTGTCGTGCTTCGCCCAAGATGAACGCGAATCACGTGTCGTGCTTCGCCAAGATGAAACGCGAATCACGTGTCGTGCTTCGCCCAAGATGAAACGCGAATCACGTGTCGTGCTTCGCCCAAGATGAAACGCGAATCACGTGTCGTGCTTCGCCCAAGATGAAACGCGAATCACGTGTCGTGCTTCGCCAAGATGAAACGCGAATCACGTGTCGTGCTTCGCCAAGAAACGCGAATCACGTGTCGTGCTTCGCCCAAGATGAAACGCGAATCACGTGTCGTGCTTCGCCAGATGAAACGCGAATCACGTGTCGTGCTTCGCCCAAGATGAAACGCGAATCACGTGTCGTGCTTCGCCAAGATGAAACGCGAATCACGTGTCGTGCTTCGCCCAGATGAAACGCGAAACGTGTCGTGCTTCGCCCAAGATGAAACGCGAATCACGTGTCGTGCTTCGCCCAAGATGAAACGCGAATCACGTGTCGTGCTTCGCCAAGATGAAACGCGAATGTCGTGCTTCGCCCAAGATGAAACGCGAATCACGTGTCGTGCTTCGCCCAAGATGAAACGCGAATCACGTGTCGTGCTTGATAATCACGTGTCGTGCTTCGCCCAAGATGAAACGCGAATCACGTGTCGTGCTTCGGATGAAACGCGAATCATGAATCACGTGTCGTGCTTCGCCCAAGATGAAACGCGAATCACGTGTCGTGCTTCGCCCAAGATGAAAACGCGATCACGTGTCGTGCTTCGCCCAAGATGAAACGCGAATCACGTGTCGTGCTTCGCCCAAGATGAAACGCGAATCACGTGTCGTGCTTTGCCCAAGATGAAACGCGAATCACGTGTCGTGCTTCGCCCGAAACGGAATCACGTGTCGTGCTTCGCCCAAGATGAAACGCGAATCACGTGTCGTGCTTCGCCCAAGATGAAACGCGAATCACGTGTCGTGCTTCGCCCAAGATGAAAGAATCACGTGTCGTGCTTCGCCCAAGATGAAACGCGAATCACGTGTCGTGCTTCGCCCAAGATGAAACGCGAATCACGTGTCGTGCTTCGCCCAAGATGAAACGCGAATCACGTGTCGTGCTTCGCCCAAGATGAAACGCGAATCACGTGTTCGTGCTTCGCCCAAGATGAAACGCGAATCACGTGTCGTGCTTCGCCCAAGATGAAACGCGAATCACGTGTCGTGCTTCGCCCAAGATGAAACGCGAATCACGTGTCGTGCTTCGCCCAAGATGAAACGCGAATCACGTGTCGTGCTTCGCCCAAGATGAAACGCGAATCACGTGTCGTGCTTCGCGCCAAGATGAAACGCGAATCACGTGTCGTGCTTCCCGCCAAAGATAAACGCGAATCACGTGGTCGGTGGCTTCGGCCCAAGATAAACGCGTATATATATAATATATATACTATATATATATAATATTAATATATATTAATATATAATATATATATATATATACTATATATATATATATATATAATATATATATAATATAATAATATGTATATATATATATATATTATATATTAATA
>NW_020868945.1:84060-86560 GCF_003789085.1 Penaeus vannamei
TGGCCCGCTGGTGATCCCACTATGCAACTCATGCAACAGATCTTTCCTCAGGGTACGAGGCACCAGCACCACCCAGTAACTTGGCCATCCACGAGCATCATCCCTGCGCCGCTGTAATACTCCATTCTCCAGTTGCAACATGGCCCACTGCTGCCACAAGTGCTTGGTGACAGGGCTCTCTGCTGTTACTTGTGGCCAACCGGGACACTCTGGGGATGCCTCCATCCACTTGATCAGGGGAGTTGGGTCATCATCCTCCCTCTATACCTGACGCAATCTTTCCTCGGCGTCTACAGAGTCTCCCCAGACTTGGAGCTGCCGGCATGCGACCTGCTCTTCCCTCCTCAAGCAGTGTTGACACTCTGGTTCACAAGGGCGGCGGCTCAGGCTGTCAGCATTATTGTGGACGCGACCGGGCCGATGCTGAACCTCATAGTGGTACTGCTCTAGGCGACCCAACCACCGCGCCAGCTGTCCTTCAGGTGCCTTGAGTCTTTAGCCATTGCAGGGCAGCATGGTCCGTGCGGATGAGGAATTTAGCACCATACAGGGAAGGATGGAAATGCTTGGTGCTTTTCACTATTGCCAACAGTTCTTTTCGGGTCACAATAGTTTTTCTCAGGATCTGTGAGCTTGGCACTATAATATGTCACCACACATTCTTTCCCATCCTTCACCTGCGACAAAACAGCACCCAGACCTTCAGCACTAGCATCAGTATCCAACAGGTAGGGACTAGCTGGATCAGGGTAAGGCAGTACAGGGGCCTCAACTAAGGCTCGCTTCAGGCTATCAAAAGCCACCTGACAGGCTGCACTCCACTCAAAACGTGCCCCTTTTCTGGTGAGTTGATGGAGAGGGGAGGCAATTTGTGCAAACTGCTTGACGAAACGCCGATAATAGGTACAGAGGCCCACGAAACTCTTCACGTCAGCTACACAAGTGGGGACAGGCCAGTCCTGTACTGCAGCTACCTTCTGGGGGTCGGTCTTTACCCCGTCTCTACCAACGATGTTCCCCAGGAATGGCACCTCGGACTAGAAGAACAGGCACTTTTTAGGACTGAGCTTTAAGTTGGCAGCCCTCAGCTGGCGAAGCACCACCTCCAGTCACGTTGTTAAGTGACCTATAGTCCACACAGAACCGCTTGGTTCCGTCTTTCTTGGTCACTAATACGACAGGAGATGACCATGGACTGTCAGACCGCTCAATTACCCCTTGTGCCTCCATCTCCATCACAGAATGCTGCATCTCCTCACGCCGGGCTGGTGCAATTATCCGAGGGGCATGTTTAATAGGCAGAGCATCTCCTGTCCTAATGTGATGCTGAACAAGTCCTGTACGGCCCAGGTCGAGGTCACCTTGCTGAACACATCAGCATACCTCGTCAGGGTGCTTCTTAACCTCTCTTGCTGCTGATGGTCAAGATGTATGGCACTCCTCCGTGCCAGATCAGTCAGGTGATCAGGAAGGGAAACATCATTAACCACCACCTCATTTCCAGGTAGTCTTTTCTGAAAGGTTACCTCCTCGCTGTCGTCTGCCTGCTCCAATGGTTCTATGGACTCGGTCATTCGGTCATGATTTTCTAACTTCCCAGACAACTCAAAGGTCACTTTAGGCTCTGTGTCCGAGGCAATACGCACACACTCAGCCATCACTACCTCTGCTGGAGCGACGCCGAGAGACAATGGCACTTCTTTTTCTCGTATCCTTAGCTTCCGTTTCTTCAAGTCGATACATGCTCCAACCTGCATAAGGTAGTTGATTCCCAAGAGACAAGGGTCCTCCATCTCGGCGACATACACAGGCAGTACCTCCTCACTGCCACCCACACCGAGTCGTGCCTCAACTGGTCCCCTGAGTGGCATACAGTGCCCCATGACCCCACAGAGTTGTCTTGGTTTCTCATGATAGTCTCTCGCATTTAACACATCGGGGCGCATGATGGTTTTCTCAGCGCCCGTATCCACTATCATTTGACATAGCTTCCCATCCACGGTTCCTCTTATATGGACCGTTGGAGCGGCTGCACAGCGACAGATTACACTGTGTAGGACCCAATGAGCATGGGCTGGCTGTTGGCCCCTGCATCCAGCCCTCCTCGTTTCCCACCTGCATGTCTTTAGAGGCAGTGCAGGCAACTGAGAAATGGCCGTAACGCCCACAGCTCGCACAGCATGGCTGGAAGGCAGAAATTGGTTTCCTTTCTAGGGAACGCGTCCGCCGTCCCCTCGGGCAGTCACTCCGGCGGTGCCCCTTCTTGCCGCACCTCCAGCAGATACCCTGGAAGCCTGTCAGACTCACTCGCTGGGTAGCAACAGACTGTTCCACGGGCGACTCCCCCACTTGGGTGCGCCGGGCCCGAAAGTCTCTGTTAGGGTAAAATTTTTGTGGCACCTCCACTGCAGCCCAATACTGAAGTACGCAGGAACGCCTCCAGCTCCAGTGCCCTCGCCAGAGCTACCTGCACGTCCTGCGGGTGTGCCTGCTTGATGTA
>NW_020868945.1:91560-103923 GCF_003789085.1 Penaeus vannamei
TCTCATCATTACTTCCAACCATTTCAACAGAATACAGGTTTCACTATTAAGATAATAAGTTGATATATAAATTATATTAAAATATATATATATATAATAATGATATTATATATATTATATCAATATAATATATAATATATATATATAATTATATAATTATTATATATTATTATTTAAACATAATATACACTATTACATGTTATTCTGTTTGCTATGTGTTTCATAATATTATATATAGTATTATATATATATATTATATATATATATATATATATAGTATATATAGATAGATAGATAAGATAGATGATAATAGATAGATAGAAGATAAATATATATATAATATAATATATATATATATATATATAATATATTGAAATATATACATATGAAATGATATTTGAATAGAATATATTATAGATTGATAGATAGAATAGATAGATGGATATATTAGATACGATAGATAGATAGGATAGATAATAGATAGATATAATATATATTATAATATATATATATATGTATAATATATGTATATAGTATACTGTATAATGATATATATAAATGTTAATATAAATATATAATATTAATATATATGTAATATATATTTTTATATACTTATATCATATAAAATATAATATATATGATATGATATATACTTATATATCGATATAATGCGACGTATCCCTGACGCATATAGGCGCGCTTCCTCCAGGGCGCCAGTGACTTAGCACAGCCGGAAGAAATATATATATGTATACACACACACACAAAACACCACACACACACACACACCACACACCCCACATAAAGATTATATATATTATATATAATTATATATTATTATTAGATATATGATGGATGTATATACGCCAAAAAACACACACACACATATTGTATAGCTATATATATAATTATATACTATATATATATTAATATAATATTATATATATATATTATGTATATATTATATATATTACATTATATGTGTGATGTGTGTTGTGGGGCATGGTGTGGGGTGTGTGTGTGCCTGTGTGTGTTGTGTGTATGTGTGTGGTGTGTAGTGTATGTGTGTGTAATATATATTATTAATATATATATATTATATATAGTATATATATTATAATATTAATAATTATGAACCACGTAGATGATGTCTTCGTCCATTTTGTCCCCAGAAGTCGTGTCTGATTAATATATACTATATATATATATATATAATATAATTATATATATAATACTTATATATATATATGATATATAAATATTATATATAATTATATATGGTTATTATATATATATGATATATATATTGTATATATATATTATAATATATATATTATAATATATATATATATATATATATATATTTATATATACATAGTATATAGTACATTATACATATAATACATATATACTATAATTATATTTATAAAATGATATAGTATTTATTATATAATTAGAAATATATATTATATGTGTGTGTGTGTGTGTGTGTGTGTGGGTGTGTGTGAGGTGTTGTGTGTGTGAATGAAATGGAACTAAGCCACAGTGAAATTGACGTTTCAAACTCTTCACGATTGGGTTGTACTGTATGCATTGAACATAGTATATATATATATTAATATAATAATATATTAATATTATTTAAGATTTATATATATATTATAATGATAAACTATGGTATATATAGATAGCATAGATAGATAGAGTAGATAGATTAGATAGATTATGTTAGATATATAATATATATATATATATAATATAATTATATTAATTTATATATATATATTAATTAAGTGTATAGTATATATTGTGATATATATATATATAGTATATATATAGTACAGAGGCAGCGTATGAGTGCCATACATATTATTATATAAATAGTTATATACATATATGGTATTATATAATAGATATGTAGTATATTATATGATATATATTAAATACTATCCTATATATACTAGTATATATTATATCATATATATATAAGATGATAGATAGGATAGATATAGAAAAATAGATAGATATGTAGGATATGTATATACATTATCATAAAATATACATATTGTACTATATAAACTGGGTACCGTTGCGGTTTCCAGGCTAAACTTGGAGGGGGGATCTCGGAAGCAGCAGGAGCCCCAGCAGGTTTCAAGGGTCATGGTGACCAGCGCCGTGGACACACCTTGGCCCTGTACCAACTCCTGCCCCCTAGGCCCCTTCGGGGTTGATGGGGCTCGGGGAGTGGGCCTGCCAGTCCTCCATCCTCCTGAAGATATATCCAATCGGAGTGGGTTGTTATAATGGAAAGGCAAGGTGAGTGAGAGGAAAGCCACTCCACCCAGCAAGTGAGGCAGCTGTGGGCCCTCGTGAGCGGGACTGCTGAGACGGCAAGGCTGGAAAGGGAACTTATCTTGTCTCTCGGCTGGTGCTCTGTGGCCGCCAGCCAGAGTGTAAGTTTTTGGCGGTAAGCCCCTCGGGAACCCCACAGGTAGAGATCGTGGCGGCACCCAGCCCACCACCCCCTCTTTATATAGGGCAGCGAATTGATGGTGGCAGAGGTCGTGTAGAGGTCAGAACCAAAACTGGATTTTTATCTCGTTATTGTCTAATGGCCAAGCACAAGTAATGTCAGGTCAGCATCGTGTGGCAAATGATGATTCGCCTCAGGGGCGGCTTAAGTACCTGACCGGCGATGTTAGCTCGGTGGTTAGGGCGGTCCCGAAGCAGGGTTGGCCAATCACAGGTCAGTGCGGTCTAGATTGATGGCCAATCAGGAACCGCTAACAGCACTCCCCTCTCTTTTTCGCGGTCGCGAAACGGACTTGGCGATCCTGAAGGGCTGCTGCAGGTGTGCGGTTGGCGCGGTCGATGGTCATGGTGTCTTCTCCCTTGGGGCGGATGGTGATCGTCTTATCGCCTCTTCTGATGACCGGAATGGACCTTGTATGGAGGACAGAGACGAGGTCTGGGATGTTTTCTCATGAAGACGTGAGAGCAATCCTGGAGTCCTGGAGGCATGTATATGTACTGCTGTCGGGTGGGTCTCGTCGGTCGGCTGCGTACCTGGGCCATTCGTTCGCAGAGTTGTTTGCCGAAGGTCCCGGGTTCGAAGTTGCTGGCTGTGACAAGGAAATCTGCAGGGAGGGCGAGCGTTGTCCCGTAGACCATTTCTGCGCTGGTGCACTGCAGGTCCTCTTTTAACGACGTCCGGATTAAGGAGGACATGAGGAAGTTGGTCGACCCATCTCCTGTTAGGGGAGGATGATGTTTAAGCCTGCTTCATATGCCGGTGGAGTCGCTCGACCATGCCGTTGGCGCAGGGTGGTAGGCAGTCGTCCTGATTCTTTTGGACCCGAGCAGGATCATTAGGGGCGCCAAAGTTCGGACTCGGACTGGACAGTGGCTTAGTGACCGGGCTGCCGCAGCGGGAAATCCAGGTATTGAAGGTCTTGGCGNACTTACATTACCCTTCACATAACGAATTTAAATTGATAAACTGAAACATTCCACTTAGCCTCCAACACAATTCTAGTTCAAAACTGAGTCTTTAAACTACCCTCCAACAAAAAACCAGTTGAAAAACCTGTAAACATTCACCTAACCTCCATAGCACAAACCAGTTTCAATACTGAATATATTCTAACTGCCCTCACAAACAAAAATTGAACGTTTTCGGAAACTGAAACATTACCTCTGCCCTTGCCTAACACCAAACTAGTTCAAAAAAACTTGAAGGCATTCTCACTATGCCTCAACACAGTATTTTAAACTGTTATCAAAAGACTGAACATTCATGCTACCCTTCCACATACAAACAGTTCGAAACTGAACAACTTCACTAGCCTCCACACATTAGAGAGACTTTGTTTCAAAACTGCACAACATTCCAAATACCCTTCAACACAAAACTTAGTTCAAAACTGAAACATTCACTGCCCTCCAACAACAAAACTTTATCAAATTTGGAAAAAACTAGTCTTTTCAACATAAACTAGTTCAAAAAACTGCTAAACATTCCACTATTCCCTTTAACAACAGAACTAGTTAAAACTTAAAACAGTTGTCCAACCAAACCCCTCAATAGAAACTAGGATTTCAAACGCTGGGAACATAATTTTCGTACTACCTTCCATCTGCAGAACTAACAAACACCTGGAGTCTCAGAAACTTGAAACATTCATACCCTCTCAACACCAGCAGGTGTTCGAATGAGCGTGAAACGTACAGTTCCAGTAGCCCACTTCTAACACTCTGAAACTAGGTTTAAAACACTGAAAACATTCGCACTATCATCTCTACCAGTTATATAACTTACCGAGGTATTCAAACCTAAACAATTGCTCACCCTGAGCCTCCAACCAGAAACTAGTATTTTTAGTATATAAATTAGTGACAGACACATTTCTCTCACCTTTCCCTCTTTTTCGATCATAACTCTCTCTGTCTTGTCATGGATACTTGTTCTACGTTTTCGATCATACATTCTCTTGTTCTCTCATATCAAACCTCTACTCTTTCTAGCTACTCTCTCTCTTTCTCTCTCTCTCTTGGGCGCTCCTCCTACCTCTCCTCATACATCTGGTTTTGCATAAAACTGAAATCTATCTCTCGCACTATTACTCCTTCTTCCCTATTTCCTCTCATCCCATCTCTACTACTCTCATAGCTTCTCTCCTCAACACCTCCTTTTGACTAACACTTTCACCTCTTCTACCCCTCCTTTCTCTCATCCACCCCTCCACGCCTTCCCTCCCCTTCATGAGAACTAGTTCCAAAAGCTGTGAACATTCACTTACCTGGCAACACAAATTGATTTCAAAAACTGACATTCACTACCCTCTAACAACAAGCTAGTTCAATACTGAAACATTCAGTGTCCTCTAACACAAACTAGTTCAAAACTGAAACATTCACTACCCTGTAACAGAAATTAGTTCAAAACTGAAACATTCACGGCCGTCTTGGGGATGTCCTCCTCAGCGATCGGGATTTGGTGGAAGGCCCGCACGAGGTCGATCCTGGAAAAACCATACAGCCAGACAACTCGTGGGAAGGGTGCAGGTGCGGCAGGGGGTATCTGTCGGGAGTAGTGATCGTGTTCAAGTGACGGTAATCACCGCACGGGCGCCAGTCACCGTCCTCCTTCTTCACCAGATACAGAGGGGCCGCCCATTGGCTACTGGAAGGGCGTATAATCCCCAACTGCATCATATGGTCGAACTCCGCCCTAGCATTGCGACATCTGTCGGGGGCGAGCGGACGGCAGCAAGAGTGGGCAGGGGGACCGTGGTTCACGATATGGTGCCGGACTTCGTGCCGTGGTTGGGTGGCCCGGTTGATCGGCTTGGTCAAGGGCGGGAATTTTCGCAGAATGTTCTTGAAGGCGCAGGTCCTGGGAAGCACTGTATATATTAGAGGGGTACTTACCAGAGCCGGAGCAGCGTGCGTACGGGCCCCGAATTGGTGGATCAGGGCCATACCTTGAAGATCAACCGTCAGACCGTAGTGCGCCAAGAAGTCGGCGCCGATGATGGGTTGAGGGACGTCGGCGAAGAGGAAGATCCACTGAAATCATTGGGCAGGCTCGCCTTCCAGCAAGAGGGTCCTCGAACGCTCGCCGTAGGTGGTGATGGACGATGTGTTGGCAGCTTCCAGAGTGCGGGAGGAGGGGAAGCGTTTATCCCTGTGGGAGGCCGGGAGGAGGCTGACCTCGGCCCCTGTGTCGAAGAGGAAACGTAGGGAGGACGAGGAATCTTGGACGTACTGTCTTTCGAGGTCCGCGAAAGACAGGCGCGGACAGTTTCCGCGGTTTCCTCTAATCTTTGCGCGGCGGTGAAGGAATGCGGGAGCGAGGCTGAAATTGGGCGTTGCAGAGCGCCTGAAGTCCCGTTCAAAGCGTGGCGGTGAAGGGGTGCGAAAGCGAGGCCGGGAGTGAAAACGTTCCTGTGTGGACTTCTGCACAGCCTCGGATAGTGCGGCGACGTGGGCTGCAAGGAATCCCAACGTCACGGCGGAGTTAGTGGTTGCGGCAGACACTGTTGCTATTGACGATGTGGGTGCCCTAGCTGCGAGCATCGCGTCGGCTTTTAGGGCAAGTTGCTCTGACACCAGCAGGATTTGCTGGATATCAGCGGGCAGCCGCTTGAGGAAGAGGGAGCGCATGACGTCAGGTGGGAGCGTCGTGCCGGTGCGGGTGAGGAGGATTTCTGTGGTGCTACTAGTTCAAAACTGAAACATTTTCTACCCTCTAACACAAACTAGTTCAAAACTGAAACATTCACTATCCTTCAACACGAACTAGTTGAAAACTGAAACTTTCACTACCCTACAACACAAACAAGTTTAAAACTAAAACACTCACTACCCTCCAACATAAACTAGTTCAAAACTGAAACATTTACTATTCTTTAACACAAAATAATTCAAAACTGAAACATTCACTATCCTCTAACACATTAACTAATTGAAAACTGAAACATTCACTAGCCTCCGGTACAAACTAGTTTAAAATGAAACATTCACTTCCCTCTAACACATGAACTAGTTCAAAAATGAAACATTCACTACCCTCCAACACACACCAATTCAAAACTGAAACTTTCACTACCCTCCAACACATTAACTAGTTCAAAACTGAAACATTCATTACCCTCCAACACAAAGTAGTTCAGAACTGAAACATTCACTAGCCTTCAACACAAACTAATTCAAAGCTGAAACATTCACTACCCTCCAATACAAACCAGTTCAAAACTGAAACTTTCACTACCCTCCAACACATTAACTAGTTTAAACCTGAAACATTCACTACCCTTCAACAGAAACTGAAATATTCATTACCCTCCAACACAAAATAGTTCAGAACTGAAACATTCACTAGCTTCCAACACAAATTAGTTCAAAACTGAAACATTCACTACCCTCCAACACATGAACTAATTCAAAACTGAAACATTCACTATCCTCTAACACATGAACTATTTCAAAACTGAAACATTCACTACCCTCCAACACATGAACTAGTTCAANAAAAGTGATTCAAAAACTGAAACATTCACTACCCTCCAACACCAAAACTATTCAAAACTAAACATTCACTACCCTCCAACACAAACTAATTCAAAAACTGAAACATTCATACCCTCCAACACAAACTAGTTCAAAACTAAACATTCACTACCCTCCAACACAACTAATTCAAAACTAAAACATTCAATACCCCTCCAACACAAACTAGTTCAAAACTGAAACATTCACTACCCTCCAACACAAACTAGTTCCAAACTGAAACTTTCGTTAACCAATACGAACTAGTTCAAAATTGGAAACTCATTATAACTCCTGAAAAATTGAAACATTCACAGCCCTCCAACACAAAATAGTTCAAAATAAAACATTCACTACCCTCCAACACAAAATAGTTATACATTGAAATATTCATTGCCCTCCAACACGAAATAGTTCAAAACTGAAACATTCAATCCCATCCGACAGAAAGTAATTCAAAATTGAAACATTCACTACCCTCCATCACAAACTAATTCAAAACTGAAACATTCACTACCCTCCAACAAAAGCTAGTACAAAACTGAAACATTCACTACTCTCCAACACGAACAAGTTTAAAACTGAAACATCCAGTACCCTTCAACACAAGCTAGTTCAAAACTGAAACATTCACCACTCTCCAACACGAACAAGTTCAAAACTGAAACATCCAGTACCCTTCAACACAAACTAGTTCAAAACTGAAACTTTCACTAACCTCCAACACAAACTAATTAAAGACTAAAACATTCACTACCCTCCAACACAAACTAATGTCTAAATTGAAACATTCATTAGCCTCCAACACAATCTAGTTCAAAACTGAAAACATTCACTACCCTCCAACACAACTAGTTCAAAACTGAAACATTCACTACCCTCCAACATAAACTAGTTCAAAACTGAAATATTCACTACACTCCAACACAAATTACTTCAAAACTGAAACTTTCACTACCTCCAACACAAACCAGTTAAAAAATGAAACTTTCACTACCCTCCAGCACAAACTAGTTCAAAACTAAAACATTCACTACCCTCCAACACAAACAAGTTTAAAACTGAAAATTTCACTAGCCTCCAACACAAATTAGTTTCTAAATTGAAAGAAACATTAGCCTCCAACACAAACTAGTTCAAACTGAAACATTCACTACCCTCCAACACAAATTACTTCTAAATTTAAACATTCACTACTCTCCAACACAAACAAGTTCAAAACAAAAACTCACTACCCTCCAACACAAACTAGTTTCTAAATTGAAACATACATTAGCCTTCACCACAGACTGGTTCAAACTGAACATTCACTAATACCCAAACACAAACTAGTTTCTAAATTGAAACATACATTAGCCTCCAACACAGACTAGTTCAAAACTGAAACATTCACTACCCTGAACACAATCTAGTTCAAAACTGAAACTTTCACTACCCTCCAACACAAACTAGTTTCTAAATTGAAACATACATTAGCCTCCAACACAAACTAGTTCAAAACTGAAACATTCACTAATCTCCGACACAAACTAGTTCAAAACTGAAACTTTCACTACCCTCCAACACAAAACTAGTTTCTAAATAGAAACATACATTAGCCTCCAACATAATCTAGTTCAGAACTGAAACATTCACTAATCTCCAACGCAAAACTAGTTCAAAACTGAAACTTTCACTACCCTCCAACACAATCTAGTTTCAAAACCGAAACATTCACAAATCTCCAACACAAGTTAGTTCAAAACTGAAAATTCAATACAATTCGACAGAAAGTAATTCAAAATTGAAACATTCACTATCCTCCATTACAAATAAGTTCAAAACTGAAACATACACTACCCTCCAACACAAACTAGTTCAAAACTGAAACATTAAATACCATCTGACAGAAAGTAATTCAAAATTGAAACATTCACTACCCTCCAACACAACTAGTTAAAAATTGAAACATTAACTACCCTCCAACACAAACTAATTCAAAACTAAAACATTCAATACCTCCAACACAAACTGGTTTAAAACTGAAACATTCACTACCCTCCAACACAAACTACTTCAAAACTGAAACATTCACTACCCTCCAACACAAACTAGTTCAAAATTGAAACATTCACTACCCTCAAACACAAATTAGTTGAAAACTGAAACATTCACTACACTCCAACACAAACTAACTCAAAACTGAAACATTCTCTAGCCATCAACACAAACTAGTTCAAAACTGAAACTTTCTCTAGCCTCCAACACATAGTTTAAAACTGAAACATTCACTACCCGCCAACACAAACTAATTAAAAACCGAAACATCCACTACCCTCCAACACAAATTAGTTTAAAACTGAAACTTTCACCACCCTCTAACACAAACTAGTTCAAAACTGTTTCAACCAAACTGAACACATTCCTCTCCAACACAAACAAGTATAAACTGAAACATCCACTACCCTCCAAGACAACCTAGTTAAAAACTGAAACATCCACTAACCTCTAACACAAATTAGTTCAAAACTGAAACATTCACTATCCTCTAACACAAACTAGTTAAATACTAAGACATTCACTAGTCTCGAACAGAAACTAGTTCAAAACTGAAACATTCACTAACTTCAAGCTCAAACTGGTTCAAAACTAAAACATCCACTACCCTTCAAAACAATATAGTTCAAAACTAAAACATTCACTACCTCCAACACAAATTAGTTCAAAACTTAAACATTCACTAAAACAAAACTAGTTCAAAAACTGAAACATTCACTAACACAAACTAGTTGAAAACTGGTTAGCCCCCAACACAAAACTAGTTAAAACTGAAACATTCACTACCCTCCCACAAAATAGTTCAAAACTGAAACATTCACTACCCTCCAACACAAATACTAGTTCAAAATGAAACATTCACTACCCAACACAAACTAGTTCAAAACTGAAACACTCACTACCTCCAAACACAAAATAGTTCAAAACTGAACATTCACTACCCTCCAACACAACTAGTTTCAAAACTGAAACATTCACTATCCCCCAACATAAAAACTAGTTCAAAACTGAAACATTCACTATCCGCCAACATAAACTAGTTTAAAACTGAAACATTCACTACCCTCCAACACAAACTAGTTCAAAACTGAAACATTCACTACCCTCCAACACAAACTAGTTCAAAAACTGAAAACATTCACTATCCTTACAACACAAACTAGTTACAATACTGAAACATCCATTACTCTCTAACACAAACTAGTTCAAAACTGAAACATTCACTACCCTCCAACACAAACTAATTCAAAACTGAAACTTTTACTACCCTCAACAGAAACTAGTTGAAAAACTGAAACATTCACTACCTCAACTAGAAACTAGTTGAAAAGTGAACATTCACTACCTCCAACAGAAACTAGTTCAAAATGACACATCACTACCCTTCAACACAAACCAGTTGAAAACTGAAAACATTCACTACCCTCCAACACAAACTAGTTCAAAACTGAGACATTCACTACCCTCCAACACAAACGAGTAAACTAGTTGAAAACTGAAACATTCACTACCCTCCAAAACAAATTAATTCATAACTCAAGCTTTCACTATCCTCCAATACAAATCCATTCAGAGCTGAAACATCGATAAGCTCCAACACAAACTACTTCAGAGTGAAAACATTCCCAGTTATCCAACACAAACTAGTCCAAAACTGAAACTATCACTAGGCTCCAACACATATAAGTTGAAAACTGAAACATCCAGTAGCCTCTAACTAGTTCAAACAAAAATAACTCTCTTACATCCAAGTTCTCCTAACATAAATGTAGAACCAAACATCAATGAAACATGCACTAGCCTCCAATACAAACTAGTTCAAAACTGAAACATTCACAAGTCTTCAACAAAACTAGTTTAACACTGAAACATTCACTGTTCAAAACTAGTTCATATATGAAACATTCACTGCCCTCCAACTACACAACTTACAATAATCATCAAATTGAAACATTCACTACCCTCCAACACAAACTAGTTCAAAATTGAAACATTAACTACCCTCCAACACAAACTAGTGAAACTGAAAACATTCACTACCCTCCAACACAAATTAATTCAAAACTGAAATATTCACTACCCTCCAACACAAACTAGTTCAAAAACTGAAACATTCACTACCCTTCAACACAAAAACTTAGTTCAAAACTGAAACATTCACTACCTCAACACAAATTAGTTCAAAAAACTGAAACATTCACTACCCTCCAACACAAACTAGTTCAAAACTGAAACATTCACTACCCTTCAACACACAAACTAGTTCAAAACTGAAACATTCACTACCCTCCAACACAAACTAGTTCAAAACTGAAACATTCACCTACCTTCCAACAAAACTAGTTCAAAACTGAAACATTCACTACCTCCAACACAAACTAGTTGAAAACTGAAAACATTCACTACCCTCCAAACACCAAACTAGTTTCAAAACTGAAACATTCACTACCCTTCAAACAACACTATAAAAACTGAAGCATTCACTACCCTCAACACAAAACTAGTTCAAAATTGAAACATTCACTAGCCTCCAACACAAACTAGTTAAAAACTGAAACATTCACTACCCTCCAACACAAACTAGTTCAAAACTGAAACATCACTACCCTCCAACACAAACTAGTTACCACTCATAACACAAACTAGTTCTGAACTTACGTTCACTACTCAACATCCAACATCAAAACTGAAGCATTCACTACCCTTCCAACACAATACTAGTTCAAAACTGAAACATTCACTACCCTCCAACACAAACTAGTTCAAAACTGAAACATTCACTACCCTCCAACACAACTTAGGTTCAAAACTGAAGCACCTTCACTACCCTCCAAAACACAAACTAGCTCTCCAACAAAACTACTAAACTGAAGCATTCACTACCCTCTAACAACAAAAACTAGTTCAAAATTGAAGATACTCACTAGCCTCCAACACCAAATTAATGCCCAACATAAACATTCACTAGCTTCAACCACTAAAACTAAATTCATACTGAAAACAACTACTCCTCTCAACTCCAACAACACAAATAGTCAAAACTGACAAACACTTCACTACCTCCAACACAAACTAGTTCCAAAACTGAAAGCATCACTACCCTCCAACACAAACTAGTTCAAAACTGAAAACACACTACCCTCCAACACAAACTTCAAAACTGAAACATGTCACTTACCCCCAACACAAACTAGTTCAAAACTGAAACATTCACTACGTCCAACACCCCCAAACTAGTTGTCAACAACTGAAGCAAATTCCACTACCCTCCAACAC
>NW_020868945.1:110367-117867 GCF_003789085.1 Penaeus vannamei
TTGGGGTGGGGGAGGCGTGAGTAGAATTATAGGGTACTGGAGTATCCCCTCAATGGAGTGGTGGCATGAAGAGAGAACGGGAGGTGAATGTAATTATGCAAAAATGTTTGTATATATGAATATATATATGTAATTTATATATATATATATTTATATTTATATATGTATATATATATATATATATATATATATATATATATATATATATATATTATATATTATATATATGTATATATGTGTGTATGTGTGTGTGTGTATGTGTGTGTGTGTGTGTGTATGTGTGTGTGTGTGTGTGTTGTGTGTGTGTGTGTGTGTGTGTGTGTGTGTGTGTGTGTGTGTGTGTGTGTGTGTGTGTGTGTGTGTGTGTGTATGTATGCAAATGTGTCTATAATACTGATTTGTAAACGAAAGAGAAAGAAAAAAAAAAAAAAAAAAAAAAAAAAAAAAACGAAGGCACGTTAATAAGCAAAGCGGGAGAGGAGGGGGATGGGGAGGTAGAGGGGGAGGGGGGGGGAAGGGGGGGAGGGTAATCCCAACTGACTTATGAAATATTCCCAGTAAGGGTGAGGAGGGGAGGGGGGGAGGGTCAGGGGGGGAGTAGGGGAGAGGGGAGGGGGAGGGTCAAGGGAGTAGTAGGGGGAGGAGGGAACGGGGGGGGGGGGGAAGGAGAGAAAATGAGGTGCGTAAATGCTATAGATTTTTTTCCTTTTTTTCCTTCGTCTTTTTCTCTTGATAATGATAATGCTAATAATGATGATGATAATGATATTGATAAAGATAGGGATAATGATGATAATGATATGATAATGATGGTAATGATGATAATGAAAATAATAGTGGTAATGATGATAATAATAATGATAATGGTAATAGTAACAATAATAATGATAATAACGATAACAATAGCAATGATATTAATGATAACAATAATATTGAGATTGATAATAATAATGTTAATTATAATAACACTGATAATAGCAATAATAAAAAAATGATAATAGTAACAATAAGAAATAATGATAATGATAATGATAATAATATTGGTAATAATAATAATATTAATAATAATAATAATAATGTTGATAATAATATTGATAATGATAATAATATTGGTAATAATAATAATATTAATAATAATAATAATAATGTTGATAATAATATTGATAATGATAATAGTAATAATATTAATGATGATAATAATCATAATAGTAATAATGGTAATAAAAATATTAATGGTGATAGATTACTAAGATAATAATAATGATTACAATAATGATAGTGATAATAATGATAATAACAACAAAATTAATAAAAACAACAATGATAATGATAATGATAACGATAAGATTGAGTAATGATAACAACGATAGTATTAATAGTGATAAAGATAGGGATAATAATAATGATGATAATAATGACAATAATTATCATCATTGCTACTCCGATTATCATTGTTATTATTGTTATTATCATTATTATTATTATCATAATAATGATGATGATGATCATATTGATACCAATAATGATAATGAAAATTATAATATTGATTACAAGGGAGACAGACAGACAGAGGCCGAGAGAGAGATCGAGAGAGAGACCGAGATAGAGACAGAGAGAGAGACAGAGAGAGAGACGGAGAGAAAGACAGAGATAGAGATAGAGACCGAGAGAGAGACCGAGAGAGAGACAGAGATAGAGACAGAGAGAGAGACAGAGAGAGAGACAGAGAGAGAGAGACCGAGAGAGAGACACAGAGAGAGAGACACAGAGAGAGACCGAGATAGCGACAGAGATAGAGACAGAGATAGAGACAGAGATAGAGACAAAGACAGAGATAGAGACAGAGACAGAGAGAGACACAGAGAGACACACAGAGAGACACACAGAGAGAGACACAGAGAGAGACAGAGCGAGACACAGACAGAGAGAGACCGAGAGAGAGACAGACAGAGAGACATTCAGAAAGAAAGAAAAAGAGAAAAAATTCAGACAAACATAGAAGACATAAACGAGCGAAAAGACATAACAAAAACATGATGATTGGGGATTACACCGAGCAAAGATATTGCAAAGTAGCGGGGTTTTCGCTTTATAAAATCCCACATGCAAATTTAGTCTACTTCTTTCGTGACTGCTCTGTATCACTCGCTAGGGCCACGGAAGGTCATGTGCACACACGCTCATGCACATACATACACATGCATACATACACACACATGCATACATACACACACATGCATACATACACACACACGCATACATACACACACATGCATACATACACACACACGCATACATACACACACACGCATACATACATACACACACACCCACTCACACACGGGCACACATATACACACACGGGCACACATATACACACACAGGTACATACATACATACACACTCAGATACCTATATACGCACAGGTACACACATATACACACATACACAAGCGCACACACACACAGGTACACACATATACACAAATACACACATACACACCACATGTACACACATACACACCACATGTACACACATACACACCACATGTACACACATACACACCACATGTACACACATACACACCACATGTACACACATACACACATGTACACACATACACAGGTACACACATACGCACAGGAACATACACACACACGTACACTACCACAAAAAATGAATCGGTATTTCTATTTTCATCATATTTATTCATCTATTTACGTGCTTTTCTATCTATTTACTTATTCATTCATCCAAGTATTTATTCAATTATTGGTTAATGTTTTATCCATTCATGGCTTGGCAAGAGCTTACTATTACGGGGATAAAATAGAATGTTTCTTTATGTAAAAATCTATGATCCCCAACAATTCCCCATATTTAAAAAAATCAAAATCTTAATCATTAAAAACGAAAAATGAAAAAAAAATCCGGAGAAATCTCTTCTATGCTTCCGTCTCGTCATTAAGGTTCGAAATCCCCCCTTTTAACCGTGTCTGGTTCGTGTGGCATAGCCCTGTCTTCTTTTACGCCGTTCACGCAACCCCGAGGTACTTCCCAACACAGTAACTTTTGAGCATTACATCAGCTGATGGCGTCGAAGCGTTGCCATGGCAACCGATTAAGTGTTTGTTGATATAATGATTTGCGGTGAATTTTACATGTCCGAGGAATACATTTATTATTAAGGGAAGGGAAGAGAGAGAAGTAGGGAGAGAGAGGAGAGAGAGGGACGAAGGGAAGGGAGAGAGAAGAGAGAGAGGGACGAAGGGAAGGGAGAGAGAAGTAGGGAGAGAAGGGAGAGACAAGTAGGGAGGGAAGGGGAGGAAGAGGGTGGGGGAAGAGAATAGAAGGAGGAGGGAAGGGAGAGGGAAGAGAGAGAGAGAAGCAAGGAGGAAAGGGAGAGGGGAGGGGAGGAAGAAGATTGGGGAAGAGAAGAGGAGAAGAGGGAAGGGAGAGAGAAAAGTAGGGAGGGAAAGGAGAAGGCTGGGGAGGGAGTGGGAAGGGGGGGAGAGAAGAGGACGAGGAGGGAAAGAGGGGGAGGGTATGGGGAAAGGGGGGATTGGAAAGGAAAGAGAAGAGGGAAGGAAGGGATGGAGGAGGGTAAAGGGAAGGGATGATTAGGATAAAGGAAAGGAATGAATAGAGTAAAGGAAAGGTGGGAAGAGGAAGGGAAAGGGAGGTGAAGGATAAGGAAAAGGGAGGATTAGGGTAAAGGAAGGTAAAAGGAAGGGAGGAGGAAAGAAAGGAAAGGAGAGAAGAGGGGGGGTAAAGGCAGAGGGAGGTAGAGTGTAAAGAATAGGGAGGAAGAAGATAAAGGAAAGACAGGAAGATGATAAACAGGAGGGAGAAAGTAAAAAGGAGAGGGAGTGTAAAGAGAAGAGAGGAATATAAAGAGATGAGAAGAGGAGAATAAATATAAGGGAGAGAGAGAGTAAGAAAAATAAGTCGGCGAAAAAGAATGAAAGGAAAAGAAAGAAAACGAAAAGAAATAAAGATATTCAATGAAAGAAAAAACAACAATAACAAACCCAATCTATAATATCCAATTTCGTAAAAAAAAAAAAGAAAATCCCGCCAAATTTGAATTCCCGCTTATAACCAAATCGACGAAATGGACACGGAGCAGAAAATAAACAAACACGGTAGAAAGAGAAAAAGAGAGGAAAAGAGAGAAAAGAAAGCAGATTAAGAGAAGATAAGAGTGTGAATAAAGGGAGAACCGCATAGATGGCATATATGTCAAGGTTTCTGCGGTCAAGGCAACGTCAATATGCCATTGGTGGATTAAGTAATTTTTCCGGAATGTTCCACGTACTACTTGTATATTTCGGATTTTTGGAGTGTTTTTGGTGAATTAATGAGTCGTGAAGGATTTTATGATGAAAATGAATGGGTATATTTGTTTATTGTGTATATTAATGAAGATTTTTTTTTTTTTTGTGAATGATGAATGAGGGTTTTCGGATGAAGGCTGAATCATGAATTATTTATTTATTTATTTATTTTTTGAATGGTGAATGCATGGTTTCGGATGAAGAATGAATATCCGAGGGGTTTATAATAAATGAATTAATGAATGAGAGATTTCTTGGGCGTTATTACTCGATGATTGAATGAGACGTGAAGGATTTATGATGAAAAAATAATGTTTATGTATATATATAATATATTATATATATTATATATAATATATATATATATATATATATATATATATACATATATATATATATATATATATATATATATATATATATATATATATATATTACATATATATATATATATATATATATATATATATATATATATATATTATATATATATATATATATATATATATATATATATATATATATATATATATATATATATATATATATAATATATATATATATATATATATGTATATATATGTGTGTGTGTGTGTGTGTGTGTGTGTGTTTATGTTTATGTTTATATTTTATATATTAAATTCATATATATATTTATATTCATATATATGTATATATATAATATATATATATATATATATATATATATATATATATATGTATATATATATATATGTATATATATATGTTTATATTTATATTTATATTTATATTTATATTTATATTTATATTTATGTTTATATTTATATTTATATTTTATATTTTATATTTTATATATTTATATATATATATATATATATATATATATATATATTATATATATATATATATATATATATATATATATATATATATATATATATATAGTGTGTGTGTGTGTGTGATTCATGATGAACAGATTGCAACAGGAACAACGAAGGGAAGGACAAGAAAACACGAAAATGCCGAAGGCCTTTTCGCTAATCCTTCGTCAAGGCATACATGACAAGAGGTACATAGAGGAGTGTTTACACAAATGTTGGGTGGTCAGGTCACGTCGGTTATCAGGCGAGCGACGACCTTGGCTAGTTCGTGGCTCTCCGTAGCGGTGTTGATGTTGTTCGTTGTATGGATGAACGCCGCTTCTACCATCTTCCTTTGTCGTGTGGCCCCACGGCAAAGGAAGATGGGAGAAGCACATACATGCACACATACATACATACAAGTCTGTGCATTGACATTGTCGATCATGAGAGGAATTGAAGAGCCACTTTTTGTTATTATACGATTGATATAATTCTCGTAAAATAGATTTTTTTTGTTGATAATGCCTCTTAATAATTTACAGTATACGGTCGTGTAAAAATCGTAGGAATTCATGTGTGTAATAAATAAAGGGTTATATTATGTATGAAATCTATTTATTGTTATTTTCTATGTCGAATATTTGCTCTTTATTCGTCATTCTCTCTTCCCTCTTTCTCTTTCTTCCTTGGCATTCGTTCTTTCTTTCGTTTTCTCTCTTTAATCGCTTCGTCCTTTCTCCGTCTCCTTCTCTGTCTGACTCTCTCTCTCTCTCTCTCTCTCTCTCTCTCTCTCTCTCTCTCTCTCTCTCTCTCTCTCTCTCTCTCTCTCTCTCTCTCCTCTCTCTCTCTCTCTCTCTCTCTCTCTCTCTCTTCTCTCTCTTCTGTCTGTCTGTCTGTCTTTCTGTCCGCCTGCCTGTCTGTCTGTCTGTCTGTCTCTCTCTCTCTCTCTCTCTCTCTCTCTCTCTCTCTCTCTCTCTCTCTCTCTCTCTCTCTCTTCTCTCTCTCTCTCTCTCTCTCTCTCTCTCTCTCTCTCTCTCTCTCTCTCTTCCTTTCCCTTCCTCTCTCTATATCGAATACCATGGTCATTTGCATAATTTATAAACATGACACTCATTCGCACAATACATCTCAAAACTATTATTTCGAATCTACACATTTTTCAGTAAGGTGTGAAGATAGTGCTTATCCACACGGCCTGAGATCAACAAAAAAATAAATAGATAAATAAAATGAAATAGAAAATAAGATAAAGTTTAGAGGTAACTTTAAGATACCATTTTATTTCTGGCTTATATCGCTTATTGTTTACTAGAAATGTTCAGCGTGGGCATAGGCGCGCGCGCGTGCGCGCGCGGTGTGTGTGTGTGTGTGTGTGTGTGTGTGTGTGAATGAATGTGAGTGAGTGAGTGTGTGTGTGTGTGTGTTTGCGTGTGAGTGTGAGTGTATGTGTGTGTATAAATATCCACAAACGAAACAAACATGCATCATTATGAGCCGTATCAATGTTGACAAATGTAGAAAAGGTATGATATCCATTCCCATTCATACCTTTCCTACATACATCATGATCTATCAACATCACAAAAAATGGACAAAGGACCTAAACACACACGACATTGCCGTAGCTTTTCAAAATACCAGCCAACGATTAAAGTAAATAAAGTAAATAAGTAAGTAAAATACATGTTCATATCACAGGCTACACCCTCGCTCTCTCGCCGCGTGCATGCAACAGAGATTGAGGTGAGAGATAGCAATTGCAAGATGGTCGTTGATCAACCGAGCGAATAAAGAGAAGTTTGTCGAATATCTCTCATTGTGGCTACTGGGAATATTTTTATTTTGTATTATATCGGTTTTCTTGACGATAGAATTGTTGCTTATATATATATATATATATATATATATATATATATATATATATATATATATATATATATTATATATATAGATATATAGAGAGAGAGAAGGAGAGAGAGAGAGAGAGAGAGACAGACAGACAGACAGACAGACAGACAAATAGGTAAACATGTAGATAAATAGATGGATAGATAGACAGATAGATAAATAGACAGCTCTATAGATAGATAAATATAATGAGAGAGACATGCATATAGATGTAGACATATAGATAGATTTATAGACTGTCAGACAGAGAGACAGAAAGACAGCCAGACAGATAAACAGATATAATGATAGGTAGATGTAGACAGATATATAGACAGACAGACAGGCAGGCAGGCAGGCAGACAGGCAGACAGGCAGACAGTGAAACAGATAGATATAATAATAGGTAGATATAGACAGATATATAGACA
>NW_020868945.1:132867-135367 GCF_003789085.1 Penaeus vannamei
TCTTTCTTCGTCTAATTCTCTTGTCTCTCTCTCTCTTCTTTCGTCTATTTCCTTGTTTCTCTCTCTCTCTTTCATCTCTTCTAATTCTCCTTGTCTTTTCTCTCTTCCTTCTTTCTTCTACTCCTCTTTTTTTTTTTCATTTATTATTATTATATCATTATTACCCTTATCATCCTCTCTGCCTCTCTGTCTGTCTTCTCTCCCTCTCTCTCTCTCTGTCTGTCTGTCTGTCTGTCTGTCTGTCTGTCTGTCTGTCTGTCTGTCTCACTCTCTCTCTCTCCCCTCTCCTCTCCTCTCTCTTCTCTCTCTCTCTCTCTCTCTCTCTCTCTCTCTCTCTCTCCTCTCTCTTCTCTCTCTCTCTCTCTCCCTCTCCTCTCTCTCTCCCTCTCTCTCTCTCTCCTCTCCTCAGTCTCAGTCTCCCTCTCCTCTCTCTCTCCCTCTCTCCTCTCTCTCTCTCTTCTCTCTCTCTCTCTCCTCTCCATTCTATATCTCTCTCCTCTTCTTCTCTCTCTCTCTCCTCTCTCTCTCTCTCTCTCTCTCTCTCTCTTCTCTCTCTCTTCTCTCTCTCTCTCTCTCTCTCTCTCTCTCTCTCTCTCCTCTTCTCTCCCTCCTCTTCCTCTCTCTCTCTCTCTCTCTCTCTCTCTCTCTCTCTCTCTCTCTCTCTCTCTCTCTCTCTCTCTCTCTCTCTCTCTCTCTCTCTCTCTCTCTCTCTCTCTCTCTCTCCCTCCCTCTCTCTCTCTCTCTCTCTCTCTCTCCTCTCTCTCTCTCTCTCTCTCTCTCTCTCTCTCTCTCTCTCTCTGTCTTCCTGTCAGCAAACAAAGAAGCAAGAAAGTAAATAGATAAATAAATAAATGATGAACCGATAGAACGATCGATGACATAGAAGAACGAGAGAAATATACTTCATTATTCTATTTCCTTATCTTTATTATCTTTATTTTCTCTATCTACTTATTTTTATCATAGTTATCTTTATCATTCCATTTACTCTTTTCGGTCTGTTTCCTATAAATAAAAGTTCACTTGACCTTCTGCTGTTCTTATTTCAAGGTCGGTTTATTCAGACTTTATGTGTGCTGGTTCTTCAAGGTCGGTTTATGAATGAAGACTTGAATTAGGAAGAAAAGGGATGAGGAGGAGGAGGAAGGAGGAGAAGGGGGAAGGGGGGAAGGGAGGAGGATGAGGAAGGGGAAGAGGAAGCAGGAGGAGGGAGGGAGGAACGGGAGGAGGGTGGAGAAGGAGAGAGAGGTAGGAGGAGGGGGGAAGGGAGGAAGGGGGGAGAGGCAAAGAGGAGAAGGAGGGGGAGGAGGGGGAGAGGGAAAGTGGAGGAAGGGGAGGAAGGGAGGAGGAGGAGGGAGCGGAGAGGAAAGAAGGAGGAGAGGAGGAGTTAGGAGCAGGAGCAGGAAGTGTGATGAGGAGGAGGAACAAAAGGAGGAAAGAGATGATGATGATGGTGATAATGATAATAACAATAACGAGACTGATTAATGAGTGCTTACCGAATTCATTCAAAATCGCCAAAATGTCCGCTTAAGTTTATAGGTCAACCTTCGTTTCAAAAAGTGCAATCCAGGAACCTTGCAAAAAACCGTTACGCTTAGCATGTACACTCTCATAATTGCATATTCAACCTCAGTTCTGCAATGACCTTGGGGAGTTGGCAATGCGCTGCAATTATGGAATAATTTTCGAATCCAAACTTACGTGTGTATTGCTATTTATGCAGAAAATTGTTATTGATGTGTGTTCGTGATGTGTTTTTACGTACTTGCGAAACTGGTGTCTTTTATTAAATTTATGCAAAGAAGTATATTATTTTGTTAAATTTAGTGTGTGCAGTTATATTTTTATTTTTATGTACAAAGATTATAATCACGTATCATTTGTATTCACAATTCTTTATTTATTTTTACATTCACTCTCCCTCCCCCATTGCTAGCCTCAGCGAAAACTGAAATGAAGGACTTAGAACACTAATAATCTTTAATATGATATGTTCATTAATTCATAGCCTAACTAATGACCTCTGTTCATAATGTTATTCGTTATTTTGATATGAACTAAAACTGTTCTTCAATAATAGTCTTCCAACAGGATTTTGTCATTCTTAAAGCGAAAAAGATTGTTATTGTTACCTTTGTTTTTATCGATGTTGTCGTTGTATTCTTTACTAATAAAAAAACAGATAAGTAATGATAATATAGACAAAAAAAAAAAAAACAATTTCATTAAAATACAGAATATAAACATTATACTCACAATGCTTACTGTATAGATGATAATAACTCTACGGAGCTAAACCGATAATTTCACTTACTTCGTTTCTACATATCAATGTTTTCCAAAGTTATCGTAATGAATTTAGACAAATAAAAGTGCGGAAATTGGGTCAATCTGAAGAGTTCCCATTTCTTAAATAATGGAGAAAAAAATCTCACATGAACTTTGGCAATCCAGAAGCAAGTTTACGTCACTCGCCACCAACACTTACACACTCGGT
>NW_020868946.1:7500-15000 GCF_003789085.1 Penaeus vannamei
ATATATATTATATATATATATATATATATATATATATATAATATATATATATATATATATATATATATATATATATATATATATATATATATATATATATTATATTATATATATAATATATACATATATTTATATTATAATATATATATATATATATATATATATATATATATATATATATATATATATATATATATATATATATATATATATATGTATATATATTTATATATATACATATATATATATATATATAAGTATATTTATATATATATATATATATATATATATTAAGTATATATACATTTATATGTTTATGTATATATGTGTATTTATATATAAATGTATAGATGTGTGTATTTTATTATGTATATACACGTACATATGTGTATGTATACACACTTCCACACAGGTCAATGAGGCGTAAGGTGTGGACGCCCACACCCAGCCGGCCAGCTTTCCCGGACAGGTGCTTGAGGCGGAGTTATAAACTTTGCGCCCCATTTTATGAGACGCCACTGAGTACATTGAGGCCACTTGTATATCTCGCTGCAGACATGCAAACAAACAGAACTGCGTGTGGGTTCATTTGAAAAAAGCCTATATATAGTGTGCGAGTGAATTTTGTTATTTCTGAGTAAAGGAGTAATATAAAGATATTTAGTAGATGTATTTTTGGTTTTGTTTTGCTTTTTGTATTCGTGTGTTTGACTACGTGCTTATATATCTTTTTTTTTTCTGTTAATTTTATTAGTATGTCCAGTTTATTTTTATGTCATAGGTTAAGGGTTTGGTGTAAAGAAATTTTATATTTTTTTTGTTTGTTTGTATTCCTGTGTTTTACTGCGTATATATTTCCAGGTCATGTTTCAGTGTATTATTACGTTTAGTCTATAATTTTTGTTTTACGGATATTCAGTACATTAATCACACTGTATATGTTCTTTGCGTGGTTGTTAATTCAACTGTGTTTACATTGGAATCTACATTTGTGATTATATATCTAATAAAATGTGTGTATATATATCCAGTCAAATCATGCGTACATACATAGGCATCAGTCATTCTGAAAGCATGTGTACCTATTCGTGACTATCCTCTCCCCTTCCTAACCTATTTTCTAGCCTTAAATTACTGTACTTATCCTAACATACTTCATATCAACTCAACAAATTGATAGCCTTTCCCCAGGGCGTGACTCCTATCATTAATACGAGAATAAAAACCAGTGGAATTTCAAGCACACTAAACAAAGCCAACGGTCATTTGTTACAATAGTTTCTTTGATGTGTAAGGTGTTTGGAGTAATTGTTAATTTTTGATCACTCTACTGTTGAAGTCTTTGATTTTGATCACGCTTCTCAGTAATGATAGAGTGAGAAATATTTATTGGATCTTTTTTTTTGACGTATGACTTTCTCGAAAGACATTCTAGTTAACCTCTGTAGATTTTTTTAAAATTCTAATCTCCGAGGCAAAATTTAAAGAATAAATATATAATTTTCCCGCTCTAATTTCTGCTCAGTCTTCCAGTAGTAACTTTGCTTTCACAGTTTAATTTCTATCGCGCTTTTTTTTTTTCATTTATCGCTTGGTCTCCTTCCAACCTCATTTGCCTCGAAGGAACGTGGCATTTTTCTCTCCTCTCGGTTTCCTTTTTTCTCGTTTTCTTTATGACTCGCGAAAACGGACGCCCGGGGAGACACATGGCCGGGAGAGAGACAAAGTGCAGTTGGGTTGTAAAATTCAAATTATCAGCTCTATTATCGGACCGTTAGCTCACATGTGCTTGTGAGATGGTCCCCATGTACATACACGCATACATAGAGAGGAAAATAAGAAAATACTTACATATAAGCGGGTATAAGCGTAAGTTCGCCACAAAAGAAAACAAAAGAGCATCAGAATTTGATTTCCGGTGAGATCATAAGGGATCGAATCGGGTCACTCATCCGGTACTGGAATTGTCTATTGTTTCGTCTTGATGAAGTTGTTTTGCTAACCGTTAAAACTTGTAATTTCTCTCGGGTGATTTAGTATACTCGTATGATCATATCTTAAAGCTTATTTTGCAGTCGGAAGTTGCTGGTTTTGGGTTTACGGAAAAAACAAGGTTAGTTGTATTACGATTTTGGTGAAACCTGACATCTCTCGCTTGATTTTATTTTTATTTCTTATATCTATTCACGGCGGGCGACTTCTTTGTCTTCGCCTTTATTTTCTAGCACACTTATCTGTGCACATTTATATTTTCTCTATCAATTTATTCATTGTAGGCCTACTTATTTCCAGTTAATAAATATACGGACTTCAAACGGCCCTAGAAATTTATAGCGGCGTGAGCGTGGACGTAAACAGGGCTACCATTGCCCTACAGTCATAAACCAGTCTACGATTATTTATATTTACCAGCTTCTGTTGACTCGCACGTGCATGCCTAATTCCAAGCACGACTATCACCCATTATCAGCGTGAAAAGAAGTTAAGAATCGGCCTTAAACCGTTTCAAAACACGCGCGCAATTTTCTCTGCCTCGCCCCCACCGCAGACGCTTTTCCTCACGCCATATTAGCTCCCACAAGACAAACATCTCGGGCTTTCCTTCTATTGTCCTTCCTCCGCCATTAGCTTTTATTGCTTCTCACTCTCTTATTCCTCCTTGTCAGCGCGCTCATCGGCTCCTGTGCGTTGGAGGGGGAGACTGTAGTAAACTTCGGGGACTCTTCTCTCGAACTTTTATGAAGAAGGGTTTGGGGAGGCCCTGTATTGCGCTGTAAAGTGTTGGAGGTTTATAGGATTTTCTGGTCGTAAATCAAGAATTGTTCGGACTGTATGATTGTACAAGTTTGGGTTTGTAAGTTATGGCATTTCGGTTCTGGTACGAAAGTTCAAATGGACCTTATTGAAGTGGTGTTCAGTGGTGAACTGTAGCGCTCGACATGCATATGTACACGTGCGTATATGTATATATCTATCTATATTAAATGTCTGTGGTTATTCTGTATATATATATATATATATATATATATATATATATATATATATATATATATATATATATATATATTGGGTATATGTGTGTGTGTGTGTGTATGTATGTGTGTGTTTATGTGTATATATGTACATTATATATATATAGATAGTAGATATAGATATAGATATAGATATATATATATATATATATATATATATATATATATATATAACCATCTTTTATCATATGTATAACACACACAGAGTACATATACATACATATACACAGATCAACAGAGATGGATAAAGAGAGAGACAAACAGACAGACACAGACACAGAGACACGCGAAGAACATGAGACAAAATACAGTCACTCGTGCAAAAGTGATATAGAGACCAACTTGCCCACGGAATAAAATCGATGCAGGAAATACCCCCCCCCCCCACTACAAAGACAGGTGGATAGAGGAAGATAGAGAGAAAAAAAATATCAGAAATAAGAGGACGTGCCTGCCCACCTCGCCGAAGAGGACGGGCACTTCCCAGCATGCCCTTCTTATCTCGCCTCAACCTCTTCTCACCTCGCCTCGCCTCTGACCCCTCCCTCCTCGCCCCTCTCTCTTGTCCCACTCCTTTTATTGGCCTTCTCCTTTCCTTCTCCTTGTTTTTTCCTGTTTTTCGGTCGTTTTCCAGATCTCCTTCTCTCCCCATCTATCCTCTCTCTTTCCCTTTCCCTCTTTTTCCTTCTCCCTTGCCGTCCTCGTCTCCTCCCTTTTCCCTTATACTCTTCATCTTATCTCATCTCGCTTTCCCTCCCTTTCCTTATACAACTCATTTCTTATTGTGGCCTTGTCCTCTCCTCCCCCTCTCCCTCTTCTTGCGATTTTTAATTCCTGTCCTTTCTCTTTCCCTCCTTATCTCATTTCCTTTCCATATCCCCTTTCCTTTTACTTTACCCCATCTCTACTACTGTACTTTTCCCTCCCTTGCTCTACCCATCTTCTTCTCTTCCCTTTCCTCCCCCCCTTTCTTCCCCCCCCCCCCCCTCTTCCTTTTTCCTTGCCCTTCCCTATCTCCCTCTTCCAATTCCCTCCCAATCTTCCCTTTCCCTTGCCCTTCCCATCTTCCCTCTCTCTTTCCCTCCCCACCTTTCCTCACCCTTGCCCTCCCCATCTTCCCATTCGCTTTCCCTTCCCATCTTCCCCCACCTTCTTCCCTCCGCTTGACCATCCCCACTCCCTCTTCCCTTCCCCATCTTCCCTCTCTCTTCCCTCCCTATCTTCCCCCTCCCTTTCCTCCGCACCTTCCTTTTTCCTTGCCCTCCCACCTCCCTCTTCCATTGCCCCCCCACCTCCCGCTCCTCTTTCCCTTCCCTCTCCCCACCTCCCTCTTCCCTTTCCCATTTCCCTCCCACCCCCCACCTCCTTCTTCCCTTTCCTTTGACCCTCCCCACCTCCCCATCCCCCTCCCCCTTCCCCCTGTTGTTGTTGTGCCTCTATCAGCAGTCGGCGCCCCTCCCTCTCCGCTCCCGTCGGCTCTTTTATCTAGGCCTACCATCAAACTCCGACCTTGTTCTGACTCACGGGGACAAATCTCACGAGGATGACCACCAGGTAGGCCTATTTTGCATTTTTCCCTCTCTATCGCATTATCTCATTCTTTTCCTTTTGCTTCTGATTTTCTTCGTTTCCCTTTTGTTGCTTTCTTTTTTTCTTATTTTTTTACTTTCTTTTTTTGCTTCTTTTTTTTTATTGATGTTTATTTTTAATCTGATTCGTCGTTCATTCATTAATGGTTATTTTATTTTCCCTTTTATCTTACTGTCTCGCAACGGAGTGTTTGTGTGTATGTTTAGTCTTTTATCTTTTTTCAATTAGATAACTGAAAAGAAATTATGATGAGCATTTATAAATACTTATATATTCATGTAGAATTAAAGAATATTTTAATATGTCCTTTTATGCCTACTAATTTTCGTCCTAATAAAGTACCGCCTAATTAAAATAGCAAAAGAGAAAGAGAGTGAAGGGAAACAGAAAGAGAGAAAGAAAGGAGAAAGAGAGAGAAGGAAACAGAGAGAAAAGGAAAGAGAAAGAGAGAGAAGAGGAAAAGAGAAAGAGAGAGAAAGGGAAACAGAAAGAGAGAAAGGAAAAGAGAAAGAGAGAGAAGGGGAAACAGAAAGAGAGAAACGAAAAGAGAAAGAGAGATAAGGGAAAACAAAAAGAGAAAAATGAAAAGAGAAACAAACTAAACAAGAAAAGAAAGACCACAAAACCGACATAGAAAGAAGGAGAGAGAGACAGAGCGAACAACAAAACCACGAAAAGCCCCTAACCTCTAAACAACCAGGCATAAATACCGGACGACCCCCAAACAGCAGTTTCCCTATCGATCAAAAATCAACATGCCCATTACTGCCCCAAAATGCCACAGCCTCCGAAAATTCAAATCTCCCGCTTTTGTCTTCTTCTCCTCCCTGTCAATGGGCCCATTTGGATCGCCGGGATGTAAACAAACAAGCTTCCATTATTGTGGATGTCTCTATCGCGCTTGCTGCCTCCTTGGATGGACACAATGGCGGCTTTCGGCGAAGGAGAGGAGGGGAGGGGAGTGGAGAGGGAGGGAGGAGAGGGAGAGGGAAGGAGGGAGGGAGGGAGAGAGATGGTGAAGAAAGGAGGAGGGTAAGGAGATGGAGAGGAAGTAGGGTGAGCGAAGGAGAGAGGAGGGAGGGATAGGGAGAAGGAGAGGAGAGAGAGAGACAAAATGACGAGTTGACAGATAGACAGGCAGACACACAGCCAGAGAGAGAGAGAGAGAAAGAAAGAAAGAAAGAAAGAAAGAAAGAGAGAGAGAGAGAGAGCGGTCAAGATACCCGCCGACCCAGAGGACCTTGCCTTCCCGAAGCGAGATCGTCCGGGACTTGTCAAAACATGAAGGCTGAAGTGATGGAGCACATGTACCGGTACACCTTGAGGGAGGGAAGGTAGGCAGGGTGAGCGAGGGTCGATGGAGGGTGGGGAGGGAGGGAGAGAGGGAGGGAAGGAGGGGGAGAGGGAGAGAGGGAGGATGGAGAAGCAAGGAGGAGATGAAAGGAAGAGGGAGAGGGAGAGAGGAAGAGTTAGAGAGGAATGGATGATGGAAGAAGAAAGAGATGGAGGGAGGGATGGAAGGAGGGCGAGAGCAAGGGAGGAGATGGAAGGAAGGGGGAGAGGGAGGAAGAGAGAAAGAGAGGGATGGAAGGACGGGAGGAGGGAGAGAAATGAAGGGAGGGAGGAAGAGGGAGAAAGAGTGAGTGAGGGAAGAAAAGAACAGGGGAGAGAGAGAGAGAGAGAGAGAAGGAAAGAAGGCAGCGTGAACGTGGGTCAAGGGAGAGGGGGGGGGGTGAAGGGAGGCAGGGAAGACAGCCTGAGGGAGAAGAGAAGAAAATTATGTGTTGAAAATATTTAGATATTTTCACTTTGGTATTTCTCCTTTGTCATCCTTCTTCAGTTTTTTTTCCTTTATGTAAAAATAATTATCACAATATTCCCCTAAACATAAAGTAAAAATATTGATATTATATTAATCTATTAATTGTATTCATAGGTTAAATATTTCTTCACCAGCAAACATCATGAAAATGTATTTTTTCCAACTTTTCAAGTCAATACAAAAATCATATCATATAGATAGAAATGCATTTGAATAAATATAAACCCGTATATATATATATATATATATATATATATATATATATATATATATATTTTATTTTATTTCTCTAACAACTATTTCTGCTTCCAAAGCTTTATTAACGAGTGTAAAAACTTCACTTAACATTTGGCGCGTAATGGCGGTTGCTCATCTGAACTTTTGTCGTTATAATTAATTCATTATCTATAATGAGTGTTTAATAATACGTTCAGCTTTTTCTTCCCCTGGAAGCTTCTGAAAATAAGTTATTGGATAAACTTTAGAAAGGTATTTGTTATTTATCGTTATTAAAACCGGTTAGGCTATTTTATCTACGTTACTCTTTTCATCTGTTATCGCTGTCATTTGTTATTCTATTTATCTATCATATCTTTATCAGTATCATCAACAGGATCCTTATAATTGCAACTTTACCGATAGTTTTTTTTTATCACATTATTACTATAACCTTTAATTAATGTTATCGTCATTAATAATAAAAATAGCATCAGAAAAAAAAACATTACCTCCGTTTCCCTCCTTTTCCCGCGCATTTCGCTTTGTTGTGACGTCACAATCTTGTCATCGCCTCGCCGCCATCTTGGAGTGTGTTGACCCGGCTTCAAGAACGTCCATTGTCGGTCGTGATGGACGCACAGATACCGCCGCCTTAGAGTTTTGCTCAACTCGATAATAAGAACCTTAAAAAAAATTATAAAAAAGAAGGTGTAGTGCTCCATCACCTGTGTGTCAAGATTACATCGGGACGTCAGGTACGTTCGAGGCAGTAAGCGGTCCGAGAGAGAGAGGGAGAGAAAGAGAGAGAGAGAGATGGAAAGAAAGAGAGAGGGGGAG
>NW_020868946.1:21489-37291 GCF_003789085.1 Penaeus vannamei
GATGAGGGGGAAGGATAGAGGGACGACTTACAATGGTTTTTGTTGACAAGCGGTTGCCATGGCGACAGCAGCATCCATCCTGGTAACAAGTAACATGAGCATCTCCTCTGCCGCTATTGATGGTGTAGCGGAAATCAATAAAATGAGAGAAGGGAAGAGAAGGGAAGGGAAAGGTTAAGAGTGAATGATGGGAGGGAAGAGGCAATAACCGTAAAGATAGGAAGAGGGGCGGGGAGCGATTGTACGAAATGCAGCGATCTGTTTTGCTGCTCAGGCCGTGTCGTGCACTGATATAGAGGCTGCTTATTAGTTTAAATTTATCGATTGCTATCGTGTCTTCCTCTGCTTCCTGTGTTGAAGGATTTCTTTTGTCTATCTGTTGATTCATATGTAGTATTCATATATATGTGTGTTTATGTGTTTATATATATATCATACATACACACATACACACACACACACACATATATACATATATATATATATATATATATATATATATATATATATATATATGCATATGTATATATGTATTATAATATATATATTTATATATATATATATAATATATTATATACAATGCATATATATATATATATATATATATATATATATATATATATATATATATATATATATATATATATATATATATATATATAATATATATATATATTATATATATACATATGCATGCATATATATGTGTATATATATATATATATATATATATATATATATATTATATATTTATATATTATATATATATACACATGCATATATATATTATATATATATATATATATATATTTTATATATATATATATATATATATATATATATATATAATGTACCTATATAAGCAATATATAAAATATGTATATATTAAATAATATATATGTATGAATGAAAATATGTTTATATGTATATGTTATATATATATATATATATATATATATATATATATATATATATATTATATATATATATATGTGTGTGTGTGTTGGTTGTGGTGTGTGTGTGTGTGTGTGTGTGTGGTGTGTGTTTGTGTGTGTATTATATATGTATATATGTATAATGTATATGTATATAATGTGTGTATTATATACATATATATGTATAATATATTATATATATATATATATATATATATATATATATATATATATATGTATATATATATATATAAATGCACACATACACACACATATATAATGCATGTATATGTGTGTGTGTATGTATGTATGTATGTATGTATGTATGTATGTATATATATATACACATATATATGTATATATCTATATGTATGTATAGATGTATATATATGTACATATATATGTATATATACATATACACACATATATACTCGTGTGCATATATATATATATATATATATATATATATATATATATATATATATGTATATATATATTATGTATATATTATGTGTGTGTGTGTATGTGTGTGTGTGTGTGTGTGTGTGTGTGTGTGTGTGTGTGTGTGTGTGTACACATAAATGCTTATCTATATGAATGATTTTTTGTCAAAAATATGTAATGCATCACCTATATATATGCAGTGTATGTATGTTTGCGTGCGTGTCTACTGTGTATGCACATTACTTCTATGATAAACAACACTGATGATGCGAAGTGAAAACACGCGATGAAACCCCGTAGAGTTTTTTCCCTGTTTCGCCATCCTATTCTCTCTTCTCTCATATTTATCAATTCCACCTCATCCACTCCCCTTCCTCGGCCTCTCTCGCTTCCTCCTCCTTCCTCTATCCTTCTATTTTTATTTCCTATTATTTTTTTAATAATTCTAACCTATCCCTTACTCCTTTACCACTTTCATTCTATCTCTATTAATACCGCAATTTACGATGGCGTGCGTTACTTCATGAATTTCGAATTAAAATGATATTCAGATTCAATTTGGTTCACGCCTCGGAAACTGAATATGTAATGATAGTAATTTTACAGCCTTGTCGCCATTTCCCTGTGTTTTGTTTTTGTTTTCTAATTTATTTTTATTCTTTTGTCTGGTGGATTTTGATATTTGAATTCTATCATGTTGTTCTTTTTTCTGTTTATTTATTTATTTATTTATTTTATTTTTTATTTTTATTTTTTGGATTTTGATATTTGTAATCTGTCATGTTGTTCTTTATCTGTTTATTTATTTATTTATTTTTATTGTTATTATTGTATTCTGATGTATATATTCTATCTTGTAGTTCGATTCTGTTAAAATGCTTTGGTTATCATTATTGTTACTATTATTATCACTGTTGTTATATTTATATTCTATCGTATTGCTCGCTTTCTGTTGCTTTCTTTTTTGGTTATTTTTCTTATTACTATTATTATCATTGTTGTTATATTTATACTATATCGTTTTGTTTTTTTCTCTTTATACTTTTGGAGTTATTTTTATTGTTACTATTATCAAAATTCGTATCTTTACATTTTATACTCTTAATCATTATGTTCATAGTCCTGATCATCATCATTATCATCACCGTCATCATCACAATATCGTTAAAATCATCGTCAGTAGCATCATCACCATTATCATTGTCATCTTCAACATCATCATCACCATTACCAATCATGTCTTAATTTCACCTTTATTCCATCATGTTGCCGCCTCTCCATTTTCTTATTATTCCAATTCATTCTAATCTTCCTCTCTTCCTTCTCCCTCCATCCTTCGTCTTCCCATTCCTTTCTTTCTCCACTACACATCAATATCTCCATCTCTCTATAATTCCCAATTTCTTTATCTTTCCTGCCTCTCTCTCTCTCTCTCTCTCTCTCTCTCTCTCTCTCTCTCTCTCTCTCTCTCTCTCTCTCTCTCTCTCTCTCTCTCTCTCTCTCTCTCTCTCTCTCTCTCTCTCCTTTCTCTCTCTCTTTCGCTCTCTCTCTCCGCTACACATCCCAATCTCCATCTCTCTATTATTCCTATCGATCTCCTCTTTATCACTTCTCTATCTCTTTATTCTCTTTATCATATCTCTACCTCTTTATTCTATGAATCTATCTCTTTATTCTCTTTATCATCTCTCTATCTCTTTATTATGCCCTATTTCATCATCTCTCTGTCTCTTTATTATTCCTTATTTCATCATCTCTCTATCTCTTTATTATTCCCTATTTCATCATCTCTCTATCTCTCTATCATTCCCTATTTTATCATCTCTCTATCTCTCTACCATTCCCTATTTTTATCATCTCTCTATCTCTTTATCATTCCCTATTTCATCATCTCTCGATCTCTTTATTATTCCCTATTTCATCACCTCTCCTCTCTCCTCCTCTTCACTCGGATCCCAAGCGCCCGACTTCCGCTCCTGGGATAGTCTCTGTCCCTAAGATTATCGATAATTACCCTGACCTCCTGTTTTAGACATCACCTGCGATTTAGCCCTGGGCCACGATCGATTCACCTATCCCCCCCCCCTCCTCTTCCCCGGTCTCCTCCCCCCCCCCCACCTCCTCCTCTTCCTCGGTCTCCTCCCCCTCCTCGGCCTTCTCTCGTCTTTCTCTCCTACTATTATCATCGATTCTCTTCTCTTCTTTCACTAATCTTGATCCTCTTATTTCCTATTTTCTCTTTCCTCTATCCCCGATCCTCTCTCTCCTACAGGACCCCCTCTCTTCTTCTTCCTTTTCTCTATCCCCGTTCCTCTTCTCTCTACCCTTATTCCTGTCTCCTCTTCCCCCCCCCCTACCCCTCTATCCTTTTCCCTGCCCTCCCCTACCCCTACACGACCTCCCTTCCCCTCCCCTCCCCTACCCCCCCCCCCTTCCTCTTCCCCTACACGACCGAGCACCCCCACCTCCCCCTAGTTCGGCCTATGCTAATTTCTTTAACGAAAAAAAGAAATAATTTGAACGTTCAAGCATTTATGAGGAGGGAGGAGAGGGGGTGGGGAGGGGTGATGATGGAGAGTGGGGGGGGAGCGGAGGGGAGGAGACGGGGTGGGGAGGATGTTAGGAGGGGAGGGGGGAGGGGTGATGATGGAGAGTAGGGGGAGGGGATGGGAGGGGAGGAGAGGGAAGGAAAGAGGAAGAAGAAAGATGGAGGAAAGAATGAAGAAGGAGGGAAGGAGAAAGAGGAAGGGGGAAGGAAGGAAGAGGAAAGTGAAGGACGAAAACAGAAAAAAGTGAAAGAGAAAGAAAAGAAGGAGACCGAGAGGAAAGGGGAGAAGAAGAGGGAAAAAGAATAAGAACCAAAGGAGAAGGAAAAGAAAAGAAAGAAAGGAAAGAGAAACGAAAAGAGAGAGAAGGAGAGGGAGAATAAAGGAATTAATGGAAAGAGAACAGGAATGAAAGGCAAGAGAAGGCCAGAGGACAAGAGCATAAAGAGAGAAAGAGAGATCATGGCATCTCATGAATATTTACGTACATAATTAATGTAGGATAATATTTGTAATGAGGCTGAGTATCCTGTAACAGTGTGTTGGGGGGAGGGGGGAGGGGGGTAACAAGTGCCTCTTTTAAGGAAAAATTTTTGAGGGATAAAAACACTCTTGTTTTGCTAATACACAAGCTTGAGGTTATTTTCTGTTATTTGAGTTGATTTTTTAAATTGTTTTTTTTATTCTTATTATCATCATGAGAAGAAGCACATGAACCAGAGACACCATCCTCTTTATCATCATCATCACCATCTGATATCATCATCATTATCACCATCATCATCATCATCACCATCTGTTATCATTATCATTATCACATCATCATCACTATCACCATCTGATATCATCATCATCACGGCCACTACTACCCCACCATCCCCATCACCACCATTAGCCTTATCACAATCACCATCTGATATCATCACCATCATCACCACCACCAATACTAGCCTTATCACCATTGCTATTACCACGCACACACACACACACCACACACACACACACACACACACACACACACACACACACACACACCACACACACCACACACACACACCACACACACCACACACCACACACACACACACACACACACACACACACACACACACACACACACCACACACACACACACAACCACACACACACAACACACACAACACAAACACAACACACACAACACACAGCCACTCACACACACACACACACACAAAAAAATTATTCCCACAAATTTTCCAAAAAACTGTTAGAAGAAGAGAGAGCAAGTGACGAGGTTAGTTAGAAGGTCGTAAATTTAGCGTCGCCGACTGACCGTTTCCCACGGCCGCTAATGAAACTGTTAATTGAATTATGTAACTGGCATTTTGCTCGTCGACTTTTAACTTTATCTGACTTCGACTGGGAGTGGCCGAAGAAAGGTCTTGTGCAGTTAAAACTAACGAGGTTTTTAAAATGCGGGACAGTGGATAGTATAAATATGAATGTATATGTGTGTGTTTATGTTTATATATGTATGTATGTATGTATATGTATATGGTTATATATATATACATATATGTACGAATATATGATATATGTATATATATATATATATATATATATATATATATATGTATATGTGTATGCATACATTTATGTATATATATTTACGTATATATGTGTATGTAAATATACGGATATATATATATATATATATATATATATATATATATATATATATATATATATATGTATATGTATTTATACACACACACACACAACACACACCACACACACACACACACATATATATATATATATATATATATATATATATATATATATATATATATATATATATATATATATATATACATGTGTGTGTGTGTGTGTTTGTGTGCGTGTGTGTGTATCAGTGTGTGTGTGTGCGTGTGTGCATATGTGCATGTGTGTGCGTGTCAGTGTATGTGTGTGTGTGCGTGCGTGTGTGTGAATATGTGTATGTATGAATATCAACATAAACAAATTAACATATTAATTGATAGAAGATTTTTGCGTGCGTGAGTGCGTTTCTTGCAAGCATGTCTACATCTACAAAAGAAAGCTCGAGAAGGAATCACAACATCTACCTTTCTGTACAAATATTACGATTGGAAACCATGATGTGATTGGGAAATGATTCAAGGAAAAATTAAGACGAAGCCTCCTCCTTCCCTCCTTCTTCCTTATCCGTGGAAGGATTATTTATACTTTTTTTTGCCTCTCGTCGCTACCAAGATTTTAAAGTCTAACGAGATTAGCTCACAACAACAACAACAAAAAATAACAAGAGGTTTCTCTTAAAACTAAGCAAACGTGAAATAAGAGGTTTCTTTTAAAACGTGAAAACTTTTAAGTGAATTTCGTAGCCTCGCCATGTGCCTTGAGGGTCACGTGGTTGAGAGTGAACGAAGCATTATGTTATGAGAAAAATAGTATAAGCAATTACGATAAAAGAAAAATAAAGCGACCGATGTGTTAGCAGCTGAAATATGAAAGGCAGGCAGTTCTCTGGTAAATAATTGTAACGCTTTCGGTTAAGCTGTTGATGAGTACATAAATAGTGTAGGTTGATAAAGGGGAGATAGAAAAATCAGAGAGGGTGTGGATAGAAAGATGCAATGGGGAGAGGAAGAGGAGGAGGAGGAGAGGAGAGAGAGAGAGAGAGAGAGAGAGAGAGAGAGAGAGAGAGAGAGAGAGAGAGAGAGAGAGAGAGAAGAGAGAGAGCGAGCGAGAGAGAGAGAGAGAGAGAGAGAGAGAGAGGAGAGAGAGAGAGAAGAGAGAGAGAGAGAGAGAACGAGAGTGAGAGAGAGAAAGAGACAGAGTGAGAGCGAGAGCGAGAGTGAGAGAGAAGAGAGAAAATGAGAGAGGAGAGAGAAACAGAAGGAGAGAGAGGAACATAATTGCCTTCGTAGTTTTGTTTAAATATTCCATGTTATCTTGACGCTCCCCTCAAATAGAACATTAAATGTTTATAATTACTTTCGGTGCCGAGTTCTAGAATACAGTGGGTGGAAGAGGCAATACCGGTTAGCACTCCAACTGAGAGATAGACATAGATAGATAGATAGATAGATAATAAATAATAATTGATGGATAGATATATAGATAGTTAGGCAAGTACTTAGATGAAAAGATAGATTGGTTGGTAGGTAAGTCGATAGATACATTGAAATAGATGCATAGACAGTTAGAAAAGACAGAGAGAGAGATAGAGAGGGAGGGAGAGAAAGAGGGAGGAGAGGGAGGAGAGAGAAAAAAAGGGAGGGAGAGAGAGGAGGAGAGGGAGAGAGAGAGCGAGAGAGCGAGCGAGTGAACATATAGTAGTTTACGTGTTTAACCTGCCATATACTAAAACTTTCAAACTATCCAAGGATTACTTGTTAACTCAAATCACCATGACGATGGAGTATTTGCATATTTCCTATCATCACAACCCACAATAAAAGCCCTTGCAAATTATCATCAAAGGGGAAATAACTCGCAAATGGTGCAACAGTGCATCGTTTCTTATCCGCTAGAACTGCAAGCTAAGGACAAAAGCCACATTGTTCGTATTAATAGTTTTCTACACAGGAAATATCTCGTTCTGTGACACTCGAAATAAGTCGTTGTGTGCGTGATTGTAACTTTGGTTCGTTTCGTTTCAGTGATGGTTCTAAACAAGTGTGTAAAAAATAAGTTTTAAATACCCATTATATGGATATCGAGAAGAGAGTGTTCTTTGATCTACGGGTTTAAAATACTATTGGGATTAATACCAATTGTATGTAAGTGTCACATTATAATGATGAGTGGTAAAGAAAATTTAGTAGAGCGTTTGATCTATAATAAAGCTTATATCGATTTACAGTGTGCATATGTAACAGTGATTTCTTGAGCATATAATAGTTAGTCCTGGTGGTTTGCGTCGAGGTCTCCGGTCCACCAATCAGCGTCCGCGAAAGAGTTCTGGAGGCGGGGCATATTTGAGTTGTCGTTCGGTGATTTTTTAAAAATACGCTTATTATTCGGTCAAACGTATTAGATTTGCATTATTTCTTATGCTGTTATATTTGAAATTCGATAAGTATTGTTAGTGTTATCAGATATAATAAGAAAAGTGTGTATTAAAGGTGTAAAAAGTCTCAAGAAGTGGAATCGGCTAGCGCGTGAGCCTCTCGAGCGGCGGGAAGACACGAAGTTGCCCATTTTTCTTTAGTTGTGTCGGAAAGGCTGTGACGGGAGGTCTATGTCACGCGTGTTGGAGAAGGATTTTTAGCCTGCGAGGCCCACCTGTTGCAGTGTTGCATGTGAATTGTGGATTTGATTGCCGAGAGATAATACGTGTTAACTCTCTTAAACTCCCCCTCGAGGAGAGATCTGTGAGATCGAGTTTTAAAAGAAAGTTTGAAGGAACTTGAGGTGGCAAAGGACAACCTCTGACCTCCTTCCAGACGGGATTTAAGTTTTGAAGTGTTAAAAGTCCTTTTCTGTGGTTGACGATGATGACCCTGTGTTAGTGATTCTTGGGATTACTAAAAGAAAACATCAACAACAACGACGCAACGATGACTTGGATTACCCTGCTGATAATAGGTGAGTACAAAATCATATTCAAGAATTCCAAGTTCACTCCTTCACCCTCTTCAAGATAACAGAATTTTCTAGAATATCTCCCGATCTAAGCACCGTGCAGTAGCGTAGATTTGATGCAATAGTCTCATTTGCAACGACAATGCCCTTCCCTGACAGTAAACACGACACCGGGTCATGGAGTAACGATACGGTGCATGTGACCCCACCCCGCTGACCTCCCTTGACCTTAGTCCTGTTCTTTCATTCGCAGGCGGGATGAAAACTTGGAAAACTTTGTCAAATAGTTTATATTATTTTATTTTATAAGACTATTGATTACAATCTGGTCATACTCGAGTAAGGTTTGGTTCTTTGAGATGTTGGTCATTTGAGTGTTACACTTGTACCCAAAGTGAGATGTTCGTATAATAAGGATAAATAGGATAATTTATAAATTGCGCTTTTTGTGAAGTATATGTATTAGGTAAAAACTCTTGAAATCGCGAAACGTGAAACTCCTCTTCGAACTTAGTTCTCTCAAAAATTATTTCGGATAAGTATCCTTTCATTAAAATTGTACAGTGGGTTATGGCATTTCAGATGTAGTAATTTTTGTTTCCAGTTTTCCTCCTGTCGCTCGACCTCACTTTCCGCTTGACCTCGTTTGCCCTACCTGAGCGTGACCTCACTTCACCTGAGTAACCGAGTGTAGGCCTACTAGATGTTAAGATAAAAGCCTAGAGCTTAATAGTGTCTTCTTTCTCTTTTAATTACTGAGATCCTATGTAAAATAGTCTTCTTTATAAATTTGGCATTTGATTTTATATTATCTACACACAACTTGATTACGAAACAAAATAATTTTGTCATCCTGGATATTACGATAACCTGGTCATATTCGAGGAAAGAAACCAGATAAACGTTTTTTAAAGCATGCCTTGTCAGAGCGCAGGAATGCCAACAGTATAGAGATTTTTAAGAATGCCACCTGTGTTTTGCACGATTCGAATTCTTGCTGGTTTTCGTAAGCAAGATGTGCCTGTTTGTGCCATCGCCATCGACAAGTTGGGGTGTTTCTCAACCGGGGTTTGACTTGGCTTGTATTCACTGCGCGGGTTTGCTTTATATCTCACTTTTGTATGTTTATTTCTTGTACCTCTTCTTTCCTTTCGTGTCGCTGTAAGTCACGTCCGTTCCATTTTTTCTATTTCTCCCAGTGTTACGTCTTATACTTTCTCTCCTTTTCCTCTACTATGCTAATGTTTATTTTCGTATCTTTCCTTCTTTCTCTTTATTTCGTCTTCTCAGGTCTTTTTTTTTCAATTCCCCATATTCCTTCGTTCGACCCACGTCATTGCTTTCTCCCCCATTCTCCATCCTCCTATGCATTCCTTTCGCCCTGACTCACTCCCAAAACACGCGTAGGCCCACTTTCATTTTATTCTCTCGTTTGTTCCGTTAGCTTGTTTGTGCCGCTTGTTTAGTGATGTAGCACGAATCACGATTTTTGTTTGTGTTTGCTTGTGTGTAGGTCTATTTTTTATATACTTTTACTGGCTCTGATGTTCATCGATGTTGATCTGCTCTCTTGGTGCGAAGTCGGTGTTGTGTGACGAACTATTCCTTGGCGTTGTATTGAATAGGCCTACGTGTATCTGACGTGTTTCTTTTTATATAAGGTTGTGGATTTCAGGAGCTTGTTAGTATCATAGTAATATATGCAAAAATGATTGAAAATGAACTTCTGAAATAGAAGATTTTACTTGCCTTGAACCTTGAAGTCACCGAAAATTATTCATGTCGGAGTCATTACTGCGTTGAGTCACTTGAGCCACCTTCCGGTCTCTCGGCTTGGTTAGAGAATTGCTGTTTGCAGTGTTTGCGTTCGTTGTTTGTCGTTTGCCGTTCGTTATTGTCGTTTGCCGTTCGTTGTTTTGTTGTTTGTCGTTTTGCCGTTCGTTGTTTGTCGTTTGCCGTTTCTCGTTGTTCCGTTCGTTCTCGTACCATTTCTTGTACCCTTGACCGGCGCCAGGGAGAGAGATTCAGTTGAATACTGATGGGTTGGTACGTGTTGAATTCCACGGGCGTTGCAATGCTTGGGTTGTCCGACTTTCTTTTAAACTTGTATTTTCGTATTTTAAATGGAAAGGGAAGAGGAAGAGTATACTACCATTTTGACGATTGATGTGTGTATTTGTTGAGCGCTTTGTTTGTACATAGTTGGAGTAGTTTTACAAAGGGAGTTAGTCTGTGTGCAAATGAAGTGTACCCGGCACTTAGATTAATGACTCGAGTGTCGTTTGTTTGGTTGTAGTTTGCTTTGTACTAGCACGCTAAAGCAGTTTTTGATAATCTTTTTTTTTACTAGTCCATTCATACTTGTATTGATGTCACACACTCTTTGGGTATGCATGACAGTGATGTCTCCCTCCGTCGTGTGACATGAAGTCGTTCTCCACGCACAGCACGACCCCGAAAGCGCACGACTCACCGCCAAGCATGCTGGGCAATTTGGCAGTACGTTTTTAAATTGTTGTTTCGACGATTTATTGATCTTTCTACCACCGGGCGTGCATTGTTTTCTCAACCGATGCCTGTTGTCTGGTAAACCGTGTGAGTCTGGGTAAGAGGGAAGGAAGGGAGGGAGGTGCGTGGGACTTGACTCAGGTGTGTGAGTGAGTCACCCTTGCATGCGGGTCTTACTCACCTGCCGGATGTGAAAGGTAAGATTCCTGGAAAGATGAGGAAAGGAGAGAAGATGGGTGATTTACGTTTTTTTTCCTCTTTTTTCTTTGTTCCTTTTTTTGTTTCTCCTGTGGCGAGCGCGAGTATTATGGTCATTTAGGCAATCAGATGGTTATTAACGAGGCTTAACGAGGCATATGCTCGCGAGATTAGAAACTTGAAGACCCCGCATTACTGCTGACTGTTGTTCTGCATTACTTGCCCGAGTCGTGACGCCGAGGCAAAATAAGTGTGCACCGTAGCGTGATGGCGGAGGCGAGAGAGCAGAGCACGCTGGAGGAACTACACTCGAGTGACGGAGTGTTGGGGGGAAGGAGGAAAGAGAGAGAGGAAGGAGGGAGAGAAAGAGAGGACGGGAAAAAAGAGTTGTAGGGGAGGGGGAGAGGGTGATGAAGCGTGTAGTTTGTGAGGTGTGTTTTAGGTAGGCCTAGAGTTTAAAACCGGAGGAAGGAGTTGAAAAGAAGTGCACAAAAAGTGGGCAAAAAAATCGTGAATCTTCGGCAGGCTGTACGTTGGGGGTAACATGACCTTACTCCATCTGCCACGAGCCAAGTTTTTTTTCTATTTAGGTTCTGCCCCTTAGTCCCTTGCACTCCCGCCCTCGCCCAGGAACATCCCAAGGGCCATGCTGTCACGGCAGCATATGGCATGGCATGTTCTTCAAGGGGCTTTTTGCGTTACTTTTTTCTCGTTTGGGGAAGCGATGTGTTTCCCTCCAGCCGTGTAATTTGTCTGACGGGCCGCCCATGCTGGCAGAATTATTTTAGGGGGAGGACCGCTCTCTAAATGTCAAGAAATGTGTGGATCTGTTGTCGGGAGCAAATTGGGCTTTGGTATATTTTGGTTGAGAGAAGCGAGGAGCAAGTTAATTGGCCGTTTTTTATCTCCTTTCTCTGTTCAGCGACTGCTCAATCAGGACTTTCTCAGTTGCAAGATTAGTTGTTTTTTCTCCCCCTCCCTTTTTTGTTTTCTCAGCAAATGCACAGTATTCGGAGAGGTTAGTCACACCCATACCAGCTGGCCGCTACCTCGAGTGCTACCTCGGCACTTCTTGCAGGTGCGTGCCGACGGTCAGCTGTGTGCAATATGGCTGACAGAAGAGGTGGTGCAAGCTAAGTATTAATTACCTCGTCACGAACCCTGTGAGGGAGACTGTTTATGCTGGGGAGAAGAGCTAGGGTTGGGCGGTTGGGTGGGTGTATATAGGAGAGGGGGGAGGAGGCTTGTGTATTCTGAGTGTATTCTCGGGTACTCTGAGAGTCCTTTGATGCTGTCTTGATACAAGGTTTTGCTGTCAGCCGTTTACGCTTTGCATTTCGTCATAATAGTCTTGAACAGCGTATAGGGACAATGGTTGTCCTTGTGGGAACGTGTACAAGTTCGACTGTATCAATACCCCCTCCCTCTCCGTCCTTTTCCCCTCCTCCCCCTCCCCTTTTTTCCCATCGCACCTGCCACACCACCGAAACCGCAGACGCTCTGTGAACCCTCTTGATGTGGTCCCCGCAGCCCATGGCTTTTTCGCTAAGCCGCTTGCGGGGAGAGTCCGGGGAAGGGATCATGGCTTTTATTGTCGATCCGAAAAGCATTGTGGGATTAGGGGCTTCCTTAGCGATGGCGTGCTGTGTGGGGATGTCGTCGGCGTAGGTTGGCGTCGTGCGGGAGGGGCGCGGGGACGACGGGGCGGTACAGGTGCTGGAGTGCGGACGTCGGTGCGTGATTTTTGATAGGGCAACGGGTGGGATAGAGACACGGGCAGAGTTTAAATGTTGGTTGAATTCTTTACATGTAAGAAAAAAATACCTCCCACGCGCACGGATTTCCCTTAAGCTTTTCAGTATCCGGAGCTTTGGCAGACAGAAAGAAGTAGAAAAAAAACGTAGACATAGAATCCGTGTACCTGTAATCCTGCCATTCGGCGTGGGAGTGACAAGGCCAGCTGGTTTCGGGGCGCCAGGTGGTCCTTCAGCGGGATGGGGAGTGGGGGCGGGGGAGAATCGGCGATGTAGGGCTAGGCATAGTTCACCGTCAGGCATCACACGGAGCGCGAGTTGAGGGAATGGACTCGTTTCCCTCGGCAGTTGGTCTCGTTGGGATTGATGAGTAGAAAGATATTTTTTTTTTTATCCCAGCGAATGGTAAAGAGAGATCCCCTGGAGGTTTATCCGTCATCGGGGAGGGATTTCAATGACTACTTATCCTTTGCCACTCGAGCATTTACGAGTATACAACAACAACAACAACAGTAATACGAAATTCAAACAAAAACCACCTTACCGTCCGTAGACCGACAGAACAACGATCGACGGGTCTCGTTACTGTGGCTTGAGAGTTGGCCTAGATATATTGCCAGCGATAGGGAATGCTTCGAGGGCCTCGTGTGTGTTTTGCGAAGGGCCCTTACACGCTTCGCATATGTCGTTCGGCGTGGCTGTGGTTCGCCGCGTCTCCCGTCACGAAGGAAGCCAGTGTGTCCAAGGGTTGTAGGGATTTGTGTGTGTGTATAATGTGTGTGTGTGTGTGTGTGTATGTGTGTGGGCGTGTTTGTGTGTTGTGTGGTGGATTGTGTGTGTGTGTGTGTGTGTGTGTGTGTGTGGTGTGGTGTGTGTGGTGTGTGTGTGTGTGTGTGTGTGTGTGTTTGAAGAGACGGTGTTTTGTATGTTTGTTTTATTGACATTCTTTCGCTTTGGGAGGTATTGGTTGCCTAGGGAAGACTGATTGAGTTGTGGTTGTTATATTGCTTTTTTTTAGTTCTATGATTTGTATCTATTGTGTTGTCTTTTCTGTGTTGTTCGGCTGGCGTGTTCTCGAGTGGTCTTACAAACAGAGAGATTAACCGGCGGGTGTATCGCGCGGCATCAGTGCCCCTGGCAGCGTTATCGGTGCAGCACCAGCGATTGGAAGGGCAACGGAGCGCAACATTGCTTATCTTTCTCATACCCACGCTCACCCCCTGTTTCTCTTGATCTCTTTCTCCCTTTCCTTCTCTCCCCCGCTCTTTACAGTCTTCTCTATCCTTTCCTTCTTTCTCTCTTCTCTCTTCTCTTCTTTTCTCACTTCTTTCACCTCCTTTATCGCCTCTCTTTTCCCCTCCCATCCTCCTTCTTCTCCTCCTCCTGCTCCTCCTCCTCCTCCTCCTCTCCTCCTCTCTCCTCCTCCTCCTCCTCCCTCCTCCTCCTCATCTCCTCCCCTTCCTCCCATCTCCCCTTTCCACTATCTCCTCCCCTTCCTCCCATCTCCCCTTTCCACTATCTCCTCCCCTTCCTCCCATCTCCCCCTTCCACTATCTCCCCCTTCCTCCCTCCTTCCTTTCCTCCTCTCCTCCATCTCCTCCTCTCCTCTTCCTCTCTTTCGTCTCCCGGCTCCCCTAAACGCCTCCGGCCGCCGCCGCCGCCGCGCCATTATTCCTTCGACGCCCGCGTTAAAGTCCAGCAAATACGATAATGGCATATTGCTTTCATCATCTCCACCCGTCGCCATTCGCCGCCCGCCCATTGTTGTTGTTGATGGTGACCAATATGACACAGATCATTGCTGCAATTGCGCTCTTAACTCGCCGTTCTTTCGCTTTTCATAAGGCGGGAAGAACGTTAGCGGGGCGTGGTTTTTGGAGGTTGGTTGTTTGGCGTGAATAACTAGCGTGTTTTTAATTTTTGGTGTTTGTATGTTATGTTTGTTTTTTTCGAGGTTGGTATCGGTGTCCGCTGTATTGGCTTTGTTCGTGTTTTTTTTCCAACGTGATCGGGAATAGAATGGGTGAGTTATGGTATCATAAACGGTATCATTCTCCATAAATTTTAATGAATAGTGTAGATAGTGTAGATATTGAGTGCAGGTAATATGTATGTATGTATGTATGTATGTATGTATGTATGTATTGCACTTTGTTGCTGCACCTTGATTAACACACACGGAGTATAACCGCATAGGCATCGGGAAGCGACTAGATTCTTATAATTAAATACTCTCCTATGTAATTTTCCATAGTTTAGTTTTTTTTTACGAAAGGTAATGTTACCATTTCGGTGTTTTTTTTTTTTTTTTTTTTTTTTTGGGGGGGGGTCTTGTTCATTGCCTTGCATTTGAATTCGTGTAGTTGTTTCGTCCGGGAGATTAAGGTGTAAAGAAGTGTCGAGTTTGGCCCGGTTCATATCGTCTGTCATTGCACACCTTGCAATAAGGCGGAAGATTGAGCGGGTGCGGGGCAGTTAAGAGGCGGAGGAGAGGGTGGGTGTGAATTGGAGTTCTTATTGCAAAGTTGTCTTTTTTTTTGGGGGGGGGACTTGGTGAATGGGTTGGTGGGGGGTGGGGTGGGGGTTGTTTTTTTTTTTTTCCTTTTTTTATCCTTCTTTGTCTTTTTCTTTCTTTCCGTTTCTGTCTCTTATGTATCCCTCTCTGAGCTCTTGTCTTCCCTCTCTTCGTGCGCGCTCCCCTCTCTCTCTCTCTCTCCCTCTCCCCTTCGTGCGCTCTCTCTCTCCCCTTCGTGCGCTCTCTCTCTCCCCTTCGTGCGCTCCTCTCTCTCTCTCCTCTCTCCTCCTCTCTCTCTTCTCTCTCTCT
>NW_020868946.1:39886-187194 GCF_003789085.1 Penaeus vannamei
ATGCTCCCTCTCCCCCTTTTCCGCCTCTCCCTCCCCTCTCCCCTCTCCCTCTTCGTTCACTCTATCCCCTCTCCTCTCTCGCTTCTCCTGCACTCCCTCTCTCTCATCCTCTCCCATACGCTTCTCCCCCTTTCCTCTCCTTCGTCTTCACTTTTACTCCCTCTCCATCTCCCCTCCTCCACTCTTCCTTCCCCCTCCCTCCTCTCCTTCCTCTCCCTCTCAATCCTCGTATCTTCTCTTCCCTTTCCACTGTCTCATCTCCTTTTCCTTGATTCATTTCATACCTACCAGAGCCTCGCCACGGAGCACTGCGCGACGGGCCGGAGGTGGAGGAGACTGACAGGATGTGCCAGGTTGGGGGATTTATCGATCACCGTCTGTTCCATCCGTCTGTCTGTGCGTCGGTCGACATTACTTTCACCTCCACGCTTGTTTATTTTTGGCTGTAATCCGGACAGGAAGAGAAATAAGAGAGAAAAAAAAAAACGGTGTATGATCCGAGGTTCTTCACCCTTCCTCCTCTTTTTGCCTTCCCCTCGAGACGAGCGACGCCGCGCACCGTGACGGACAGACGGACGCCGCGCAAATCGGAAAAACAAAGAAGTTTCCCAGCAAGAGCGATGCGACGTGGGCGCCTCTCCGCGTGGGTGTGCGTGCGGACGTGCGTACGTCATTCGCGCCCGCGTGAGGAGTGGATTCATGCTCCGGTACTTTCGGATTTTTCCCAGATGTACGGATAGGAAAGCGAGGAGAAGAAGAAACGGGCATCTGCACATGCATGCCCACGCGTACACGTACGTAAAGGCATACGATCACGCTTATGCTCGCGCGCGCGCACACCCTCGCAAATACGCCCGTTCTCAAGGAAACACTTTGAGGCGAGAGTGTGTACTTGTTCCAATAGCTATTACTGGAGGGGATTGGTGGGGGGGGGGTGATACAGGTGCCGGGCAGGAAGTCGCATGGGTACGACGCCAGCGGGAGGGGGGGGGGGAGGGGAGGCAGGCGGTTGTACAAGTACTACTCGTCGGTGTAAGAACGATCAAGGCTCGGATAGAGTTGTACGGTGTGATGAACACTCGACGAAGCTTGAAAATCGTGCACTTTGTTGCAGAGATGATGAGTTAATAAATGTATAATAGATTTTGAGAACTACCTGTACAGTTGTTAGGTGTATTTGAGTTTTATTTTACGTGACACTAAGTGGATCTATAAACTACTAGTAGGTTTTTCGCCGTGAACGGAAGCCATACCGTATTTGATGACCGACGTCGACTTAATCCTGCGGTCCACGTAAGTCCATGGCAGGGATGACTTGGGTGCGGGTTTGGGCGTGAAGGTTTGTAATATCGGAGGATATGGGGAAGGGAAGGCGGGGAGAGGGGGGGAGGGGAAGAGGAGGGGGAGGGGGGCTGAGAGAGAGGGGTCGACAACTGTGGCTTCAGGAAATGGACAATTACTCCGCGGGGCTAACCTGCTCTCGTCGACTCTTGGGGCCGCCTTGACGCTCGCAGACCTTGGGGAGAGTGGTGGTGTAGTTGTAGTAATGATGATAGTAATGGTAATAATAGTAGTGATCATAGTAGTAGTAGTTATAGTTATAGTATTAGTTGTAATGGTTGTGAGAAATGGTATTAGTACAAGTAATGCTTGTAAACTAGAAGAAATGATTTAAAGAAAGATAAAAAACAACTGCTACAATGTGTTTATTAGTGTTCTGTTGATTCCTCCAGTCTCAGTGAGAGTTGAATGTTACCGTAAATCGTTACCCCTTCCCCTATCCTCGAAGTGGGTAGCGTGAATTGACGCGGAGAATTGAGTATAAGCAAGGCTTCAGTGGGTCGGCGCGTGTCGCTAGATATTCCGAATTTCCAGGTCTGGAGATCGCCATTTTTTCTGTGGTGGTGACGAGGGGGGGGGATTCCTTTCTTCAGGGAAGGATTTTATTTCATTTTTCCGAAGTGATGAGAGAGGATGTGTTGTTACTTCTAGTAATGGTCGTTTGTTAGGAAAAAGGATCTCTCTCTCCTCTCTTCTTTCCCTCTCCTTCGCTCCCTTCCCATCCCATTCCATCCCTCCCCTCCCTCCCCTCCCCTTCCCTCCCCTCCTCCCTCCCTCCCCTCCGTACAGTATCTCCCTCTCCCCTCTCTCCCTTCTTGGAGATCTCGAGGCGTCGCAATCTCGGCGGGGATCAGGGTGTCGATCTCCGCGATAAGCGCCGAGGCCGCCATGACGTCCCGGCGGCGGCGTGAGGATCGTGATTCATCCCCGTCGCCGTCTGTCTGTCTCCTGCTGGCGAGGGCGCGCGGGAGGGCCGTCCGTCCGTCCGTCCGTCGGTCGCCCTTGGACTTGTCGGTAGGTCTTGCGGCGGGAGAGTCGGGGCTTCGGCACTGCAATGTCGGTGGCTGTGACGAAGGGCGGGCCAGGTGGGATCCTCATCTCGTTCCGGGAATTGGAACCGGTGAAAGTTCGCCCGCGCTGTCGTCACCGGGCGTGGGTAGGGGGGGGGAGGAGGAGGACGTCGTGGGCGTATCCGGTGCGACGCCGAAGATACTTTTCCCATAACGTCTTGAAGAAGCGGCATTTCCTCGGGCACCAGCTGCCTCCGGCCCCCGCAGCACCTGCAACGGTTCCCACACTAAAAGGGGGGTACGCTTAACCTTCCTCTACTTGCATGTGCGAGTGTGGGACTCGGGCTGGCCGTGACCCCTTTTGCAGCTCGACACGTAGGACGATATCCTGCAGTGGGGAGCACACGCGCGCTGCAACTGCTCGCTTATCCGGCGATTGGACGTGGCTCTAGAAAGTGCAACGGGCCCCGGGGTATCCGCGGCGCAGTCCATTTCCTCTTTATTTTTCTTAATCTCTCGCGTCGTGGGACCCTTTCTCTCTGGGCGAAGGGCGGGTAATATTGGGTATTTTTGAGTACTTCCCCCGAGGGATGTGTTGTAACCTCCGGGGTATGAGCGCTGGCTGGACCACTTCACTCCACTCCCGAGTCACACGCAAGGGAAAGACACTCAGGCGATCAGTTTTCTCTCTCTCTCTTACCTTTTTTCTGATTTTCTCTTCTTTTCTTCTCTCTCCTTTCTTTGATCTTTCTGATCTCTCCCTGCTTCTCTTCCTTCTTCGTCCTCTTCTCTCTCTCCTCTTTCCTATCCTCACCTGTTGTCTCCTTTCCTCTCACCTTATCTTCCCCTGTATTCTCTCCTCTCCACTCCTCTCTTCTATCTCCTTCCCCCTCTCCTCTCCACTCTTCTATCTCCTCTCCTGTCCTCCCCTTCCTTCCCCTCCTACCACCCTCCCCACGCCACCCAAAACGCCCGCAGAATGACACCTGCGAGTGTCGATAATTACGCCGCTCTGGTCCTCTGATGGCGGTCCCTATCGAATGCCCCGCAATGATGGATGGGGAAAGGGATTAGGGTTTTTTGGGGGAAATGTGGAATTGGCTGAGGTTTCTGGCCCAGTGCGTTGAAGTAGGTTGAATGGTACGACGCCTCACTCAGAGGGAAAGGAAAGCAAGTAGTGTATCGTGTCCTATATAGGATGCCCTCCCTTCCCAGGCTCTTTCCCCCCTCCTCTCCCCCTAGCGCTTTCCTCCTTTCCTCTTCCCCTAGCGCTTCCCCCTACCCTTCCTAGCTCTCTCCCCCCTCCCTCCTCGTAGCGCTTTCCCCCTTCTCCCCCTCCCCAGTTTCCTCCATGTGGCCAACAAAGAAGCTGCCACCCACGACTCGACTACCGCAGCGCATCGTCAGGGTAATAAGCGAGTCCGGGCGAGCAGACCAGCGATTATGTCCCTATCAAGGCGGCAAGCGATCATGCGTAATTAGCGATGTCCTCGCCGATGACTGCAGGGGGGCCGGCGGCGAACAGGCCTACGGACATTGTTGTGATGGGCCTAGGCGGCGGCGGCGGCGGTGGGCTGGTGGGTCTCGGCGGCGAAGGTGGGACAGGTGGGCCGCCGCGACGTTTCATTAGGCCGAGCCGCCCGGGTCTTTTGTTTCGGCCTCCGAATGCGAAGCCGGGAATGGGCGGCGAGCGGGGGCGCGGCGCTGGTCCCTGAGATGATTTGTTTATTGGGAGGGATTCGGTGTTCGTATGTCTTGATGGGTCACTGCGATTCCACGATGCGAACGATCAGAATCGGTAAATTAGTGGACGAGTACGAGACCGGAGTCAAGAACAAAGGCGGGGACACGAACGCGCTCTTCCTTTTGCTACTCTACTACCTGCATCCTGGCTAACGTTGCCAATTAGTGCGTTTCTTTTGTGGCGCGCCCTTTTGTCTACGCCAGCCTTAATTACGAGGAGCACCATCGGCTTCCCCCTCGCCGCCCCATAGAGCGTCGTCCGGCGGTGTCAGGAGCGGCGAGTGAAGACGTCAGCGGCGCTAATCAGCCCGGACAGCGGACGAGCGGCGGGCCGGCAGCCGGGCCGAGGGAGTGTCGCGTTACCGCCGCGGCCTTTTCTCCAGCCCGCCGCTCCGGGAATCGCAGCCTTTGAGAGGATTGGCCTCGTGGCTCCGGCTTCGTGTTTCCGTCCCGTTCTTGCGGCCTGCGGGAGACGGCTCTCGCGGGCGCCGCACAATGGCCAGGCGTCACTGATGCCGTCGCCGTGAAAAGCCGTCGAAGCGCGCCGCCCGGGCTCCTGCGGGGAGGCGGCCGCAGCGGCTCTGGGAGGCGCGGTTACTACAGACACGGCCGCGGGGCTTCCAAAAGGCCAGGGGCGGGGTCGGGAAGGGGGAAGGGGTGGGGTCATGTAGGTCTGCTGTCTGTCAGTGTGTCTGTCAGACATCTGTACAGCTTCATATTTTAAAAGTCTCTTGTCCAAAGGTTCTTACTATCGGTCGGGAACCAGATTAAGGTACTCGATAGTTCTGTGCCCCCCCCCCCAAAAAAAAAAAAAAAAAAAACACCGTTAGGAAAGTAAGAAACACAGAACAGAAACAAAACAATTAAAAAAAAAATCCTCATGACATGCGCGATTCCCTTTTTATCGAGGCCTTTCCTCCTGGTTCTTCATGATCGCCCCATTGTCTTCCGCAACGCGCGTGAAGGCTTCGCTGTCCCTTTGTTTCTTTCCCGACGCGCCGGGTCCTTCGGGGCTTCCAGGCGGAGTGTCCAGGAGCGATCCAGGTGGTGGCCGGGGGAGGGAGGAGGGGGAGGGGGGGGGGGCGTCACGCTTCTGATGGGTGGTTGGGCTTTGATGCGAGGGGAGGGAGGGTGTTTATCGGTTTGCTGTGGTCATTATGCAGGTGGATTTTTTTTTTTTTATTTGTATTTTGAGTTTTCGTTTCTGTCTATCTCTATCTATCTATCTATCTATCTATCTATCATCTATCAATCTGTCTATCATTCAGTCTGTCTATCTATCAATTTATCTGTATATCTATCTATCCATCTAGTTGGTTTGTATATGTGCTTGTATTTGTATTTTTTTTTCTGTGGGAGTTTAGGGAGTATACGTTATTTTGCTCCCGTTTTTTGTTCTCATTACCACCGTCTTCGCTCTTTCTCTCGTTCTCATTATTATGTGCTCTTTGTCTGCCTCCCCTTTTTATTCTTCCTTGGTGCTGTATCCGTTGCCAAATTAGATTCAGTGGATAATGAGAGACTGCCGCTGTTGATTCTCTCTCTCCCTCTCCCTCTCCCTCCCCCCTCTCCCCCTCCCCTCTCCCCTCCCCTTCCCTCTCCCCACCCTCTCCCCTCCCCCCCTCTCCCCCTCCCCTCTTTCACACAGTTGTTCGAACCCTTCATAAAGCATTTAGTTTCCCGACGGCCTGAGACTACCTTTCCTTTCCTCCCATGTTGGAAAACCACACGAAACCTTTGCCCTCCCTCTTGACCCCCTTTCTCCCCCACCCCCTCCCAACACCTGCCAACCCCTCTTTTTGAAGGGATAAACCCCCCACACACACCCATTCCCCCTCCCTCCACCCTCTCTCCCCACTTCCTCCCCCCTCTCCCCCATCTTTCCTCCATCCTCTCCTCCTCTACCCTTTCCTCCACCCTCTCCCCTCTCCCTCCGCCCTCTCCTCCACCCTCTCCCACCCACAACTCACCCTTGCCCTTTGCTCCTTTGGTTCTAGTTTCCCACCCTTTCTCGATTTTCACACACTGCCCCCTTGCGTCTGTGTCTCGCTGTTTGCAATTGATTTGTGTGTTTGTTTTGTTTCATTTGGTCTTATTTGTGCGTGTGTGTCGGTGTATGTTTGTTTGATATGTTATTTGTTGTGTGTATGTGTATGTGTGTTTGGTTTGTTTCATATGGGCTTATTTGTGTGTTTGTTTGTATTTGTGTATGCTGAGGAGGGAGGGGGTGCATGTGATAATCGCATTGCCCTTTACTCTTTCTTTAGAGGTTTGGGAAGGGGGGTAGAGGAGGCATAGGTTTGGCCACCTCTTTTTTCTTTCATTTTTCTTTTTTTTTTTTTTTTCTTTTATCTCTCGCGTTCCGTGTCTTTGGTTTTCCATTCCGAGGCAGAGACGTGTGAAAGAGAGACCGACTCCTGTGTCTCCCCCCCCCCCGTGTCTTTGTAACGCACTCTTTTGTCCCCACGAGATCCTACCCCGTTCAGGAGTCTTGGGTGTCCTTTAAGGATGGGTTTTGAGGTTTTTCCCCCCCTCCTTTTTTCCCCACAGCCGACCTTTATGGGTCTTTTTCTGCTTGGTCTTTTGTTTCTGTTATTGATAACATTTCCTTTAATGAATGACGGTTGTGTGTGTGTGTGTGTGTGTGTGTGTGTGTGTGTGTGTGTGTGTGTGTGTGTGTGTGTGTGTGTGTGTCTGTGTCCGTATGGCTCTGTGTTTGTGTGTGTCTCTGTGTCTGTCTTTGTATGCATGTGCACATCTGCGTGCGTGTGTGCACATGTGCGTGCGCGCGTGATGTGGGGTTTCACTACAATTTTCTCGCCCCCTTTTCCCGTTTCTCCGTTTCATAACCGCCTTTCTCCCGCTTCCTCTTCCCAAGAAAGTTTCCCGCGTTGCACCCGTGAGAACGTCTTGCACAGGTGGGTGGGGATAAGCAGGAGGTGGGCGGGGCTTGGGGATCTAATCATGATGATCGGCTGTTGCCAGGATGAACGATAATTACACTCTTTGCTGGTTTTTGAATATCACTTTTTGTTTGGTTTATAGACGGGGGAATTAGACGTCAAAAAAAGGGTTAGGCAAAGAGGAATCTAATGGAGGGTTTTAGGAGTTAGTGTGGATTGGGGGGTTGGTGGGGGAGGGGAAGAGGGGGAGAGGGGGGAGGTAGATTGAGTGTACCTTGAGCCTGGGACTTTAATACGGGGTTTGGGTCGAAGCTCCAGCATTTGGGAATGGCTTCGGGCGATCTCTCCCTTTTTTTGTACGATTTATGGGCGTTGGTGAGGATGAGGAAGAGGAGAGAGAGGAGGAGAGAGATGTACACATGGGCGTCGTGATGCTGTGACAATCAGGCAGATAGATAGATAGGTAGATAGATAGATGATAGATAGATAGATAGATAGGCACACACACGCACATACACACACACAAATACAGACACAGACACACGTAGACAGAGACACAGACTGCGGGAGTTGTACGCAACATGGCTTCTTAACCCGCTATGCTTTAACGAGATTTGCACAGTTGAGCAGTTCCTCTGTTTGGCAAAACTTTGCGTGGGATTTTGGCACTTTGCGGAAGTCGGAAAAAAATGCTTCGTTGTTAATTTTCTTTCGGAATTAATTATACGGCGATAGTTGGTGTAGTTTGATCTTGAACGGCTTCGAGTTTAAAAGAAACTTGTATTTTCTTCTTTTATCATTTTTTTGTTCTTTCGTTTCCCGCTCCTCCTCGCTTTGTCTTCCGTCTATTCTTCCGCAGTGCTCACTCTGTTGCCCCATTTCCTTTTCCTCTTCTCTCCTCGTCTTTCTCCATTATCTTTTCGTCTCGCTCATTCTCTTTCCGCGTCTCCTCCTTCGCCTCTCCTTCCCCTCCGCCTAACTGACCGCTGTTGAAAAAGGGTGTAATTGCATGTCAGGGATCAGTTGCGCCTCACACCTCGCCCGCCACCCTGACCTGCCGAGTGTGTGTGTGTGATCACCTTCCCCCTTCCCTCTCCCCAGCCTGTTCTTCACGCCCACGCCCACTGTTTTCGTGTTTTCGGGGTGCTGCGGGGTCCTTCGGGGTTGCTGCGGGTTCTTCGGGGTCCTACGTGGTCCTTCGGGTGCTGCGGGCCTTCGGGGTCCTTCGGGGTGCTTCGGGTCCTTCCCAAGCTCGTTGAGTCGAGTCCAGGTACCCTTGGCGCGCGACGGGGGGTAACAGTACACGTTAAGCTGTCTATCTCGGTTTTATTCGTGATTTCCTGTAGAATTTTGTGCGGTAAAAAAGTAGCCAACGCGAATAGTTTTTTTTTTTTTTTTTTTTTTTTTTTTTTTTCTTTTTCTTTTTCTTTTTGACAGGTGAGATGGCTGATTATTTTTCGGTGTTCGTTATACATGTCATTATTATTTTTTCATTTGATTTGCGTCTTCCTGTTTCGCAATTCAAGGAGTTCCAGGGCGTTGTTTTTGCCCGTCTGCACATATCCTGGGCGTGCGCGAGGCGGCGATGGGTGTGGAGAGAGAGGGGGTAGGGAGAGGGCGGGGGTAAAGGGGGAATAAGGGAGGGAGGGGACTGGGGTAGAAGGGAGAGGGAGGGGGAGGAGAGGGAAATGGAAGGGGAGGGAGGACATCACCCTAAGGGGAGCTCACCTCCGTCGCCGGCCATATGCTGCTGCGGCCGCTGACATCACTCCTTTTCACTCCTCGCTGCAACACGCTTGCAACACTTCGCACAAGGAAGCAAGGGGGGGCGGGAGAGGCGAGGAAGATAGAATGATAGAAACCTTTGCTATTTCCCCCGTGTTAAAAAAGAAAAAAAATGCGATAAGGAAATTGCTATATTTCCCCCTCAGGCTCCTCGTCGCCGCGGGTAGTCGTGTGGACTTTGAAGATGTAGGCTCACGTTTGGAGGCGAAGGAGGGGTGGGGGTGGGAGAAGAGTCCTCGGGCGGGAGTGGCAGGGTGGAGGGTGGGTAAGGGGGGGGGGGCGCTCATGCTCATGGTAATCCTCTGGCAAATCGTGAGGGGCTATTTTTTATTTTATTTTTCCATCCTTTCTTCTGTCGAGGAAAGGATGATTGTGTATTAGGATTTTTTTTGAGGGATGCTGAATGTGCTTTTTTAATGGTCTTTCTTCCCTGCTTCTGCTTCTTCTTCTTCTTCTTCCTCCACCTCCTCCTCCTCCTCCTCCTCCTCCTCCTCCTCCTCCTCCTCCTCCTCCTCTTCCCCCTGCCTCTCCTCCTCCTACTTCTCTTCCTCCTCCTCCTCCATCACCACCTCTGCTTCTTCTTCTTCTTCTCTTGTTCTTGTTTTCGCCTCCCGACCACTAATTTCATTTTCATTGCAAGAAAGAGAAAGCAAAAAAAAAGAGCGCATCGTTTTTGCAGTCGAGAGGCGTTCACAAGAAGCAGCGATGGCCGACCTTCTTCCTCTTTTTGCGCCTCTGATTTGCATCCCTGTTAATAATGCAAAGGGGAAGCCATTTTGCTGCCCCCGCGAATCGATCTCTTTTCTTGCGCGGGGACGTCGCTCGATTATGCACAGGATGTCGCGACGACGTCTCGGCTGTGGGAATGGAAGGCTGTGGAGGCGCTGCTGGGGAGGGCATGGCGGGGAGGGGGGGTGTTTTAAGGGGCATGATGGGTAGGGCATGCGAGGAGGGGGGTGTTTTGGGAGGGGCGGGGGGGAGGGAAGGGTGTTTTAGGTGGGGGGGAGGGCATTGGCAGGGCGGTAATGATGGTGTCGGGGCGAGTAACGCACCCTTTGCTGATCACTGCCACGCCCCTTCCTCTCTCCCTCTCTTTCGTCTTCCTGTCTTCGTCTCTCCTCCTTCCCCCTTCTTTTCCTGACTTCCTTTCTCCCTCTCTCAACTCTTTTCCCCAGTCCTTTTCGCCTCCTCCCTCTCGCTCCCTCTCACCCTTCCCCTTTCACTCCCTCGTCCTTCTCCACCCTCGTCCCCACCCCTCTCTCCCCGGGGCGCCGCGACGTAAACAACAACAGGGCAGCGGGAGGGTGTAAGATGACGAGGCCGAGACGAAACGAGAGGGGCGGGCGCGGGCGGAGTAAAATATGCAGGGCGTCACCCGCGCTCCCTCACTCTTTTCCTCACGGGGCTGCCCATCATTTATCAGGATGGTGAGGGTCCCTGCTCCTCCTCCCTCCTCCCTCCTTTCCCTCCTTTTCTTCCTCTCCTCTATCCCTTTTCCCCCTTGCTTTTGAAGTACTTTCCACTTGCTCTTTCCTTCGTACGTCTCCCTTTTGCCCTTTCTCTTTTCCTCTCCCTCCTTCCTATTACTCTGTCCTTCCTCTTTCCCCTTTTCCTCCTTCCTGTCCCTCTCGCCTTTCCCCTCCTCCTCCTCTTTATCTCCCTCTCCCCTTCTCTTCTCCTCCTCTTTATCTCCCCTCTCCCTTTCTCTCTCCCCTTACCCCCTCCCCCTGTAAACTCTTTTATTTTTCCTTCCAACGCCCATCATAGTATGTTAGTATGCAGGCCTAGGGGCATTTCTTTTAAGTCAGGACGGGCGTGGCTTTGCTTGTCGTGTGGCTTTTGTTTAAGTATCCGCTTTTGGGGAGATTTCAGTGGAGATGGGGTTGGGTTCGGTTTTAGTGGGGGAGGAGGGGGAGGAGGAGAGAGGAGGAGGGAGGGGAGAGATGGATAGGGTGTGGTGAAAGAGATTATGCAGATATTCATGATCGATCTTACTTTCCCCAAACTGTTGTGGGATAGGGACCTATTTTGCTATCTATCTATCTATCATCTTACCGATCTGTTTTTGTCAGTCAGTATGTGGGTTCTAAAACGAGCAATTTTAACCCTTCCTTTATTTCATGGCTCTCTTCCACCCTCCTCCTCCTCCTCTTTTTTTTATCTCCCTTCCTTCATTCCCATGTTCGGTCACGACGACTGGCTAATGTCGGGGGTGCCAGATGGCTCTGACGGAGTGCCAGACCCCGCCAGCCAAAGGTGTAATGGCACTGGGGAACACAAAGGGGCACTCGTAATTGGTCCCTTTGGCATTGTATGAGGGAGACTTTTTTGCTTTTTTATTTGTTTATTTGTTTATTATGTTATTGATCTATCTATCTTTGAACTGTATCTCTTATCTCTATCTCTTTCTGACTAGCTGTCCCTCTATTTGTCTATCTATCTAATCTATCTGTCTACCTATTATAAGGTTCTAAGGTAGGAGAGGGAGAGGGGAAGACTGGAGAAGGGGAGATGGAGGGGGAGGGTAAGGGAAGAAGGGAGGGGTTGGGGGCTTAATAGGGAAAACTTGATAAGTAAATTGGATAGTTTACGAGGCTTATGAACGGAACTAATGGGCTCGAAGGGCTGTGAGAAGGATGGCGAATAGGGGAATGGGCGGGGGGGGAGGGAGGGAGGGGGAGTGGGAGGAAGGGGGAGAGAGGGTGGGAGGACGGGGTACGGGGTGGGGTGGGGGGGGGTGGCGGGTTGGCGTCTTGTGGCATCTGACCCTCGTTATTTTTTGTTTCATTATTATTTTTTTATTATATGAATTTGGATTATGGTAAAGGGAGGGGAGGATGGTTTATCGTCTTTATGGGAGATTTTAATGAGCAGCACGTAGTCACCTTTGAGTTACGCGATTATTAAGGGTGTAGTTATTTTACCAAGACCTGTGTTGCATGACTTTCCACATGTCAAAATAATAAAAAAAAGTCATTTCCATCTTCTTGTTCTCAATCTTTTCCTCTTGCTCACCTCCTCCAACCTCAGTCCTCACTTCATCTCTTTTGGCAATTTTTTTTTTTTTGTTAGTACATTCAAGGAAAGCTTTTTTGCGAGCGTTTAAAAATGTGAGAGAGAAAAAAAACTGCAGCACCTTCTTGGGTTTTTCTTTTTTTTTTTTTTTTTTTTTTTTCTTGGAGGTTTAGACGCCGGGGGAGGAGGGGTGGGAGGGTAGGGGGGTGATGTTGGGGAAAGGGGGGGTTGAGGAGGGGGACTTTGTTGGCTTCTTGTCGTAGTCTCCGAAGTGGGACTTGATCCTCGGACTCGTCTACGTAAGGGGGGGAAAGAGGAGGAAAGGAAGGGAAAGCAAATGCGAATGGGAAATAGAGAAAGTGAGAAAGTGACGGAAGGGGAGGGGAGGGAGGGATGGAAGGAAGGGGGAAATGATAAAGAAGGAACGAAATGAAAGGAACGAGAGCGAGGAAAATGAGAAAAAAAGACAAAATGACAAAAAGAGAAAAGTGAAATCTTCGCGAAGTTGCTTTGGCCACTGCTTCCCCACCATTTTTTTTTTTTTTCTTAATTAACTTTCTCTCTCTCGTCTCTCTCCTTGATGACCGGATGTTGCTACTCCCAGCTTGCGGAAATTTGCGATATGGGTGTAAGGGAATGAGGAGAGGACGGGGGTGGGGGGAGTGAGGGAAAGGGGTGGGTGGGGTTGAAGGGGAAGGTGGGGGGGTGAGGGCTGGACGCGGTGGGAAAGTAGGCTAATGTCATGGAACCTTATGTCGTCGCTCGACCCTTCTTACTGTTTTTTCGCTCTCTCTCTCTCTCTCTCTCTCTCTTCTCTCTCTCTCTCTCTCTCTCTCTCTCTCTCTCTCTCTCTCTCTCTCTCTCTCTCTCTCTCTCTCTCTCTCTCTCTCTCTCCCTCTCTCCCTCTCTCCCTCTTCTCCTCTCCCTCCCTCCCTCCTCCTCCCTCCCTCCCCTCTCCCTCTCCTCTCCTCTCTCTCTTCCTTCCTCTCCCCCTCTTCTCTCCCTTCCTCCCCCTTTCTCTTTTTTCTTTCTCCCTCCTCAGACCTACCCTTCCCCCTTCCCCTCCGGGTCTTGCACGCATTTAAGGAGGTGGGCGGGGCTTGGAGACAGTCGTGGATTGGGAAGGGTTTCTTGACTGTTTTTTCGGTTTCTCCCCCCCCCCCATTTTTTTTTTCCTCTCTGGCTCCCTTTCCTGCTTCCTTCCCTTCTTCCCTCTCCCTTCTTCCCCTCTCTCTCTCCCCTATTCCTCTCCTCTCTTTCTCCCACTCCCGTTCCCCCCCACCCTCAACCTTGCGGGTACCTCGGGGGTCAAGTTCAACGTTGGGTGGGGGTGGGGGGTGAGGGTGTGGCCTGAAAGTTGTGACAGTCGGTGCTCCGAACTGATTTTCCTGGTGTTGTTTTAGGACTTTCTTTCAGTATATATATTTTTTATTTTCCTTTTTTATTATTGTGATTCTTAGTAGGTGTTATATTCTTGTTGTTGAGGTGGTTGTTGTTGTTGCTGTAGTAGTTGTTGATTTTACGGTTATTTTGTGCGGGTAGTGTTTATTACCTTGTGAGGGAAAAGTTTCCGGGTAGTTGAAAGCTAATGGAGGGAGGGAAAGTGGGGGAGAGAGGAGGAGAGGGAGAGAGGAAGGGGAAGGGGGGGAGGGGGAAAGGAGGGATAGAGGAGGGAAGAGGAGGAGAGAGGAGGAAAGGGAGGGAGGGAGGAGGAGGGAGAGAGGAGGAAAGGGTAGGGGAGAGAGAGAGAGGAAGGGGAAGTTCGGATAGCGTGGGGATCGGTGTGAGTAATTCGGACCAGCTTTCCACGTACGTCTTAGGCACCGTAGCGTAGCGGGATAGCGTCACTTTCACGGGATGACTCCGGTACGTGCACACACACCCTCATCACACGCACACACACACACACGTACACGCACGCATACACACACGCACGCATACACACACGCACACTTCCGCCCTCATACTCTCTCTTGACGCACACGGTCGTCCGGAGGCGAAGTGTACACGGAGAAAGGCAGAGAAAGAGGGAGAAGGAAGCGAAACGAAAGAATGCAAACTAAAGGTATTTTGCAACGTGATTTTGATCAGGTGAGCGACGGGAGAAGGAGGGGGGAGGAGGGCGGGGAAGGAGGGGAAGGGGGGGGAAGGGGGGGGGGGGGGAAGGAAGAGGGGGGCGGGGAAGGAGGGGGAGGGGGAGGAAGAGGAGGAGAACTGTTTGTGTGTTGCAAGATCGTATTGCAAGGATCAGGCACAACAGGAATACTGGTGATCACAAGGGCGTCGAGTTTTGTCATCAGGTTTTCACATATATATTTTTTTCTTTATTTCGATCTTGCCTTTGCGACTGTTCGTTCGTTGAGACAGTGTTATTGTAATACTAGAAATAGTGGTGGTAGTAGTAGTAGTAGTAAGTAATAGAAGTAATAGTAGTAGTAGCAGTAACAGTAGTTGTTACTATTATTATTGTTGTTACAGTTATTTCTATATTTATTACGATTTTGTCATTTCTTATAACAATTATAACAGTTTCTATCGCTTTTTGCTTTCCCAATCCCTTTAACTCCCGTGTGCTTGTCGTCCGCACTTGAGAGTCTTCTTCGGAGAAAACTCGACGCCGCTTCTGTCGTCATCGGTGTCGGAAGGGAAATAGTGAATGGATTGGGGTTTCGAGTCCAAGGAGTGTTGGCTTTTGTTGGTATGGTGATGATTTTATTAATGTTTTTTTTCTTTTTTTATTTTCAGGTACGTTCCTGGGGTGTGTCGGTTGAGTGTTTTTGATTGGAGGATTGGAAGGGAGAGGAGGTTCGGATTGGAGTGCGGTAAGGGTGAGTGTTGTGTGTTGTTATTTTTGTATTTTGTTGTTGGTTTTGAAGACGAGGTGGTGCAGTTTATTGTCCTTTTTTGTGCGTTTGTGTGGGAAGACTATTCTTCTCTCCTCTCCGCTTTCTCCTCCCTCCCTCTTTGTCTTCCCTCTTCCTACTTTAGATTATCCTTTCCCATTGTCTTTACGCTCCTCCCGCTTCCTCCTTATGTTGCCTACTTATATCGTTTATTCCTCCTCCACGCCCCACCCCCCTTCTTCCTTCTTCGTATTTTAAAACCATCCTCTTCCTCCTCTTCTCTTCTCCCCTCTTCCATATCTTGCCTTCCCTCCAGATTTCTATTGGTATTCCCTTTACTCCTTCCTCTTTGTCCTCCTCCACCTCCCCCCTTTCTTCTCCTCCACCCCCCTTTTTTCTCCTCTTCCACCATCCCCTTTCTTCGTCACCTCCTCCTGTCTTCCCTGTCTCCCCCCTTCCCCTTTCTCCTCCTCCCCTCTTAAGTCTCCGCGCTTTATCCTCTTTGCCCTCTTCTCTGGGGCTTCTTCCGGATCAGCTGATTTCGCCAGCGTATTGCCTCGCCTTCATCGTTGTCTTTTGTCTGTGTCTTCGTGTCTGTTTTTATCTATTTGATCTGTTTCGCTCGTCTTCTTATCTGTTGTCTCTTGTTTGCTGTCGTTGCTGGGTTTTGTTTTTGTTTGTTTGTTTTTTCTCACCTCTTTCCTTTCTTCTTTCATTTCTTTCCTCCCCTTTCTTTTAATTCTTTCTTCTCCTCTCTTTCTCCACTCTCTCCTATCCTCAATTTTCTCCCCTTCCTTCCTCTACTCTACTTTATTATACTCTCCTCATCTCTTATTTTCTCCTGTCTCTATTCTCTCTTCTCTTCTCCACTCTCTTCATCTTTATTCTCCTCTCTCCCTTCCTCTTCATTTCGCATATACTTCCCTCGGCCTTATTCCTTATCCAACGATTATAAATCCCAGTGTCCCATTATCCCTTTATCCCAGCGGTGTGAGTGGGATTGGGTAGCCTCCGCTTGGCTAATCCACCTGTTTGCTGGATTTTGTTTGTGGCTTGCTTTTAATCCCGATTTCCCCCCTCCCTCCGTCTTTCTTTTCTTCTCCTTTCTTCTTCCGTTTGTTATTTGTCTTGGTGTCTTTGTTATCGATTTATTTCTGTGTGTGCCCTGATTTATCGTGTGTTTTTCGTCGTCTGCTTTATCCGTCTACTTGTCTCTATCCGCGTGTGATTTCCTGGTGAGATTTTGTTGCACATTGATTCTTTCACTTTGCACCTTTCACACGCACCTACACCCCCACACGCCTGTACCCACACGCACGCACGCATGTACAATGGGCTGGGTGGTGTGTGTGTGAGGGGGGGGGGGTGTCTGCATCCACCCACGCACCGTATTGATGGGCGTGGGCGCACTTCTCTCGAGTGTCTTTTCCTGATTATTGTGTGGCTTTTGTGTTGGACACTTTAGTCTTTTTTCCTTCTTTTTCTTTTTTTTTGTTGTTGTTTCATTTGTTGTTTGGTGCACGTGTTTGTATTTGCGATTGTTTTTGTACGTTGTGAATGGGGCTTTAATCTCTTGTCTGTCTGCTTTTATCTGTCTCTTATCTCCGCGTCTATATATCACTGTATTTTTTTCTTTGTGTCTCCTCTTCCTCCCCTTCTCCCTCTCTCCCTAATCTCTTCTCCCACTTATCAGACATTCAAAATATGTATTTTTCTTTCTTTATTACCGGGGTCGGTTTAAGTGGCTCTCTCTCACTCTCTCCTCTTTTCTCCTCTTTTTGCGTGCTTATTTTTCCTTCTTCTCGAATCTTTTCACCGTATTGATAAACGTACAAAAGCGCCCCTTTGTGCTCGGCTCCGCCCCCTCGACACACCGGAGAAAAGCCTCCCTTTATGTATCTCGCCGCGAAGAAGAATAAAAGAGAGAAAAAGGAAAGAAAGGAGAAAAAGAAACAGCTTTCGAAGGGAGGAAGAGGAGGAGGAGGAGGTGGAGGTGGAGGAGGAGGAGAAGAAAGGAGGGAAAGAAGAGAGGATGAGAGAAAGCGTTGAGATCGAGGAGGAGATGCTTGTGACGTTGACGGCTGATAGATAGACAGGAGAGAGAGCGTTTCAGTGTTGTTGTTTTTTATTAATATTTATCGGGGTTTGGAATGTGGTGTTTTTTGTTGTTGTTTCAGAATGTTGTTTTTTAGCAGTGGTTGTAATTGTACTTGGTGATGGTGATAATGGAGCTTTTATGATTATTAATTATCGTTATGATGATTATTAATTATCGTTATAATGGATTTTTTTTATCTGCCTTTCAACGCTTCGAAATTTCTTTGTTTTTTTTTTTACCTTGTACTTCTCAACTTTCCCACATTTCCGTGCTTGGTCGTATTCGAAGTAGGAAGAAGAACAAGGAATAAACAATTATGTCTGTTCGTTAGTAGGTATGTTTGCTTCTTGTTTGACTTGCAAGTGCTTTTGTTTTTGTTGTTGTTGTTTTGGTGGGTGGTAAGACGGCCTGTCTCACATGGCTTCGTTTCTATTTTTAAGCTTTTATGTAGGCCTACGGGCGGCGATTTATAGCGGTAGGCCTATCGCTTTCCTTGGATCAGGGTTCTATGTGGGTCACGGAGGTCAAGACGCTGGTGGAGACGCTGTTTGTTCGTCTGGGTCGTTTTCTTGGTGTTTTTAATCGCTTTTTTTTTCGGTTTTATATTATTTTTTTAAAGGTCTCAGTCTCAGTATTTTTTTCAATTTTATCTTTTTTTTTGTCTGTTCCTTTCGTTGTTAGCTTCCTTCTCTTCTTCCCTTCTCCTCCCTCCCCCTCTTTTCTCCCTTTCCCTCTCTATCCCCTTTTTTCCTCCTCTCCTAGTTCCCTCCTCTCTCCCCCTTTCCCCCTCTCCCCCTCCCTCCCTCCCCTCCCTTCTCCCCATACACTTACAGACAGACACTCGCCGGGCACAACAGGCGGCGATCACAATTACGCATAAATTAATACTTATTTCGTCATCGGAGAGCTCTGGCCCGTCTGCCCGCACGCCCGCCGTCTTCCGCCTTCCACGCCCTCGTGACTGTGGCAAGGTCGTGGGCGGGAGCGGGAGGGGAGGGAGGGTAGGGGCGGGTGGGCGGGTTGGAGTATGAGGGTAGGGTGGTAGGATGGGTGGGTAGGGGGGTAAGAGCATAGGGGGTGGGAGTGGGGGAGGTGTAGGGGTGGCCTGGATGGGTGGATAGGCGTGGGTGGATTTAGTGTTGGGGAAGAGGGATGGGTAGGGGTGGCGTGGATGGGGGGGATAGGAGTGGTTAGAAGTGTAAGGGTTGGTAGAGTGGGATGACACTACCGTCTTTGGTGGGGAAGAAGAGTGTGTGGATGGACGGTAAGGGTCTGTGGATGAGAAGGTGGATGAGAGAAGGGTTTGTGGATGAGAATGTGGATGGGCGGTCAGGGCTTGTGGATGAGAAGGTGGATGGCCAGAAGCTGAGGATGTGTGGATGAGGATGTGAATGAGGATGTGGATGACATGTGAAGGTGGAGGGCGAGGGTGGATGGAGCTGATCCGCTGCACTCGCCAAGGTCGCCTTCGGGAATGAATGGGAGTTCGTTACTCGAGTCGATGTCCTCTTGGTTTCTGTCTTCTCTCCTCTCGCTTCTCTCTTTCTGCTCTTCCTCTTCTCATCTTTCTCTCTCTCTCTCTCTCTCTCTCTCTCTCTCTCTCTCTCTCTCTCTCTCTCTCTCTCTCTCTCTCTCTCTCTCTCTCTCTCTCTCTTCTCTCTTTCCTCTTTCTCTCTCTCTTCTCTCCTCCTCCCTCTCCCTCTCCCTCTCCCTCTCCCCTCCCTTCCTTCCTCTCCTCTCCCTCTCCCTCCCTTTCCCTTCCTCTCCCCTCCCAATGGACACCACAAACACATGTCACGCTTCACGGTATCTCAACATCCTCCTTGCACTCATGCGTTGGCGCCTCCTCTCTCTCTCTTTTTCTGTTCCCCTCCTCCTCCTCCTCATTTCTTCCTCAGAATCAGACTTTCTTTATTTGTCTTGTTATATTCCCGTTGACGTCCGTGGTCATCAGGAGAGTACTCTTCCCCTTGTAATATTCCTATTACTTGCTTCTTACCTCGTTCTTTTATTTCTATCTCTTGTTCTTTCCTCTCTCTCTCTCTCTCTCTCTCTCTCTCTCTCTCTCTCTTCTCTCTCTCTCTCTCTCTCTCTCTCTCTCTCTCTCTCTCTCTCTCTCTCTTCTCTCTCTCTTTGTTTATTTTCTTTCTTGAATCGATCGTCAGTCCTTCATGGTCGAAGGCGGAAAGAAGCGAGGGGGAAAAAAGAGGGAAAGTGCGAGTAAATAGATGAATAAGTAAATGGGTAAATGAGTGTGTGAGTTGCGAGGGGTTTTGTTTACGTCGGGTTGCGAAGGACGTCGTCTGGGTTCGGTGGAGCGACGCGGGGGTGGATGCGGGCGCTGAGGGGCGTCGTCGTCGTCGTCGTCGTCGTCGTCGTTTCTTCCGAGGGTTTGTGGTGGCCGTGGTGGGCGGGTTTTTTTTTTTTTCGTGGTGTATGGAGGGTGTGGGCGTTTATGGTGGTGGTCTTCGTCTTGCATGACCGCGTGCATGACTCTTTCGAAGGTAGTTTTTTTTCCCTCTCTCGTTCCTTCCCCCCCCCCCTCTTTTTTTGTTAGTTTCCCCTTTCCTTCTTTTTCTCGTTCTCTCCTCGGCGGACCCCCCCCCCCCCAGCAGGCAGGCAGGCAGACGGCAGGAGGCGAGAGCGTGCGCGCCTTTTGCATTACGAGTGAGCGAGCGATTCATTTCGGATCGAGGAGTGAGATTTGGACGCCTCATCTGGACGCCGATGGGTGTCATTGCGGGCGTAATGCCTACCCTGAAGCCGCCCGTGATTGCCACCTCGAACGCCGGGGGCAGGGTGGGTGGGTGGGGTGAATTTGTTGGGGTAAGAGGGCGGGGGAGGGGGATGTCATGCAGATCGCTTGATTCGGTCAAACGTAGTCTGTTGTTACGGGCTTCCGGGCGGCGATTGGCCCCGGGTGCTCGTTTGGTGCGAGCGCTCTCACCGGGGTTCGCACCTGTGTCGCGCCGCCGGGGGTGGAACGCGGCCGCCGGGGTGAGTGATTTCGGTTTGCTTGAGGAATTATTTGTGTAAACACCCGGAGGGCATGCAGCCACTTATGCAGGGTGGGCGTGTTGGGGGGGGGGTTCCTCCCTCTCTCTGGCTTTCGCTCTTTCGATTTCTTGATTTCGTGCTTGTCCGTTATCTTCTTTCTTCTTAACTTCTGTGTTATTCGTTTTTTTCTTTTTCTTTTGCTATATTTTTTCCTCACTTCGCTTCTACCTTTTTCCTTTTTTTTATTTTATTTTCTATTTTCCTGTGTTCCTCCTCTCTTTCTCACGCACCTGTGTCTGCGCACCTCTCCCTTCTCTCTCCACCTGCTTGTGGGAATGCGAAGAAAAGCGCGTTATCTCCCATCAAGTGCATTTTCTTGGTTGTTTGTTTAAGTAGGCGGGCGAAGATAGTCATCGCGGGGAGGCCTAGTCCCGGCAGGAATTAGGCCGGGTCCAGATCTCGCCACCACGCGGTACCAGTTTTCAATTTCGGGGCCGGAGTAGCTTTGTCGGATTAGGCCAGTCTCCCCTGTGATGGAGGCGAATTAGAAAACGAGAGAGAGACGAGGCGAAAATGGAGTATTCTTTACAGGGTTTTATTTTTCTTCATCGGTTTCTTTTTTTCTCTCTCTCTTTATCCTTTTTTTTCTCTTTTATCCTTTTTCTCTCTCTCTCTCTCTCTCTCTCTCCTCTCTCTCTCTCTCTCTCTCTCTCTCTCTCTCTCTCTCTCTCTCTCTCTCTCTCTCTCTCTCTCTGTCTGTCTGTCTGTCTCAGTCTGTTTTTTCCTTTTCCGTTTTCTTCGAGAGGAAAATTGTATAATCCAGCGTAGTAGGCCTAGCTTGAGGTGGGAGGAGAGGAGAGAGAGATAGAGATAAGAGCCGCGACTTACAACAGGGTCGATCTGAGAGCGAGATTACAATTTGGGGTTGGGATGCTGAGATAGGGGGGTGCGGGGGGTATCTCGCGCACCTGTAAAGAGAGAGTTTTTGTGTGTGTGTGTGTGTGTGTGTGTGTGTGTGTGTGTGTGTGTGTGTGTGTGTGTGTGTGTGTGTGTGTGTGTGTGTGTGTGTAAAAGGGATTAAGGAAAGGATGGAGAGTAGGATAGGGAGGAGGATGAGAGAGAGAAAGGGAGAGGTAAAGAAAAGAAAGAAAGACTAAGAATAAGACTCCGCTAATGGAAAGGCGAACGCGAAAATATATAAGACGACAAGCAGAGAGAATGACGGATGGGCGAATAAATGTTAAGAGAAAGAGACCAGAGGCGTTGGCCAGGGGAAGAGCCTGGACGAGCAACGCCCATCTCAGGTCTCTCAGGTCTCTCTCTCTCTCTCTCTCTCTCTCTCTCTCTCTCTTCTCTCCTCTTCTCTCTCTCTCTCTCTCTCTCTCTCTCTCTCTCTCTCTCTGAGGTTGGGCTCGTGTGTGTTATGGTCTGAATTTGATTTTTAATTTTTTATGTATTTATTTATTTTATATATATTTTGGGGGTCTGTGTCTGACATTTATTTTGATGGTTTATTTCCTATTTTCTGATTCGCTTGTAACTTTTCCTTCTAGTTTTTTTTTTTATTTGGTCTGCTTCTTTAATATTTGGCTTTTATTAACCAATTTCGTTTATAACCCTTTCTTCTTTTTTTAGATTTTTTTAGATTTTTTTATTTAATAATGTTTAGTCGGTTTGTTTGAAATCGGTGTAGCATTGCGGGTGTTTGTCTTTGCCGAGGTACCCGAAGCTTGTTTAGGACTGCGCCCTCGGTCTGGCGTCATGTAGGGTTGGTAATTGATCCCCGGGTGTTTTTTTCGTCTACTTTTGTCTTGTCTTTTGTTTTTCTTTCCTTGGATTTTGGGTCTCGGGGGTTCGTTTTTCTTGTTTTTCTTTTTCTCGCTCTATTGTCTCTTCGGTCTCTGTCTTTCTCTCCTCTCTCTCTCTCTCTCTCTCTCCTCTCTCTCTCTCTCTCTCTCTCTCTCTCTCTCTCTCTCTCTCTCTCTCTCTCTCTCTCTCTCTCTCTTCTCTCATCTCTTGTTTATCTGTTTATCTCTATCTTTCTTTTCTCTTTCTTCTCTCTTTCCCATGACCCTGACGTGTTTACCACCAGCCTATGCAGCTAACCGCCCTGCGTTCTTACTCCCTCCTCCCCCTCCCTCCCTCCTCCCTCCCTCCCTCCGGCACCCGCACCCTGCCATGCCATTAATGAGTAGAATCCAGTGATGGAGTCTTTGATAATGAGTGCATTCCTCCCTCCATCTCTGTCCCTCCTCCCCCTATCATTCTCCCATCATCCGCCCCCCTCATTCTCCCTCTCTCCGTCCACCTCTTCCCCTCTCTTCGTCCACCTCTTCCCCCTCTCTTAATCCCTCCATCCCTTCTTCCTCCGCTTTTCCTCTCTATCTCCCATTATTCCGTCCCTCTCCTCTTTCCCTCCATCCATCCCCTTCCCTTTTCCCTCACTTTCTCCCTCCAAAGTCCTTCCCCTTTTCTTTCTCTCCCCTCCCTCCATCCCCCCATCTCTCCCTCTCTCCATCCCCTCCCTCTCTCCATCCCTTCCCTGTCTCTTCCCTCCCTCCATCTCCCTTCTCCTTCCTTACTCTCCCCTCCTCCATCCCTATCTCTCCCCTCCATCCCTTCCCTATCTCCTCTCCCATGTTCTATAGGGGCAAGGGGGCGCATGAGGGTACATGTCCCATCCCTTCCTTCCTCACTCTCGCCCCCCTGCTAGGCTCTCTGTAGGCCTACGCTCGCGCCATTGTCTTGCGTGATGTGTCTGAGGCCTTGAATTTGTACTTGAGACTCCCCTCCTCCTCCCTCCCTCCCCCCTCCCTCCTCCTCCCCCTTCCCCCCTCCCCCCTCCCCTCTTACTGATGTGTCCTTCTCCCATGACTGATTGAGGGAATGTTGAGGTAAGAATTAGAATTTGTTTTTTATACAAAATGCTCACTCGGTTGATTGCTCGTCTGTTGGTTAGTTCGTTCGCTCGCTGACTCACTCGCTCATTCGCTGACTCGCTTACTCATTCGCTCATCACTTACTCACGCTCACTTCACTCATTCGCTCACACACTCACACTCACTCTCACACACACACACACACACACACACACACACACACACACACACACACACACACACACACACACACACACACACACACATGATCATGGCCACGAGCTACGAGGGAGGAAAACAAATGTGTCAGCAGACGGGGGGTCCCTAGTCGCCGCCCTTACCTGTGGGGGGTGCATGAGGAGGGGGGTAGGGGTAGGGGGTAGGTCTTATGGTTATCTTGTGCTTCGGAAGAATAAATGATTTTCTTGTTATCTCCCGATCTTCCCGATCCTCGACACCTGTTCTAGGAGGGGCGTGGAAGAGAGGGGAGAGAGAGAGAGAGAGAGAGACGAGATAGAAGATAGATGGATAGAGAGAGAGAGGAGAAATAGAGAGAAAATTAGAAAGAGAAGACAAGAAAGGTGGGGGAGGGAGTGGGAGGGTGTGTGTGAGCATGTTGTGCTGTTCCACGTCACGTTTGTAATTTTTTTTCTTAAGTTAGCTGATTTCCCAGATTGTTTACTAGATGGGTAGCGAGTTGGATGGTTGTTAGTTAGCAACTTTCTTGTCCCGAAGCAGAGAGGAGAGCTTGGTAAATTCTCTCTCCCTCTCTCTCTCTCCCTCTCTCCCTCCTCTCCCTCTCTCCCTCTCTATTCCCTCTCTTTCTCTTCCCCCCGAAGTGAGATGGTTAATTACCCGGACATCTGTCGAGAGGGCGACGATCCCACGGTTACTCACGACCACGTATACGGCCGCCAGGATTTGAATATCGGTTGCACGGGTAATGAGCTGCAATTGCACCTCTGTCGGGCAGGTCGGTCGTGACTGGGTACTCTCACTCGCTCCTCTCCCTCGCGCCCTCTGGCTGTGCTTCTCTGTCGTGCCTTCTGTCCGGCTCGTTTCAATTTGCTGTTCCCCCTTTTTTTATTGGTGGTGTTTGTGTGTGTGTGTGTGTGTGTGTGTGTCTTGGCTTTCTTTCTTTCTGTTGTTGTTCCTTCAGTATCTCGAGGTTGATGTTTCGTTCTTTTCTCTCTCTCTCTCTGTTTCGGTCTTCTCTCTCTTCTCTCTCTCTCTCTCTCTCGCTTCTCTCTCTCTCTCTCTCTCTCTCTCTCTGCTTCTCTCTCTCTCTCTCTCTCTCTCTCTCTCTCTCTCTCTCTCTCTCTCTCTCTCTCTCTCTCTCTCTCTCTCTCTCTCTCTCTCTCTCTCTCTCTCTCTCTCTCTCTCTCTCTCTCTCTCTCTCTCTCTCTCTCTCTCTCTCTCTCTCTCTCACTCTCACTCTCCCACACACACACTAGCTGAATGTTGGTATAAATCGTGTGTGCGTTTTGTACCATCTATTATTGTGTGTGTTTGCGCCCTATTTGCTTGATTCGCTGTGTGTTACCAGATGACTGCAATCACCCCGCGTTGATGGGCGTTAAAAGTGGGTTTTCTTGAGATAACCGACTTAGTCATCCCCCCCATCATCCTCTCCCTCATCTCCCCTCCCTCCCTTCTCATCCCCACCCTACACCCTCGCCCTGCACCCACGATACACCCACCCTACACACCCTTGCGCTGCGGTACGGTGAGGGTGAAGGAGTCAAGGTCTGGGACGCTTCGTGATGCCCTCGACCTCTTGGCACCCGGCGTGGCATCTTCGTCTGGGAGGCCCTCTGGTGACAGCTTCATTGGGGCACGGGGTGGGGTGGGAGGGAGGGGAGGGGTGTAGGAGGCTTATTGGGTTTCGTGTTTTGTTGGTTTGGGGGCGGTTTATGGAAGGCTGTGTTTTCCTCTCTTTCTTTCTCTCTCTCTCTCTCTCTCTCTCTCTCTCTCTCTCTCTCTCTCTCTCTCTCTCTCTCTCTCTCTCTCTCTCTCTCTCTCTCTCTCTCTCTCCTCCTCTTTCTCGTTTCTCTTATTTTTCTCCTGTTTTCTCTATTTCTTATCACTCGCTCTTTTGTCCTTCTCTCTTTTATTATCTCTCTTCGTCTTTGCTGTTCTGTTCTTCTCTGCTCTTTTATTCTCGTCTTTCTTCCCTTCGAATCTTTTATCTCTCATCCTCTTTCTGTCTATTTGTTTATGAACATATTCTCTTTTGGTTTGTTTCTTTGAGGCGACGACGTGCGCCTATCCGTATCCTTGACGACCGAGCTCTCACACTTTCCGACAAACGACCTGGCACGTCGTGATCACCTACCGCGGGGCGAGGTCACCTTTCGAGTGTGAGGTCATCCACGCGTTCGCATATTTTTTTTTCTCTCTCTCTCTGCTTCGTATATATTCACCCTTTCTTCCTCCTATCCTTTTCCTTTTTTCTTTTCTTTTTGATCCAACATTCCTCTTCTTTCCTTCCTCCTCCTCCTCCTCTCCCTTCCTCTTCCTTTCCTCCCTTCTCCCTATCTTCTTCCTTCCTCTTCCCCTTCTATCCTTCTATTGTATTTCCCCTTCTTCGCCTTCCCCTTTTCTCTCCCCTCCTGCCTTCCCTCAGCCGAGTCACGATGATGGGAATTATCGCGAGTTATGAAGTCATCAACGCAGCGCCATTAATATTCACACGCGAGAGAGGCTCAGGGGTGGAGGGAGGGAGGAGAAGGAGAGGAGAGGGAGAGGAAGGAATAAGGATAGGGAGAGAGCGAGAGCGAGGAGAAGAAGAAGGGAAAGAGATGGACAGAAAGAGACAGACAGACAGTGAGCGAGGAGGATAGAAATAAGAACTATTTTAAAAAAGGAAAAAAGAAGAAGAAAATGCGATTGTAATTATACAAACTTCCCCTTGATTTAATTTTCCTTCGTAGATTTGCTTTTTGTTTTTTTCTTTTGTTGTTCTTTGCGATCGTGACCTTGGGCGCTCTGGGTGCTGCGCGGCTGTGGTTTTGTCTCTGGTTTTAATTAGGCAATGACGCTGCTCACGGAATCATTATCTGTATGACGGGGATTAATGGCGGCGCCGGTTTGCATGACGAGGTTAAGCCACCGGGGCGCCGACGGTCGAGAGTGCAGGGTTATGCTTACGCGGAGACGACCCTACGGCTGCCGAGCGCCTGGACGGGATGCTGGGATCGTGCACCGCCTCTGTAAGTGTCACGGGTAGACTCCGCGGTGTTCCCGGCGTCGTGTTTTCTGGCGTTTTGGGGGAGAAAAAGGAATGGAAAGGAAGAGTTTTTTTTTTTTTTTTTTGGGGGGGGGGGGGAAGGGGGGAGTTTAATTCGAAAAGGAAAACGTTTACATTATCAAGGGGGGGGGGGAAGGGGGGAGTGTAATTGGTGTAATGAGTTTAGTTTTTTTTTTTTTTAAGGGGGTACTTTTGTTGTCTTTTCTGTGATGTAGAATGGGGGGGGGTAATGAAAAGGTTGCAGGTCGGACCCTACCATGGGCGTGCGGGCGGCGTTGCAGAGTGACGGGGGCGCGGAGAGGATGTACCCTAATGGACAAGGGGAGTAACTCTGATTATATTCTTCCAGGGCGACGGGAAGGAAGGGGGAGAGTGGGGGAGAAAGGGGAGAGGGGGACGAGTGTGTTAATTTGAGGCCATCTTTTTTACTCTTACTATTTTCTTCTCTTCTTTTTTTTTTTTTTGTTATTTCCTTTCCTTCCTTTGTAATCTCCCTTCATCAGGGGGAGAGATTTGCGATGGCGAGGGGCTAGCTGTGGCATCCCCCTCCCCCCACCCCCCGCATCTCGGAGGGTCGGAGGGCATCATGATCATCTCACTTATCTCGGGACGCGGGGTCGGTGATGCTGGCTGCTTGGCGGAAACCTGGAGAGGAAGCACTGATAAGGGCATCCCTGGTGTTTTTTTTTTTTCTTTCTTCTTTTCTTCTTCTTCTTCTTCTTCTTCTTCTTCTTCTTCTTCTTCTTCTTCTTCTTCTTCTTCTTCTTCTTCTTCTTCTTCTTCTTCTTCTTCTTCTTCTCTTCTTGGGGGTGGGTGGTGGGGGTGGAGGAAATCGTTAGAAATAGGTGTCTTTTTTCGTTTTCTTGTTTTATCATGTTTTTTTTTTTTTTTTTTGGGGGGGGGTACAAGAGATGATGGGGCAAGGGGCTAAACAAGAGGAAAGTAGATCTCTTTCTTCTATTTTTTTTTCATACAATGACGAACAGTCATATGGCTGTCGCTGGATATCTATTCCATTTGTTTAGATTTTTCCTCAGATTTCCACGCGCAAGAGGAGAGAGAGAGAGAGAGAGAGAGAGAGAGAGACGAACAATAAGCGCCCGGGCTTGGCTTCTGGGAGTGTGATTGGCTTTTGTCCTCAATATCCCTTTGACTCTTCGCTTTCCCAGTCTTATTATCCGAAAGGGGGGTGGGAGGGGTGAAGGGGGGTGGAATGATGAGTGATGATAAAAAAAAGTTGGGGAGAGGAGGGAAGAACAGAAGGGGGAAGGGAGGAGAGGGGAGGAGGATAGAAGAAGACGGAGAGGAGGGAGGGGAGAGGAGGAGGAGAGGGGAGAAGAGAGGAGGAGGGGAAGAAACGGGGGAAAGGAAAGGAAGGGAATAGAGGGAGTGTTAGGGAGGGGGAGAGGAGGGGGGTGGGAGAGATGAGATACAGATGGTGAGGATTAAGTATGAAGGCTTTGGGATAATGATAGTGATTTTGAGATAAGAAATGACTGGGGAGAAATAGAGAGAGGGGGAGAAAAGGGGGAAACAGGCGTGATTTGGGGCAGGGGCAGTTGAATCACATACTTGGGGCATAATATCCGTTTCCCTTCTGCTTATTTTTTTCTCTCTTTCTGCAACTCTTCTTTCTCTCCTCCTCCTCTCTTCTTCTCTTCTTCTTCTTCTTCTTCTTCTTCTTCTTCTTCTTCTTCTTCTTCTTCTTCTTCTTCTTCTTCTTCTCTTCTTCTTTCCCTCCTCCCTCTTCTCCTCTCCTCTCCTCCTCCTCCTCCTTCCTCCTTCCTCCTCCTCCTCTCATCATCATCCATCATCCTCTTCATCCTCATCTATCTCCTCCACCTCCACTTCTTGCTCCTCCCCTTGCTCCTGTTGCTATTGCTCTCTCAGTACCCGGGGCCGAAGAAGGGTTGCACATTGTTGCAGAAGTTGATTGACAGGTGGGTTTGACAGGTGAATGGAACCGCAGTGTGCATTGACGCCGAACCGTATTTACATACTGGGAAAAGGCTTTTTTCTTCCCTCGTTTTGTAGCCGTGTTGTTTCGAGTGTTGTGTGCGTCTCTCTCTCATACTCCCTCTCCCCCTTCCTCTCCCTCTCCCCTTTTCCCCCTCTCCTCCCTCTCCTCCTCCTTCTCCTCTCCTCCTCCTGTCCCCTTACCCTTCCTGCCTCCCTCCTTAACTCGAAGAGAGAGGAGAGAAGAGAGAGAGAGAGAGAGAGAGAGAGAGAGAGAGAGAGAGAGAGAGAGAGAGAGAGAGAGAGAGAGAGAGAGAGAGAGTTGTTATTCTTGTTTTTTTCTCCTGTGTATACATTGCCTTTACGGTTGTTTGCATGGCTTGTTAGCGATTATTGGGTTTCTTTTCACCTCGTCCAATTGCTTGATGGCCTCTCTTAATCGAAGACTTCATGGTATTATTCTTTTCTTCTTCTTGTCCCTTTTTTTGTGAGAGGTCTTTTAGTAGTGGATGCATATGTGTACTTTTTTTCGTTTTTTTTATTATTATTATTCCTTCTACTTCATCTTCTCCTCCTCCTTTTTCATCCTCCCATTCTTCTTCTTTTCATCATTATTATCAATTTTTCCCCTCTCGCTCTCTATTCCTTTCGCGAATTACAACCCCCTCCCCCTTCTCCCCCTTCCACCCCCTTCTTTCAGCCGTTGGGGTTCAGTAGTCTTCGTGATGGCGTGTGATTGGGTCGCCGTGACGCTGGCAGGGGAGGGGGGAAGGGGGAGAGGGGGGGTATCGTCACTTCAATTGTCATGTTATCCTAAGTGGTAATTTGGATTGTACTGCGGTTATTGTTTTTTTTGTTTGTTTCGTTTTTTTATTTATTATTGTAAATTCTATTGATCTTATTTTTATTTATTCTATTTCCAAGATTTATTTCTTTTGGACTGTATTATGTGATGTTATGTACTGCGTGTTTATATGTATATATGTGTGTGTGTAAGTGTACGTGTATGTGTGTATTTTTCTTTTTCTTTTTTTATTGATTGCTTGCGAGGATGATGGTGTGGTTTCCAACGTGGCGACGCTGTTGCGGTGTTATTGACAGGAGATTAATTTATCCACTTCGTTGTTTTCGTGCTTGATGTGCTTTTATTACGTACGAGAGGAGACGTCTTATTTTTGTTTCTTGTCTCTCTTTTTATCCCCGTAATTTGTCGTTTTTTTCTCTTCTCTTTTCTCTCTCTTCTATTTCATCCTTTTCTTTTTTTATTTGTTTATTCTTCCTTTATCTCCTTTCTCTTCTTTTATTTCGCCCAACTCTGTCTCTTCCGTCTTTGGTGCCTTACTGCAGGTCACATCTCTCTCCCACACACATGCGCTGCATTGTGTCTTTGTCCTTTTGTCTCTCTTATTGTTTTCTCTCCTCCTCTTCCTCCTCCTCCTCCCCCTCCTCCTTCCTCCCCCTCCTCCCCCTCCTCCCCCTCCTCCACCGCCTCCTCCTACTCATTTTCCTCATCCACCTGCTTCTTTCTGCTGCTTCTACCTACATCTGCCTCTACTACTACTATTACTACTACTATTATTACTACTACTACTACTATTACTACTACTGTTACTACTATTACTCCTCCTCCTCTCCTCCAAATCACTCCTTGGGAAGAGCGGCAGATCCATCTTGGGAACGTCTTGGGCACCGCCTACCCACGTCATGCTGATACCGATCACAGGCATCGACCGATCATTGCGCCGGGGGTCCAGGTGGGGGTCCAGGGGGGTCTAGGGGGGGTGTAAGGTTGGAGGGGGGGGCGGGTCGTCTTGATTGACACTGCACATGCAACAGCGGGACTTGCTTATGTTGTGATGAAGCCCGTTGGGTCCTTTTGCTTCTCCTCCTCGTCCTTCTCTCTTCTCTTTTCTTGCCTTTATTCTTCCTCTTTCTCTCATCCTTCTCCTCTTTTCTCTCCTTTTCCCTTTTTCCCACTTTTCCTCACTTCTTCCTCTTCCCCTTGACGAGTTTTCCTCCCTCTTCCCTCTTTCCTCCTCCCTCTCCCTCCTTTACATCCAGCCACGCCCTCTCATCATCCTCTCCTTCAACTCCTCTCTTCCTCCTCCTCCTCCTCTCCCCCCAATTCCTCCATCCCCGCCATCCAGTCCTATTTTGGCGCCCGAGCGAAGGAGCGAGTTGATGTAGGTAACCTGTTGCGGGGGGGGGGGGTTGGATGGGGAGGAGGAAGGGGAGGGGAAGGGGGAGGAGGGAGCTAGGGTTGGGGAGGGGAGAAGGGGAGGGGAGGGGAGGGGAGGTCCGTTTTTTGCGTGCGGCATCAAGGAGCGAGAATGGCCCGACAAGTTTTTATTTCCCCTTCGATATCAACAGGTCCCCGGCGTTGCTGGTCGGGGCCGGGCGGCAGCAATATGTCGGGCTGGGAAGGGGAAGGGAGGGGGACGGTGTGGGGTTTGGGGTTGGGGGCGGGGGGCTTTCGGGGATGGATCGGTTGCGTTTTTTTTTTCCTCTTCCTTTTTTTGCGTTTTTCCATTTTTTTCATTTTTCCTGTTTTCATTGTTGTCCTCTTTTTCCCCTCTTTTCCCTTTTCCTCGTTTCCCATTTTCCCTTTTTTCCCTCCATTTTCTTTATTCTTTTCCTCCCTCCCCCCTCCCATAATTATTCTTAAGGAGTTTCCCCATCGGAGCTTGATATGCAGATGGAGGGGGCGGGTTGGGGGCGTCGACCGTGCCTGGGTTGGGGTCCCGTGACAGGATGCCAGTGTGTGTTGGGGGGGGGGGGTAAAAGGGGAGGGGGTAGATGTGGGGTAAATAGGCGAAGGGGGTAGGAGTAGGGGGGCGAAGGGGGGGAGGGGCTAGAAGCGGGTGGGGGGATAAAGGAAGAAGGGGTAGCGAGAGAGAGGAAGGGGGGGGGAGGGGTAGACGTTGAGATAATGGGGGCGGGGGCGGGGGGGAGATGGATAGAAGTTGAGATAAGGGGGGCGGGGCGTGGTGGGGGGGGGAGAGGGAAGAAGTTGAAATAAAGGGGGGCGGGGAATCGGGGCGAGGGCTAGCGGGGGAAGGGGAGGGGGCATGGAGAGGGTGGCAGGGTCTTCCATCACGCTCCCTTCGCCGCGACAAAAGCATGGAAGTGTACGCAGGACAAACACCTCTCAGCATGTCCGGTCAAACACGGCAAGGAGAGGAGAAAGGGTCAGGCGAAAGGGTTGGGAAGGAGGGGGGGGCACAGATGGAATTTTGTGTGTGTGTGTGTGTGTGTGTGTGTGTGTGTGTGTGTGTGTGTGTGTGTGTGTGTGTGTGTGTGTTGTGTGTGTGTGTGTGTGTGTGTGTGTGTTTAGCGGGGGAGAAGATGCTCGGATGATGCGTAGGAGAAGGAGGAGGAGAAAGAGAGAAGAAGGAGGTGAAAAAGGAGGACAGACAGACAGACAGACCAATCACGTCGAGCGCTACAAATAACTCTCAAGAAAGCGACACGGCGGCGAGGAGATTTAGCCGTGTTCTCCGTGACAGCGCATCGGGCACCGTTTGCAAAGGCTGGCTACGTGGCCCACATTAAAGCAATTGATTCCCCTCTTTTCCTTCGTGTCTCGGGGGTTCACTGTCAAGCGCACGAATCGCCGCGGCAGTCAATTAGAGTGTCAATTTGCGCGGCCATGAAAGACGGTCACACTTTTTTTTTTCGCGGGAGGTCGTAATTGTGCTTGAAGGTCGTGTTTTCCTCGCCTGTCTGCCATCTGCTTCGTTGGTCTGCTTGCTTGGGTCTGCTTTCGGAGGGTTTGGGTCTCTCCTCGTCCTCGCTGTGCTTGCCATGTGTTAGCTTGCCGCGGAAACTTGTCTTCCGTGCTTGGGTGATATGTTGGTTTGTTTTGATGTGTTTGGGAATTCTTTTTTTTTTCCTCATTTCTCTTTTTTTTGCTCTTGTGCTTGCCATGTGTTAGCTTGCCTCGGAAACTTGTCTTCCGTGCTTGGGTGATATGTTGGTTTGTTTTTGGTGTCGTGCTTGGAAATTCCTTTTTTTTCTTTTCCTCATTTCTCGTTATTTGCTTCTGTGCTTGCCATTTATTGTCTGTTCTTCCACGCTGCTCTTTCTGTTCCTTCCTTTTTTTCTGTTTTGTTCATGCATTATCCTGTCTTGTTTGGCGTCACGTTGTTAGCACAGTGCTTTTCTGTCTCGCTCTTTCTCATCCTCTTCTCTGTCCTCGCTGCTCCTCATATCTCCTCGTTGCTCCTTCTGTCTCTCCTATTTCTTACTCACTCACTCTTCCCTCTCTATCTTCCTCGCCCTCTCGTCCTCCCGCTCTCCCTCCTTCCTCGTCCTCTCCCTCTCCCTCTCCATCTCCCTCCTTCGCCCTCTCCCTCTCTCCCTCTCTTTTCCCCACGAGAGCGTGACGTCCGTGGGAACCGGGGCGTCATGGTGGGTGACGGAGTTCTTGAGTTCTTGGAGGGTGGGAACGGCGCCGCGTTTGACGGGGGAGGAGGGGGCGTTGGGTGGGGGTGGGGTGGGGGGAGGGGTTGAAGGAGAATAGAAGTGGGGGTTTGGAGGTAAAGGGGGTTGTGGGAAGGGTAAGCGAGAGAATGAGGGAGGGAGGGAGGGAGAGGGAGGGATGGGGTGGGGTGGGGTGGGGTGAAGTCATGAGATGGTTTCGAGTGTGAAGGTCGGATCTCAGGTGTATTTTTAGTCTTTTAAGTTGAGATTTAAGGTTGAGTGGTATGTATATGTTTTCCCTTGTTGTCGAGGTCTTCGTTCGTTGCTGATTTTTCTTTTTCTTTAGTCTTATGCTCTTGCTTTCGCTCTTGCGGTTGCGTGTACTTTGTCCGTTGTTTTCCCGGTCGTGACTTCGGTGCTTTCGCCTCCTGGGATTTCTCTCGTCCACGTGTACATATTCACTCTCTTATCTATCGATCTCTCTTTCTGTCTGTCTTATCTATCAATATTTCTATCTCTCTCCTCCTCTCCTCCTACACTTGTTCTCTTTCTTCTTCTTCTTTTCTTCTTCTTCTCTTCTCATTCTCTTTTCTCCTCCCCTCCCTCCCTCCTCTCCTCCCCACTCCCCCCATTCGTCACCATCTAGCGGAGGCTGAGTCGTGACGATAAGATATGGGCGTGTATAGTGTGTTTGCTGTGCTCGTGATAGATGGGCGTGATCCACATGGGCGTGCTTGCTGACCTTGGTGGGCCTGTTGGGTGGGCGTGAGATTGAGGGATTTTGCTTGTTTATTTGTTTATTTGGGGGTAATCGGTGGATTATACATTTAGCGGTTTTTATTTACGCAAATTTATGGATGTAGATGTTCGTACGTTCCTTGGGTGCCTCGAGAACAACCCCTCCCCCCCTTCTTGAGTCGTCCTTCATCCTAGATAGATGGACATTTTTGACAGACGAGCAGACATACAGATACTTAGGGATAGATCGATTGATTGGTAGTAGATAGATAGATTCCTGGCCTTTTATTGCATATTTTTACTCTTGCTGTAGAGAAGATGACGCTATAAGGAGGTATACGAAGAAGGGAGAGGGTCCAGGGCGGCTGAGGGTGAGAGGGTAAGGGGCTAAGGGTACTTTTGAAGGGTTAAGGAAAAGGCTATTATGAGGGTGTTCTTGGATTTCAGGATTAAGTGTAAAAAGAGCAGGTAAAGAATAAGTATAGAGGGAGGGGGGGAAAGGGAGGGATGGGCTTGCCCTTGCTTCTCCTTTCCTTCTCCTCCTCCCTCCTCCTCCTCCCTCCTCCTCCCCCCTCCCTCCCTCCTCCACCCTCCCTCCCTCCTCCCCTCCCTCTCCCTCCCACCCTCCGCTCCCTCCTCCCTCCCTCCCTCCCTCCCTCTTCCCTCTCCCTCCTCCTCCCCCTGGTTCTCCTTACCTTGCGGTTGCAGCATCACCTCGCTGGAGGGCATTATTTCCTAGAAAAGGGAAGGGAGGAGGAGGGGGGGGGAGAGGAGGGGAGTAGGTTTCGTAATCCCGCCCAGTCGTCGCCGTCTATGTTAATGCGGGTCTTGTACCTGGATTTTTTTTCCTCTTTCATTCTCTTTCATTCTTGATCTTGACTTAACTTGGTAATTTTTTTTTCTCTCTCTCTCTATCTATCTATCTATCTATATCTCTCTCTCTTTCTATTCACTACCCACTCTTCTCCTTCTCCCTCCTTACAAGTCTCACCTCACCCTCACCCAGTTGAGAGAGAGAGAGAGGAGAGAGAGAGAGAGAAGGAGAGGGAGAGAGAGAGGGCATGAGCGGCGAGTGCTTTGAGGGCCCGCCATTGTGGTTTGGTAATTCCGAGACGGATTTTTCCCTCATCGGCGACATTTTTGTGCCGCGTTAATGGCCCCATTACGCCCCCGGGCCCAGAGACAATGGGCGGGCACCCACAGCCGCCCCGCGAACACCCCCGGACTAATTGTTCAGAAAATTCACGAAATTGGGAGAGGGATGAGGACGGGGACGGGGACGGGGACGGGGACGCGGCGACGGACACCGAAGAGGATACGATTAGCTGGAGTGAAGTCTGCGTCGCCTTTTTTTTTCTTTTGTTTTCTTCTCGTCATTTCCTTTCGTTTTTCGCCTCTTTTGTGGCGTATTTTTCGTCCCCTTGCTTTCTCGCCTGCGTTCGCCATCTGTCTGTCCTCTTCCTTGTTCTTTGTCTTCTCGGCTTCTTTCTTTCTTCGCTTGACTTTTGCCTTTCGTGTCCCCTGATTGGTGATTCATTCTGTGTGCGCGCGTGAGAGAGAGAGAGAGAGAGAGAGAGAGAGAGAGAGAGGAGAGAGAGAGAGAGAGAGAGAGAGAGAGAGAGAGAGAGAGAGAGAGAGAGAGATGTGAGTGAGTGAGTGTATCTACCCCCTTGGCTCCTCTGGGTAATACTGGACGTAAGAATCTTCCGATCGCTGTTTAATAGCAAGCAGCGGACGAGGATCAGCCGAGGGCGGTGGCACGGTGCGGTGTGGGGCGGATGCTGCATGTGCTGTGTCGGACGGCGAGGCGAGTGCTGTCGATATTGCGAGCGCTGATTGAGTGCGGTTGAGTGAGGTGGCGTGGTCTGCCGTGCCGTTCTCTCGTAGCGAAAATGGGCGTCTGGTTGTAATGGCGTTTGGTTGTAATGGCGTGGTGCGTGTGACTTGCTGGTGTGGGAGAGAGAGGGCGTGTGGGCGGGTGTGGGATGCAAGGTGGTCGTCTCGGGAGATGGACAGGTCTTCGACGTCCCTTTGTCTTGTCATGTTGATGTTTAGGTGTCGGTCGGTTTCTCTCTCTCTCTCTCTCTCTCTCTCTCTCTCTCTCTCTCTCTCTCTCTCTCTCCTCTCTCCTCTCTCTCTCTCTCCCTCTCTCTCCCTGGCTCATTTTATCTACCCCCCCCCCACTCCCTCACCCCCAACCCACCCCGCGCGACCCTTGTAATTTTTTAAGCCGAAGATTTACAGCGTTATTTGCATATGTATTAACATGGTGTTATATTATGATCTAACCATCATTTTTCTTTTCTTTTCAGGTGAGTTTCACGAGTGTCCGGTCGAGAAAGGGATAGCCAGTTAGCAGGAACAGTACGTATACAGTCATTCATTTGGTTTCTCACAGTCATCATCGCCGACAAGCTGTTCACTCGTTCACTTGCTGTGTATCTGTTCACTTGTTCACGAAGAATGTCACTCTCGTCCTCTCTCTCTCCCTCCCTCCTTCCTCTCCATCCTTCCTTCCTCCCTCTATCACCTGCCAGCTCGACCTGTCAGCGAAGGGGGATTTCACCCGTGTTAGTGTGACAACCCGTGGGATGCGCATGGGCTTAGGCCGCGGGGAAGCTGGTTCTGTTACGACGGGGACGAGTGTGAAGAGTCTGAAGTGTGGAAGTGTGTGAGGAGTAGGTTAAGGATGAAAGGGAGGGAGGGAGAAAGTGCGATTGAAGACGAGAGGGCAAAGGAGGGCGAAGGAGGTGAAGGAATTCGTTGAGAAGGGGAGAGAGAGTTAGCAAGCGAGAGAGAGAGAGAGAGTGAGTGATGTGAGCCGAGCGAGCGAGCGAGCGAGAGAGAAGAGAGAGGGATGGAGAATGGAAGAGAGTCGAGGGATTTGTCCGTCTTCACGTCCTCGTCCCGGAAATACCGAGGTGTCTAACGGGCGCTTCGTTTTTCCGAGAACGTTGGGCAACAGCTCCGGCCTTAACTACGCGCGGCCCCCTCGTCCCACGCACCTCCGTCCCGCCGCCCGTATGAGGACGTCGTGTCTGTCACTCAAAGGGAAAGCTGTCCATGGGAATCGGCGCCTTAAAGGGGGGAAATGTCATTGGACGCTTCCCGGAATGGCTGGCTGTTGTCCTACAAAGGGAGGCTGACGCAGGCTGTCGGGGGAAACAGACCCGCGCTCACGACCGGCGGCAGGATCCTTTGACTCCTTGTCCAGAATTCCTCTTCGCGTCCCTGGCTTCCCTGCCGCTTTTCGCCAGGATTCGGGACATCTGACGCAGGGGCCGGGCAGCGAGGTCGTCTTGGCACCGCGTGAGGGATGCTGGCCTCGGGGTCGCCATGTTCCAACGGCCTGCCTTTGAGACGGGGGACTATTGTATTCCGGCCGTACATGCTGCTTAGACAAAGGACTCGAGGCGCGGGTGATTAGGAGCCATTGAGGCGCGTCTTTGGGAGTCGGGAGAAGTCGGCTTGCATGGCTCCTTGAATGGCACGAGGTGGGAACGGCTTTTTTTTTTTTGCAAGACAGCTTTCAGCGGGTCATGAGTCATGCAGAGTTAAAGACCGAATATGGAGCTGAATTGCAAAAATGGAGGGGGGAGGAAGGCAGTGAAAGTTGGCTCACGTCAACGTCGATTGAAGATACTTTATTATGTGTGATGATTGCCACTTTTTGACAACGTTGAATCGACGTTCATTTACGTGTTAGCTGAAGAATTTACCTCTTGACTCGGATAATGCGAAAAGGGTGAAGGGAACATCATCCTCTTAGCTCCCCCCACCCAACCCCCACCCCTCACCCCTTCCAAGCGCGTGGTGGGGTGCCCGGCGTGTTGTGGAGAGCCTCTGGGACCCCCCGCCGCCCGCGCTCTTGTGACTGTCCCGTTAGTGTGAATAATTTTTTCTCTCTTTCTCAACCTCACCGAAGGGTTGACGTTTCTTGGAGATATTATGTAGAGATATTCTCTCTCACTCTTTTCTCTCTCTCTCCTCTCTCTCTCTCTCTCTCTCTCTCTCTCTCTCTCTCTCTCTCTCTCTCTCTCTCTCTCTCTCTCTCTCTCTCTCTCTCTCTCTCTCTCTCTCTCTCTCTTCTCTCTCTCATGTCTCCAATTTTATTTTATTTTATTTCACCCAATTCCCCTGAGTCTCGATCGGCATCGGAGACGTTTCCTCCCGCCGAAGGGACTGACCCGACGAGGCGAGCGCCAGGGCCTCCGTCTCCCGTCTCCGTGGGGCGTGGGGGTCGCGGGCGGCGCAGCGGGCGACGGAGGCGGCCATTATCCCCGTCTTATGTGCATATCTGCGTCGCGTCCCCGTGTCGCCATGGCAACACAAAGGCTTGTAAATAATCGAGCCGGAGCGTCGTTGCCTCCAGTGCCCGGGGTGGCGCGGGCGAGAGGGGGATGACGGGGACATTCTTGGGCGCGTGTGACGGTGGGGGGTGGAGGGGTGGGGGTTGTTGGGGGAGGGGATTGGAGGAGAGAAGGGGATGGGGAAGGAGAGGAAAGGGAGGGGGAGAGGATGGGAAAGGAGGAGGAGGAGAAGGAATAGAAGAAAGAAAGGGTAAGGAGAGATGGGATGATAGGAGAAGGAGAAGGATAGAAGAAGGAAAGAGGAGGGGAGATGGGATGAAGGAGAAGGAATAGAAGAAAAGGAAAGGGAGGAGGAGAGGCGAAGGGAAGGGCAAGGGGTAAGATGAGCTTGGGGAGATAGAGGCAACGGGATAACCGGTATTTTGAGGACGATAGGAATTAGGAGTGATGGAGGACTAAAAGTAGCGTTGTTTTCGGATAATTAAGGAAAAATAGAAAGATCGACAGAAGATAATCTCCTTGCGAAAGAGAAAGACCGAGAGAAAGAAGAGAATCTAAGCAATGTCCAAAGATAACGAAGAAAAATAAGTGATTGAAGGAACTCAAAAGAAAAGTAAATAAAAGAAAATCCGAAGAATAGGCCTCGTACCGTCTGCCTTGATGAGCGACTCTTGTATATATATAAAAAAGACGCCATCAAAGACTCCCGTGACAAAGGGGGGGAGGGGGCTTTTTTTTTTACATATATTTTCTACTTACACAGTCGACTCGGCGGGGATGCTCGCCTCTCGACGGTCGCGTTTGACGTTGCTTTGACGACACGCAGCGGTCGATTTTTTTTTTTTTTTCTTCTTTTTTTTTTTTTCTTTTTTTTTTTTTTTTTTCTTTGTGAGATATGTTTCGGAGGGGATGGATGTTTTCTTTGTGTAGTTTTTGGAAATTTTGTGTCGTATTTGAAGTTTGATTTCTGGCGTTAGTGGATGTCGAGGATTTTTTCTTTTTCTTTTTCTTTCTTTGTTAGGTATGTTCGGAGAAGATGTATATTTTTGTGTTTTTATTTTTTTATCAGTAAATAAAGTATGGTATCTGGCGTTAGTAGTTGTCGAGGACAGGATGGATATTGTGTGTGTGTGTGTGTGTGTGTGTGTGTGTGTGTGTGTGTGTGTGTGTGTATTTTTTCGTCTTCGTATAGTGGCGTTAGTGGATGTCGTGGACGATTTTTTTTCTCTCCTTTTTTTCTCATTACTATTAGCCACGCATTCTCGTCATGTCCCGCCTCGTCAGATGGCATCGAGATTCTCCTGCGATTAGAGGCCGGGGCTGGCGGCGCCGTAAGCGGGTGCCCCCTGTAACGAAGGTTTTTTTTCTTCTTCTTCTTCTATTTCTACTCTCTTCTACTTCTACTTCTACTCTACTTCTACTCTCTTCTTCTACTTCTTCTACTTCTACTTTCTACTTCTTCTTCTACTTCTACTACTTCTTACTTCTTTCTTCTTACTTCTACTTCTTCTTCTTCTTCTTCTTCTCTTTTCTTTACTTCCTTCTCCTTCTCCTTCTCCTTCTCCTTCTCCTTCTCCTCCTTCTTCTTCTTCTTCTTCTTCTTCTTCTTCTTCTTCTTCTTCTTCTTCTTCTTCTTCTTTTCTTCTTCTTCTTCTTTTCTTTCTTCTTCTTCTAATGGTGGTTGTGAGGGGTGTTATCGGCGTCTTGGTTGATTAGGGAGATGCGGGTAAAAAAAAATGAGGATGATCGAGGTGAGAGGTAGGGAGAGAGGGAGAGATGATGATAATGATCTCTAAGTATAGAAAAGAGGAGAGGATTATCATTACACACACACACTGAGAGAGAGAGAGAGAGAGAGAGAGAGAGAGAGAGAGAGAGAGAGAGAGAGAGAGAGAGAGAGAGAGAGAGAGAGAGGAGAGACTGAGATACAGAGAGGTAGATAGGGATAGAACGAAAGAGAGAGAGAGAAGAAAAAAAAAAGAATTCACCGTATATCAAAATGTTCCCAAAACGTCGTCCTCGTCCGGCCAAAAGAGGCCATTTAGCTTCCTGACGATGCCTGGCTGACACCCCCCCCCTCACGATGCCTCTGGCTGCCCCCCCCCCCCTCTTCCCGATGCCTCTGCTGGAAACGTGTACTTAGCGGCCCGCGACGGTGGGAGATAAGGCGTGAATCTCTGCCCTTCCCCGCTTGCTTCTTGTTCTTTCTCTTGTTGCTGTTGCTCTTTCCTTCGTGTGTGTATTTCGTCTGTTTCCTTTCGGGCCTTTTTTTGTTATTTTTTATTGTCTTAGTCTTCTTCTGATGCCTTCTATTATTATTATTATTCCTCATATTCTTTTGTATCTTCTTTTTTTTTCTTCCCTATTTCTTCTTTTTCTCTATTTCTTCTATTTCTTCCTCCTCCTCCTCCTCCTCCTCCACCTCTATCTCCTCCACCTCTATCTCCTCCTCCACCTCCACCTCCACCTCCACCTCCTCCACCTCTACCTCCTCTATCTCCTCCTCCTCCTCCTCCTTCTAATGCTGCTGTATACTTGTCTATCTCCTATCTACCATTCGAACCCTCCATACGATAGAAAAAGAGAGAGAGAAAAAAAACTCTTCTCGATGTTATCATGACGAGACATCGCAAGGGATTTCAGAGCGGAGAGGAAAATTGGGGGATTAGAGAAGGATGGGGGGGGGGAGGGGGGTAAGGGAGAGAGGTAAGGGGAGGGTTAAGGGGATGGGAGATTTGAGCTTACGGGCTCCTACTCCTCCTCCTTCAACCCCTCCCCCCTCTCCCCCCTTACCCCGGCCCTCCCCCCCTTCCCTCCTCCTACCCCCCTCCTACCCCCTCCTACCCCTCCTACCTCCTCCTACCTCCTCCTACTCCTCCTACCTCCTCCTACCTCCCCCTACCTCTATCTCTCCGTCACCCGGTTCGGAAATCTGGCGATGGTCGAGAGTAGGATATTGAGGTCCTACGAGGAGAGGAGGGATTATAACGGGTGGATTTTTTGATGGGATTTGTGCGAGAGGGAAGGGGGGTGGGGGGATTTATGTCCTTTTTTTTCATTTCATTATATTCTTCCGCGCTCTCTTGTCTCTTTCCCTGGGGGTGGTGGGGTAGGGAGGAGGGAAGGGGGGAAGGGAGGCTAAGGAGGGAAGGGGAAGGGAGGGGAAAAGAGGAGGAGGGAAGGGAGGGAAGGAGGGAAGATGTCTCTGAGGAGGTAATGAGCTTAGGCGCTTCCCCATTTTTTCTCTCTCGCCAAAGAAAGGGAATCGGGACTAATGTTTGTGGAGGGAATAATACCACAGCTTATGTCTGCTCAGCCTCGCGGATTCCATAAAGCGCCGTTAGGTTGTGAGGATGAATATTTAAGTTCTTGGTTTTTCTTTTTTCTTTTCTTTTTTTACGGAAAAGAAAGTAAGGTTGAGGAGTTGCGTTGGGAGGGGGGAGAGAGAGGTGGGGGGGGGGGGTTGAAAGGAGAGCGCTCCGAATGCAGAATACAACTGAGGGCCCGAAGGTTATTCTAAGGTGGCTGTAGCAGCGGGCAGCGTAGAAAAACCGGGGCGCGCACGTAGGAAAAGAGAGAGAGAGAGAGAGAATCCCCGCGGCGATGCGTCCACGCACGAGCAAAAAGGGGGCGATAAAGGAGGGGGGAAAAACGTAAAGAAACAGCGAGAATGAGGAAGCGACGGCAGCTGGTCGGTGCGGTAGCCCGAGTTGTGACATGCACTGCTACGGGCGGGGACGGCGGGCGGCGGTGGCGGTGCTGCGTCGGGAAACTAGGCCGCCCTCGACGTCCACGCTTGGGAGTTGGTTTGAGGCGAACTCCGGAAAACGCCAGAGATTTCATGATTTGTTTGTATGACTGGTATATCATATTATTTAGTCGTTATTTTATTATCATTTTGTCCTTAGCTCATTATCATTTCGTTATCTAGTTCTGACACAGTAAGGCGTTGCCGGGACAAGAGGAGGAAGGGCTGAGGGTCCTTCGACGATCCTTTGAGGGTCCTTTGAAGGCGTCTCTTATCGACAGGGGTAAAGTTCGAGCGCCCGTCCCGCCGGCCACCTGCGACCGGAGAGAGAGAGAGAGAGAGAGAGAGAGAGAGAGAGAGAGAGAGAGAGAGAGAGAGAGAGAGAGAGAGAGAGAGAGAGAGAGAGAGAGAGAGAGAGAGATTTCACCTGCGTGCCCTCTGCAAGACTCGGCTGGCCCGGCTACAAAAACGCGAGCCAAGAATGCGGCGGACCCGCGTGCCTGGTCAGGGCCTTAGGCACTCCCTCCCCTCCCCGTGCCCCCCCCCCCCCCCCCTTCTTGTCTTCTTCCATGCTTCGGCACTTTTCCTCCCCATTTCCTTTCTCTCTTTCTCTCCGTCGGTACTTCTCTCGCTTCCCTCCTCGCTCTCCCAACCCATTTCCTCATCCTCCTTCCTCTCCCATCCTCTCTGCCCTCTCCTCCCCACTCCTCGACATACATCCACTATGTACAAGTGCCTGGAACCCCGACCCGCGAACGGGATACATCCGCTTCTTGCTCGTGCATTGCCAGGCATTGCGGGAGCGTTATTGTTTCGAGGGCGTGGACAAGGAGAGGTGGCAGAGGTTGAGGCTGCCAGGCGTGAAATATGATAGTGTGTACCGCAAGACACACTGACCCGAGCAAGGGCGACATCATCCCCCCTTCTATTTCCTCCTCCCTTCTCTTCTGTTTTCTCCCTGCTCTTCTCCCGTTTCGTTCTTTCGTTTTCTCTTTTCTCGCATCCTCTTCTTCGCGTTCCGACTCTTTCCCTTCCTTCTCGTCTCCCTCCTCTCCCTTCGTCTCCGAAGTATGCGAGAGGATGACGTAACAACAGCGGATGTTTGGAGCGAAGCCTGACGCATCCCGTCGTAGGATGTAGCGGTGGACAGTCCTCCGAAACTCTCTCTCTCTCTCTCTCTCTCTCTCTCTCTCTCTCTCTCTCTCTCTCTCTCTCTCTCTCTCTCTCTCTCTCTCTCTCTCTCTCTCTCTCTCTCTCTCTCTCTCTCTCTCGGCACGTGATGTCCAGCCTGTGATCGAGCAGAGGCCAGCGCAAGGCATAATTCGTATGCACAGTGTATCATTAATTCATCCTCTGCACTTTGCTCCGTTCGTGTGGGGGGGGTGGAGGGGGTCGAGGGGGGGGGGGGACTTATAGCTTGCTGGATTGCTGGTTGGAGCGGCGACCCCGTCACAGCGGATGGAGAACAGGTTGGGAACTTATCTACTACGTACTAATGCTATATTACCTGGATCACCCACCTCCCCCCTTCCCCCTCCCCTCTCCCGTGCCCCACCCCCCCACCCATCTGTACCTTTGCCTCTCTACCTGCTTCACCCCAAGCCACCCATTGCCCGTGGCCGCTAGTCTTGGCTGTCCTACATAGCGAGGTGTTTGACCCACCTTCCCCCCTCCCCCTACCTTCTCCCTCCCGTCTCGGGCTTCTCTCTTTTCTCTCTTCTCTCATTCTCTCTTTTCTCTCTTCTCTCGTCTCTCATATTCTCTCCTCTTCTCTCCTCTGCTATTCTCTCTCTCTCTTCCTTCCTCCCTCCCTCTCCTCCCTCTCTCCCTCTCCCTTTCTCCTTTCTCTCTCCCTCACTCGTTCTCTCCCCCTCCCCCCCTAATTTTCCACTCCTTTGCGATTCCTATCTACCTTCCTTCAGAAAACAAAAGACGAACAAAGATCTGCGCTAATTCGACCCGCCGCCGCCGCTGTGTTCGCCAGGCAGAAATCCCGCAGAAATCCCGCTAAGAAAATCCCGCTAGAAATCCCGCTAGCTAGAAATCCCGCTAGCTAGAAATCCCGCTAGCTAGAAATCCCGCTAGAATCCTAGAGCCCGCTAGCTAGAAATCCCGCTAGCTAGAAATCCCGCTAGCTAGAAATCCCGCTAGCTAGAAACTCCCGCTAGCTAGAAACCCGCCTAGAGAAATCCCGCTAGCTAGAAATCCCGCTAGCTAGGCTGTCTGGGTTCGACTCGGAGATTTCAACGCTGGGGCAAGGAGTGATCCCCAGCGCTCGTGTTGGTGGTGGTTGGGAAGAGGCAGTAGGGGTGAAGATGCTTTGCTCTAATGGGAGAGGCAATAGGGTGAAGATGCTTTGCCTAATGAAAGTCTTGTCTGCAGTGTGTTCGATGAGGTTTTCGTATTGGCTGCGTCCAAATAGGAAGAAATGATGACGTGTCTTGATGGGGATTTTGAGATCGACTTTGTCCAAATACGAGTAGGTAATTGAGTGGTGATCAGAGGAAATGCATTAAGGAAAAAAACTACAGATGGTTTTCTCTCTCTCTCTCTCTCTCTCTCTCTCTCTCTCTCTCTCTCTCTCTCTCTCTCTCTCTCTCTCTCTCTCTCTCTCTCTCTCTCTCTCTCTCTCTCTCTCTCTCTCTCTCTTTACCATCGATTATTTTGTTTCTTGTTGGTTCCGTTGGCCCAGCATCGTTCACGTAATTTCTTCCTTTCCTGGTTTTGCCCTTATCCCTCCTTTTCCTTGTTAATTTTGTCCTTATTTCTCATTTTCCTTGTTAGTTTTGCCCTTCTTCCCCCCTTTCCTTGTTCTGTGCTTCCCCCTTTTTTTGTTGTTGTTGAGGTTTGTTGCTCGGTCACGGCCAGCATCGGTCGGTGTGTATGTGTGTGGGATGTTTGTCACGAGGCGCCGAACACCTTCCCCCGGTGTGTGTTTCGTGGCGTGAGTGTCCTCGTGTTACTCTCTGCCCCGGGGGGATTAACCGCGACATCCTCCCGTGTGTGTGTGTTATGCGACGTGTACCATGACCTGGGTGGTGGCGTGAGTGTAATTAACCGCGACATCCTCCCGTGTGTGTGTGTTATGCGATGATGATGTCAATAACGAGGAGAGTGGCGGAGTGTGTGAGGAGTGATGATGGGTGGGGTTTGTGGCGAGAAGGGAGTGGATGGGAGTTAGGGAAGGAAGATGCGAAAGTATTTTTTTTTTATTTTTTAATTTTTATCTTATTTTTCTTCTTCTTCTTTTTCTTCTTCTTCTTCTTCTTCTGGCCTTATTTTCCTTTCTTTGGGTCGTTATTCGTGTGAAGAGGATGACCTTACCCCCCCCCCCCTGCATGACACACTGCACCCGATTGAAGTCAAAAGCATCGCCTGCTGTCCTTTTTCATGTCCTCGTTGCTCTCCTCGTTGCTCTCCACGCACTCCTTTGTCACTCAATTTGCCTCTTTTCATAGCGCCCCCTCCCCTCCCCCCTCATCCCTTTCCCTCCCCCATATTTCCCTTCTTCTCGCCTCCCCCCCTCCCTCCTTCTCCCCCTCCCCCTCTCCCCTCGCAGCGTCGGCGGAAAAGGATCGGGTTCCACGCCGACACCCACTTGGGTTTCCCTTCGGCAGGATGTTGCGGGGGGCGGGTAGGGTTCCGCGCGGTCGCCAGATGCGTTACTTGAGGCTGATGCTCGAGGAGGAGGTAGGGAGGGGAGGGGGGGGGGAGTGGGGGGTAAGTGTTTTTGGCAGGTGTTCGAGGGGATCCGAAGGTGGGTTTGCAGGTGAGCTTCAGGTTTGGGATGCGTTGGGGCGCGCGCGCGCGCGCGCACACACACACACACACACACACACACACACACACACACACACACACACACACACACACACACACACACACACACACACACACACACACACACACACACACACACACACAAACACACCAAAACAACACGTGCTTATATGACACCGCAACGGATCGGCAGCGACAGTCATAATTCTCCCGCACCGAGCTCAATTCTCCGCATTGTCGGGTTCCAAAAGCCGCGATTCGGAGAGGCACGATTGCGCGGGTTGCAAGGAGTCAGCCGGACTCTGCGGGGTCAATCCAGGCGCGGAGGAGGGGGTTTATTGTATGGCCAGGAGACGTAAAAGACCCGTGACGATTACCCCCTTCCTCCCCCCACCACACTTTCCCCTACCTCATGCCACTCCCTTCTCCCCGCACTACCCTCCCAGTCCCTTTCTTCCCCTCCTTCCCCCCCCACCCCCTCAGTGTCCAACTGTCACATGCAGCGCCGCAGACGTCTCAATAATACAGTGCAGACAGATTAGGAGGGTGGGGCAGGATGGTGGGGGGGGAGGGAGGAGAGAGGGGCAGGGATAGTAAGGGGAAACGTTTTGTGAAAGAAACAAGGTGTGGTTACCATGTGGCAGCGGTTGGCCTAGTCAAAGGGATGAGGGTACTTTTGTCCCGTGCACGACGCGGCTTAAAGGGGGGAGGAGGGGGAGATGGGAGGGGGGGGGGAGAGGGTGGGGGCATCTGGAGGCCTTTGTGCCGTGTGTGCGTACCTTAGCACCCAGGGGAAGCGGAGGTGGACAGTCTCCGGGCGCCACTGTTGGGGAATTGTGCGAAGGAATTTGTTTTTGCTCGTGTCGTATTTACCAGTGAGGGCTCGAGGAGGAGTCCTGCTCGTGGATAATTACTTCTCCGCATTTCCTTCATTTTCCGCCGTGGCTAGAATTCTTCTCCGCATTTCCTTCATTTTCCGCCGTTTCCTTCATTCTTCATCCTGGTTAAATTCTTTTCCGCGTTTCCTTCCGTTTCCATCGCGGTTGAAATTCTTCCCCGCGTTTCCTCCTTCCTTCGAGACGTCTTGGCGGGCGCACCTGGCCGGCCCCTATCACCTGGCTGGCCCCGCTGTAGGATATTGATTATCCGTCCGTTTGGCCACAATGACGGAGGTGCGTCGGTGTCCCATTCAGCCCTCGGTCCCGCGTCAAAGGGTTGGTGGCGGTGGCGGGCGGCCGGGGACACCGCCCTTAAATAGCCTGTCTTGTCCTCTTATTGTGCGGGGTCTTCGTGTCCTAGGCTTGGGAGACAGGCAGGCAGACACAGACAGATAGATAAGGAAAGGGAGAAAGTTTCGTGAAAGGAGAGGGTGAGAAACGGAAAGGGGGCATAGTAAGAGAGAAAAAAATACTATCAAACATCCATTAGCAATGACCCCCCCCCCAGCCCCCAGCTCCTCACCAACTCCCCCCTCTAGTTGCAAAGTTTCCCCCACCGACACCCCCCCCCAGGTGCAAAGAACCCCCACACACCCCACCAACCCTCCTCCCCCCACTCCCACCCCCCTCTTACCCCTTTCCCGATCCCTGGCTGGCTCTCGGACCCCGCGCGGAACGTCCTCGGTCCCCTTGGCGTTCTGGGAGAGGGCATCCGCTAATCGGGTTTTCGGAGAACGTACGTGCGGATTTATCTGTTCTTCCGCGTCGGATGCGAGTGCGGTCGGGGAGCGGTGCCGATTTCCCTTTTTTTTATGGGAATATTATCGTTTATGATGATTATTTTTGTCGGCGGAGAAAGCCTCGAGAATTCCCGGTTTTGTCCCACGCGATCGTTTCCGCGTGCGTTCGCGCTGGATCTCGCGGGGTTTCGATTTTTTTTTCTCGTTCTCCCTCTTTAGTCTCTCTCTTCTCATTTTTTAAAAATTTTCTCTTTATTTTATTCTATTGCTCTATTTTCCTCTTCTATTTTATCTTACTCTCTCTCTCTCCCCTCTCCCCTCCCCCTCCCCCTCCCTCTCCCCCTCCCCCCTTCCTCTCCTCCCACCCCCCCTCCCTCTCTCATTTCGTAAATTCATTCTGTTCCCGCGGCGGATTCCTCGATCCGTGAGATACCCGAGAACCAGCGAAAGGTCGGAGGAAATGATATCATGCGGAGAGGGCAGCGGAGGCGCGGCGCGAGCGACATTGGCCGAAGCGCCGTTACGGGATCGAGTGTCCCTGGCCGAATGTGTGTGTGTGTTTGTGTGTTGTTTTTGCTCTTGCTTTGTGTTTTTTTTGTCTTCTTTTGGTGTTTTTTTTTCCTTTATTTTTCTCTCTTGTTATTTCTCTTTTGTTATTTCTCTCGTTTCTCATCTCTCTCTCTCTCTCTCTCTCTCTCTCTCTCTCTCTCTCTCTCTCTCTCCTCTCTCTCTCTCTCTCTCTCTCTCATCTCTCTCTCTCTCTCTCTCTCCTCTCCTCTCTCTCTCTCTCTCTCTCTCTCTCCTCTCTCTCTCTCTCTCTCTCCCTCTCCTCCTCTCTCTCCCTTCTTCTCCCTCCTTCTCCCTCCCCTGCTCTCAGATTCGTATCAGTAGATGAGTATACATCACCCGAGATAAAATCCAAGGCACACTGACCTTATTCCTGACCCAAGGCCGAGCTTTAACATCCCCGCGTGGACTCCTTTTGTGTGTGGGAGGAGAGGGAGGGGGGAGAGGGTGCTAGGGGGGGGCTAGGGGGGGGGCTAGGGAGAGGATAAGTTGCAGGGGTCACGGGTCCGTTATGGCGTTGAATTTATTGCAGCGTTTTGCGTGCCTTGCCTTACCTTGCCTCGCCTTGCTCGCGTGACCCTCGGCTTTGGGGGGGGGGAGGTGGAGGGGAGAGGGAGATAGAGCGGGAGAATTTAGGTCACGGGAGGATGGGTTTGGGTGGGTGGGAGTTGGGGGGGGAAGGGAGGGGATGTGGGGAGGGAGGGGAGGTGGGAGGAGGAGGAGGATAAGGAGGAGGATGAGGAGGAATAGGAAGGGATGTGGAAAGGGTAGAAAGTGATGGAGGAGAGATAAGAAGGGGGAGGTAGGGAGGATTGTGGAAAGGGTTAGGACGACAGAGGAGGTAGGAAGGTCAAAATGGATGATGGTGAGAGTAGGGAATAAACGAGATGGGGAGAGAAGAAGATAGGAGGAAATGGGAAGGGAAGGACGAGAAGAAAGAAGAGAATGAGATGGGATGGGGTGTAGGGTGTGAGGGTGGAGTAGCGGTGCTGGGGGCGGCGTCTGTCCTAAGGGTTAAACGGAGTCGTGAGCGATATGTTTGTGGGTGCGTTTTTTTTTCTTTCTTTTCTTTTTTTTCTTTCTTTTTCATTTTCTTTCTTTGCATCAGGATTTTTTCCGCAGCTTGGAAAAATATCCAGCAGCTCTTTCTCGGGACATTTTGTTTCGCTAAGATAACTTCTTTGGTGATATGAATGCACATTTCTGTTATATATATGTATATATATACACACACACATGCTAAGACTACTATTACTCGAGGCTTGTGGCTGAGCACAGGCCTGTAAGTGAGCGTCGTGGCACGGGTTGTCACGTCTGCGGGGGGCTCGTTTGTCAAGCGGCTGGCCTTCCCATTGTTCCTGAAGGAGGGAGGGAGGGAGGACGGGGACGGCGTTCGGCGGCCATCCTGTCGCCGCTATCGCCCGCATCTTCCCGAGATTTGTTATTGCTGTTAAAGGGACGTCGGAAGGAGGGGAAGGGGTGGGGGGAGGGATAGAGAGAGGGAGGGGTGGAGAGTGGATGGATGGATGGAGATGAAGGGGGGAGGAGGGGAGGGGAGGGAGGGAGGGGAGGGAGGGGAGAGGAGAGGAAGGGGAGGGGGAGGGGAGGAGGGAGGAGGGATGTACTAGGGAAAGGAGATGCTCTCTTTTTTACTCTGTCGGTGTCTGCGGGAAGGACGTCTCTCCTCTGTCTTATGGGGAAGGGGAGAGGGGGGTGCTGTCGTCTTGTCTGGGCTATCGCTGACATCTCTCTTATTTGTTGCTGTTTGTCGCACAGATGGCGTTTCGTGAAGATTTTTTTTGTCTTGCTTTTTTGGTTTGGTTATTGGATATTCTCCTTCTCTTTCTCGTTTGTTTTTCTTGATACGTTTTTTTCCTTTTTATATCGTGTTTTGCGATGGTCTTCAAGGAGATACAATGAAGAAAATTCTCTCTCTCTCTCTCCTCTCTTCTCTCTCTTCTCTCTCTCTCTCTCTCTCTCTCTCCTCTCTCTCTCTCTCTCTCTCTCTCTCTCACACCACACACACACACACACACACACACACACAACCACACACACACACAGTCACACACACAGGTCACACTCCTTCTCGTCCCCATTCAAACAACCGGCGATGTCGAGGTGAAACTTCTCGTCGATTGTGCCGGCTTCCTCGGTTTTGGTGATTCCGTGTCGAATTGAGTTTCATTTTCGCCGGGCCTCCCTCAATGCCCCCCCCCTTCTCCCTCCTCTCCCCCTCTACCCTTCTTCCCTCCCTCCCCTCTCCCCCTCTTACCTTCTTCCCCTCCCTCCTCTCCTCTCTCTTCCCCCCCCCCTCTCCCTTCTTCCCTCCTCTCCCCCTCTCCCCTATGGAATGACGAGGCCTCTGAGGTGGGAATGAAGGCTTAATCGAACACGGCCTTGTGTGGTGTGTATTGTTGTGTGGGGTTGAGGGGACAGGGAGGAGGAGGAGGGGGTGTAGGTGTGTAGGAAAAGAGGGGGAGAGAGAGAGAAAAGATAGAGAGAAGGAAAGGAGGATGAGAGGAGAGGAAAGAGGGAAAGAGAGAAAAGGAAAGGGGGAAGGGTTGCGGGCCGGAGGGAAAGAGGGGGAAGCAGAGAAGAGAAGGGAGGAAAGGAGGAAAAAGAAAGAACAGGCAGGAGATATGTAGATAGGGAGAGGAATGAGGGGAGATAGGGGTGAGGAGTAGAAAAAGTGAAGGGAGGAAAGGAAGAAGGAAGGGGTAGGAAGGAGTCATAATGAACTTGTAAATATTAGGAGTCTCGGAAGGAGAAAGTCTGGCTTTTAAACATTTGGTCAGCAAAGTAAAAGAAAAAAATGTCTCTGACCTCAGTCCCCCCCCCCCCCCCTTTTCCTCTTCTACTTGTGGAGGGATAAGAGGGTAAAGAAGGATAAAGCATCCACTCAGGTCAGGTCACGTGAGGTCACAGCTATTTCCTGGTACTTGTGTTCTTTTGGTTATTTGCTGAAAAGTTGTATTTTTTATATATTTTATTTGTTAGTATTTATTCATTAATGTATATAAACACCTATATTTAATCTTGATAAAAATTGGTAGATTATTGAAAATTGGTTGATTATTAGTTCAGTTAAATTAAAAGTACTTACGTAATTTGGTTGAATTTATTTTAATATTTTCAATGCATCATAATAACGTGACCATGTAGCTTGCACACATAAATTTATGTTTTAGAAAAAAAAACATAAATCATTCTAAAACAAGGAATTTAGAAAACGGGACACACCTTCCCTCTTCAAAAATCCTACAAAAAAACACAATCTGTCAACTCTCCCTTAATTACCCATACGGTCAGTTGACCTTACCTCTCTCTCCCTGACCTTAGCGGCCTCCTCCCCCATCACCCACCTGGTCCTGGAATTAGCCTGACCTCACACTCCTGGTCGGCAGGTTAGAGGAAAGAAAAGAAAAGAAATAACATTGGAGTGTAAACTATTGATTAGACTTTCTTTTTCCTTTTTTTGACATTTTGATTTAATTAAGTTAGAGAAAAGAAAGGAATAAATAAATAAAGAAAGAGAAATCATATAACATGGGGATTGAAAGAAAGATAAATAAATAAAGAAAGAAAGAGAAATCATATAACATGGGGATTGAAAGGGTTTATTTCTTTTGCAATTTTGTTTTGATCATTTTTTTCAAAGAAGTTGTCGATGCGCGCGAGTCGGAAAGGAGAATGGCATTGCGTCAAGCGGTGTTGCAGCGTCATCGTAGGCCCTCTGGGGGAATGCGGGGAATAGGCTTGCAAAATAAGCCTTTCGTTCCCTTAAATTTTCTAAATCTTATATATTTTTTATATAATTTTAATTTTTTATATATTTTACATTTGTTTCCCCTAAATCTTGTATATTTTTTTCTTTACATTTTTTTCTAAGGTTTGTTTTACCTTTTTTTCTTCTTTTTTTTCTAAGGTTTGTTTGGATAGGTATCTTGGCGGTGTTGAAATTACCAGCTACATACTACACCACCTTCTGGCTTGATGGTAGAAAAAGAAATGTAAAGCCCAAATAATCACGTAATCCAGCATATATATATAATTCGTTATCTCGTCTGGAATGGACATTTTTATTTGTTATTGGTTATTTATTTATTTATTTTTGATTTTTGTTTATTATTTTATTTTTTATTTTATTATTTTTTTTTTGACTTCGGGGATCTCAGAGTTTTGCCGCTCACGGTCTCAGCGAGGGCGAAGGACATGGCGAGGCTGCCTCTTTCCGTTTTTTCTTCTTATTTGCATTTATTTGCATATATCGCGCTCGTTATGAGGGGGCCTACGAGGAATCTTCCTTTTTATCATTCTTTTCTCTCTTCTCTTTTCTATGCTTCTTTGTCCCTCCTTCTCTTTCCTCGCTTTCTCCATATCCCTCCCCGTCCCTTTCTTCCCTTCTTCCCTTTCTTACTTTTCTCTTTCTCCTTTCTCTCTCCTTCCTGCTGCTGCTGTAGAGGAGGGGCATATCTGTAAGGGTTGACCTATGACCCCAGGAGGTCGTACCTGTGCTGACCCCCATGACTTGACCCCCGACACAGACTCGGGCGGTGAAATGGTCGGTATGCAGAGTCGGAACCTGGGAGGGGGGGGGTTGAGGATGAGAGGGAGGGGCGCAAAATGGTGGAGGAGGAGGAGGGAGGGGCATGGGGGGAATGGAGGAGGGAGTGAAGGTCAAGTGTACTCAACAATGCGTATATGAAGGTGGTGAAGCGTGAAGCTTTTTTTTTAAGCATAAACATTGCGGTTTATTTATTTTTTTTCCTTTTCGTTAGGCATTTCAAGGTAAAGATATGAGGCGTTGTTCAAGAAACGAAACGACTTTTTTTCCCCCCTTCGTTCGTTGTTGAATATTCTTTTCCGAGAGTTGCGCGTCCGTCTCTTCTCTTCGTCTCGCCATAACAGCGAGAGTTGAAGAGCCATTTGCACATAGGAGGTTGTTGACGGAGGGAGGGGGAGGGAGGGAGGGAGGGAGGAGTTTTGGAAGAATGGCAGGAAGAGAAAGAGAAGGAGGAAGAAAAGAGGGGAGAGGAGCGGGAGAGGAAGTGAATTAGGAAAGGAAGGAAGGTGGGAGGGACAGAGATGGAGGGAGGAAGGGAGGGTGGACAGAGATGGAGGGAGGGGAGAGAGGGAGGCGCGGCCGGTTCCGCTGTGGGAGAGGCAAGGGCAGGGTAGGGGGGGCAAGGAGGGTAGCAAACATCATTCTTATGCACGAGGGATATTTGCTAAATTCTGTCTTCTCTTATTCCTCCATATTTTCTCGTGGTCATTTTTGCTTCTTTTTGCGTGATTCTCTATCCGTTCTTTCGTCTTGAAAATCGCCCATTCTCCTCTTGATGCATTCTCCTCATCCTCCTATTCCTCCTCCTCCTCCTCCTCCTCCTCCTCCTCCTCCTCCTCCTCACCCTGCCTCTCCCCAACCACTTCTCGGAAAAGTCTTGGCGTCGGACCATCTACAGCGATATCTCGCATTTTCTCAACCTCTCCTTTTTACCCTCCCCCTTCTCCTTCCCTGTTCTCCTTTCTCCCTTTTTTTCTTACCCTTTCCTTACCACTCATTCTTTTCCCTTCCCTCTCCCTCTTGTTCCTTCCCTTTCCCCTTAGTTCTCATCCCTTCCCCTTTTATTCCTTCTTCTTCCCCTTCCCCTCCCCTTCCCTTCCCCTTCCCCTTCCCTTCCCCTTCCCCTTCCCTTCCCCTCCCTCTCCTTCCCCTTCTCCTTATCTTGTCCCATTCCCCCTCCGTGTACTTCCCCCCTTTCATCCTTCCCTTACTGACTATTTTTAGATGTGTTGCTCGTGTGCCGCGCCCTCGCTTTTCGCCGTCTTCCCCAAAAAGGAGGATGATGCGGACGCTGATCTGTCTCTCTCGGCTCTCTCTCTCTCTCTCTCTCTCTCTCTCTCTCTCTCTCTCTCTCTCTCTCTCTCTCTCTCTCTCTCTCTCTCTCTCTCCTCTCTCTCTCTGTTCTCACTTTTTTCTCTCTCTTTGTTTCTTGAAGGAAGGAGGATAAAGGGATAGTAAGGAGATAGAAGGAAAGAATACGAACGAAAACGTAAGAGAAAGAGAAAGAAAGAAAGATAGAGAGAAAAAAATGGCGTGTTGCAATGAGGAAAGGAGAGGGGGTGGGGTAGGGGGGAGTTGGAGGCGCGTGCCAGGTTGCGCCATGTTGTGCCCTCTTGACCCCCCTCCCCCCATCGCCTTAAGGACTTGCATTACCCCCCCCCCCCTCCACCTCCCCTCCTTCCTTCCTTCGATAGAATCTTGGTCATGTCACCGCTAGGATCGTTCTTTTTTTCTCTTTCTCTAGACGTATTTGTTTATATGTCGTGTATATTTCGGGCCAGCAGCGAGTGTGAGGAGTTGGACGATTTTTTTTTTTTTTTTTTACTTTTTTTTCTTCTCTCTTCTCTTCTCATCTCTTCTTCATCTCTCTTTTTCTTTTCTCTTCTTTTCTTTTCTTTTTCTTTTTCTCTCGTATTTAGTTTTTTATTCTTGTTTTCGAACGTGTTGTAGATATTTAATTGTTTTCAGCGGGTATTAACGAAATGTTTAAGAAATGGATCCCGATTTTTATTTTTTTTCTTTTTTCTTTCCTCGTCTCCAGAAAGTTTCACGGAAAGGGGTGAGGGCGTGATGGGGGGGTCGGGGGGGGGGGGGTAAAGAACGGGCGGTCGTGGGCGTCGTCGGTATCATTTCACACCGGGGCGTCGTAATGAGATTTAAGCGCGGATCCTGTGACGCGGTTACGGGTGTTTAAGTCTTGTTTCAATTTCGTTTAGCGGCCCTTTTTGCGCCTATTAAGTTTCCTGTCTTCCTTCTTTTTTTTCGTTTTCGGGATTTTTTTTTCAAGGTTTGTGAGTTTTTTTATTTAATGTATAAATTTTTGAGGTCTGGCTTTTTTGGATGCCTTTTCGTATCCATATTTTTTAGTTATTTTTTTTTTTATAATTGTTTGTATGTTTTTAGTTTAGTAAGTCCAAGGGGGAAGAGGAGGAGGAAAGAGGAAGAGAGGAAGGAAAGAAAGAGGAGATATAGAAGAGGAGGAGGAAAGAGGAAGGAAGAAATAAAAGAATGAGAGATAGAAGGAATGAGAAAAATCGGGAGAAGGGACTCGCTGCCGGGACGTAGGAGTGTCGGGTTTCGCTGGCCGCGCTGCAACACCTATTTGCATTTTATTGGTCGTTGTGTGGGTATAAATGTCTCTCGGCCCTCGTCCCTTGTCCCTCCCTCCCCCCTCCCCCCCTTCTCTCCCTCCTCCTCCTTCTTCTCCCCTTACCCTTCCCCTTCTCCTTTCTCTCCTCCTCCTCCTGTCCCTTCTCCTAACTACTCCTCCTCCTCCTCCTCCCTCTCTTCTCCTCCTCCTCGCCCCTTCCCCCTTCTCCCATTCGCTCGCCTCTTCCTCCTCCTCCTATTCCCTCCCTCCCCCTCCTCTTCCCCCTCATTCTCGCCTCCTCTTCCTCCTCGTCCCTTCCCCCTACCTCTATCCCTATCCCCATGTAGGGGACACAGGAGACAAGATAGTGATAGTCGTTTTATATTGTGGGCGTGATGGGGACGACGTGGATCGAATGCTTATGTTTTATTTTATTTATTTATTATTTTTATTTTTTCTTTCTTTTTATTTTTGTTGTAATTAGAGAAAGGAAGAGATCGTTGTTTAGATTTTGCAAATGTCTGATGGATATGTTCAACTCCCCCCCCCCCCTCTAAAAAAAAAAAAAAAAAAAAAAAAAAAGATGTCTACTCGCTTTTTGGGGGACCGGATGGGCGGATCCGGGCGTTAGGCGTGACGGTAATTCATTCTTAATTTGTCCCCTTGCTTACTCATCGTCTTCGCCTCTGTCCACGCTTTTTTTGTGTGTGTGACCATATATCTCTCTTTCTCTCTCCCTCCCTCCTTCTTTCCTTCACTCTCTCCCCCTCCCTTCTCCCTCCTCCCTCTCCTTCTCCCTCCCTCCCTCCCTCTCCTCTCCCTCCTTCCCTTCCCCCTTTCTTTCTTATTTATCCTATTTCTCTCACGTTTATGCATACGAAATGGGGTCAGGGCCATATACCGTGGGTGTCCAAGGGCGGTGTGTGGGGGGTGGGTGAGGGGTAGAGGGGGGAGACACTTTCATGTGTTTTCGTGTCTTTGGGTGGAAGAGACAGGGCGGGGACTTTGGGGGGGGGGGGGAGAGAGAGAGGAGAGGAGAGAGAGAGAGAGAGAGAGAGAGAGAGAGAGAGAGAGAGAGAGAGAGATTGAAATATAGGATGAGGATGTACTGTGAGGATTTTTTTTTTCTCATATCGATCCACAACCCTGCTCGCGATGTTCAAAAGGAGGATTTTTTTATCACCCTTATAGGATTACTGACCTTCCCCGTATCCTTAAGATATCCCGGGAACAGCATGTCCACAAAAAGAGCGAAAGAGAATCCACGGGAAAACCATATAATTAAATGGGTTAATTTTTTTTTAGGTATTGTAATCGCCAGCCCACGATTTTTTTTCTTCTAATTTTTAATAATTCGTTTTTGATGGAAAGCTAATCGAGCGAAAGAAGGGAGGGGGAGGGGGGAGGTAATAGAGGAGAGGCTGTGTGAAGGATGCGGGACAAAGCCTATATTGTGGATGTGAAGGTCGAAGGAAGATAGGTTTTGGGGAGTGCCTATTATTATCACTTTTTTCCATTTTCCTGTTTTTTTTATATATTGGAAGTTTTTGATGTGTTCATTTATTCTCGTCCGTCTTTTCGTCTGTGTCTTCCCTTCTGTCTTGTGTCTGTGTTTTCGGGTGTTCGCTGTGCTTCGTCGGTTGTGTGTAATGGGGGGTTATCCTCTTCTTCCACCTCTTTTCTACCTTCTTTCTCTATCTCCCTTCTCCCTCTTCTCACCACCCTCTTTCGCTTTTCTCCACCACCCTCTTTCCCTCTCTACCACCCTCTTTGCCCCTCTTTTCCCCTTTTCTCCACCACCTCTTTCCCTCTCTCCCTTTTTCTCCCACCACCACCCTCTTTCTCTCCCTTTCCCCTTTTCTCCACCACCCTCTTTTCTTCTCTCTCCCTTTCCCCTTTTCTCCACCACCCTCTTTCCCTCTCTTTTTTCTCCACCACCCTCTTTCCCTCTCTCCCTTTCCCCTTTTCTCCACCACCCTCTTTCCCTCTCACTGGTCTTCCCCTTCATTCCGGTGTGCCGATGAAATTTCTTCGCCCTTGTATCATTACCATATCAGGATTGGGGGATGAATAATGTATTGCAAAATTATACATTAAAGATAGGGTGGTCTGCACCCTTGTTTATTTATGTTTGGGGCTAAGAGTGGGTAAGGGGGCTCATTTTGGTATCGGTGAGTGGTATCTTTTGGTGGTGGTTTGTGTGAATTAGATGGGTAAATGGTGTTTTTTTTTTCTTGTGTATGTGTTTGTTTCATTCATTCGTTCATTCATTCAATAATTCGTTTGTTTCTCCCTCCATTTTCTTCGTTTGTTTACTATTCTTGCCACACATTTCGTTTATTCATTTATTCACGCTTTTATGATTATTACATTCCTGTCGGGTCCCTTTTCCGCCTCTTCTCCCATTTTTCATTTTCCGCGAGGCTCCGCATTTGCATACGCGGGGCCCTTCCTTGTATGGTTGGGGGTGCATGTTTTTGGAGGGGAAGGAGGGGAGAGGTGGGGAGAGGGGGTGGGTGGGGGTGGGAGGTTGGAGAGGTGGGGGTTGGAGGTGGGAGGTGGAAAGGGGAATGGAGGGGGAGGTTGGAGTAGGGAAGGGTAGGTGTGGGAGGTGGGAGGTAGGGAAAGGGGGGATGGAGGGGGAGGGTGAAGGTTGGGGGAAGGGGTTGTTGGGGTAGGGGGGTAGAGGCTCGCGGAAAATGAAGGGTAAAAGGCAGGGTGAGTTGGGAGGAAAAGGTTGCATTAGGCTTTGTCATTCGAAAAGGGAAGTGAGATTTATTTGTTGACACAGCAACGGCTGTAGTATTTAGAGAGAGAGAGAGAGAGAGAGAGAGAGAGAGAGAGAGAGAGAGAGAGAGAGAGAGAGAGAGAGAGAGAGAGAGAGAGAGAGAGAGAGAGAGAGAGAGAGATAGCATCCCCCCCTTCCCCTATTTTTAATTTCAAATACAAGGAATGCGAAATGGCCCAGTGGCTTCGGTTTACATGTAAGCGGCCGCTCATGAATGCTGTGCCGACTGACATGAGGTTTTTCGGTATATCATTATGTCCTTTGAGTTGTTTAGTCGCGAAGACTGGGGGTCATTTTCGCTCTTTGCACAAGAAGGAATAGCTGTGATCAGGTACAATGGGCTAATTGATTGAGTGTATCCTGATTTATTCTGATACAACTTTGCTCTCTTCATTATCATCATCGATGCTTTCCTCTATTAGCGTCATTATTATTTATCAGTTTTTTATTTTTTTTTATTTATTTCTCTTTTTGGGTACGTGTGTGGCGGTCATCGAGTATGGATTGTACTACCCTTTATTATCATCATAATCTTATTTTAAGTATGGGGGGGGAGGGGGAGGTAGAGGGGACGGTTATCGAATATTGATGGCCATGTCCGGCGTCTCCTTCCTGGGCCATGAATATTTAGGTGGCGGTGAGCAGTGTCTAGACGGGCTTCCTTTTGGGTGACGGATCTCGTCGTTTTATTGGGGGTCGAGCCATAAGGGATTGGTAGGGGGAGAGAAAAAAAAGGGTGGAGGAGGGAAGGGTGGAGGAGAAGGGAGGGTGGAATTATGTATGTGTGTGTGTGTGTGCGTGTGTTTATTTGTGTGTTGTGTGTGTGTGTGTGTGTATGTGTATTATGTATGTATATTGTTAGGTTTTGTTTGATGGTTTTGTTGAGAAATGTCGTGTTTTGGGTGAAATATGTGTCTGTTGTGTGTGTTACTATCATTATTATTATTATTATTATTATTATTATTATTATTATTATTATTATTATTATTGTTGTTATTATTCGTTATCCGTTTACCTTGTTTATATTTCCGCCCACGTGACCTTGATTTTAAGCCGGCGGATCGCGGCCGCCCACCAAATCCCCCTTTTAGTGAAGAGAGAAACGCATGATTATTTAATGAGACGCGATGTAGAGATCGCTAGGCCGCCTCCGCCGCCGCCGCCGCGCTACGCCCTCTACATTCCTGGATACGATAAGGGGCGGCTATGGACACGGGCGCGGACAGCGGTTCTGGCCTCGCGTAGGGGGGAAATGGGTGGGATGGGGGGGGGGGAGAACGCCCATCGGTGGCATATATAAGTCGTGTATTATCCCTCATGCAATTCAGATGGCTGGGCTGCCCGTGCCTCGATGCGGGGCTGATAGTCTTTTTTTTTTACCTGTAGGGGGATGGTAATGGGTTAAGTGGGCGTGCGATGGGTTTCTGTTTTTTATTATTATTATTATTATTATTATTATTATTATTATTATTATATTGTTTAAGATGCGTATAAAGATATGGATTTTCATTTATTTATTTTATTTTTTCATTTTATTATTATTATTATTATTATTATTATATTATTATTATTATTATTATTATTATTATTATTTATTTGCTATCATACAAAATATTTTATTTATTAGTTTTTGTTTATCGTTTCCTATATTATATGTAGGATGTTTGTTCACCGCAGAAGTCTTGGGTCACACTACCCGGTTTTCACAAAGTGCACGTCTGAAGGAGACATCGGGGCGAGTCCATTCCCCGAACCGCGGGGGAGGCCGTCTGGCAAGATCTCTCCCGCTATTTTCTCGATACACAAACACCGTACTTTATTGAGTCCGTGCTTACAAAATGGCGATAATAAAATGCCAGAAGGCTTGTAAAAATATATATGTATCGGACAGCAGTAAGACGGAATCCGGCGGGCAGACCTGGAAAGATATTTGAGCACAGATGTTCTTTAGAGAAGGACTTAGCCCCTGAATTAGGCTGATGTGTCTCTGATTAACTGTCTGTGTCCAATCCCCCGCGCGATTTTAAGCTACCGAGGATTTTAAATCTGTCGGAGGAGAAATTGCCTATAGAAATCGGGGTGGGGTGGTGGTGGTGGATGGACTGGGGGGGGGGACGGGGGGGGAGTGGATGAGGTGGAGGAGGGTGGGAAGACGGGGTGGGAGGGGAGGGGGAGAGGAGTTAATGTATGGCTATTGATGAAACGTAATTTGTAGTGACACAGCTCTCCGGCCGATGATTCTCCAGTTATTTTGTTAGCTTCTTAGAAAAACAGCCGAATCGAGGTTGTATTTGTTCGCATTGACGGCGCGTCCCGTGTAAAAATCCGGGGAATAGAAATTTCGCCGTTTTCTTTTCCCGGGGGAAGAAATGCGGTCTTTGATTTTTTTTTTTTATTTAGTCTTCATATATTCTGCTTCTATTGGATATGTTATGTATGCTAGACGCTTAGCATGACCCCGTCGCCTCAACTCGAAATCCTCTAACAAAAGGATAAAGAAGAAATAGAAAAGCCTAGATTCGCGAGATCGAGAGGTATGGCAACGCGGTGGTGTGTGTTACCTGGGCGGCGGCGGAGGCATCGTACCTCGGGCAGGCGGCAGCGGCGGCGGCGGGGGCTTCGGCATCGTACCTCAGGCAGGCGGCGGCGGTGACGTAGTGAGACTGGTCGACGTCGGAGCTTCCCGGGTTGCCTTTGCCCCGAGGGTTACGCACTTCAACCCACCTGCTCTCACAACTCGCGATTCCCGCTTCATCTACGCCCGTTTCTACAACTCGGGGCTCGGGTCGGGGTTGTTGAGGGGTTCGAAGAGGGGAGGTTGTGGGAGGAATTGGGGTTTTGGTATTTTCTTAATCTTCGGTTGTGGGGGGTGAGGTTTTGTTTGTATGGGTTCGTGGTGGGGTTTAAGGGGTTAAGGCGTTGGTGATGTTTATTCCAGACGGAATGAGGGAGATCGTGGCGCGGTTGTCTTGCTGAAAATAAAGAGAAATAAAGAAGAAAACGAGGTTGTGCGGCATCACCGACCAGCCAGGGTCAAGGTACGGATGGGAAGTCGCCGCCGCCGATGCCACTAGCGTCTAGCTTCTTATTTTTATTCCATTATTGGGCATACGAGACGAACTTTCAATATCATCGCGTTATCATCTAGGCAAGAGTTGAGAATTGAAGAGACAAATTACTGCAATTTCTGAGTGATATACCTAAGGGAGCTGTTGCAATTGAGGCAAATGAGGAATAAATTGTATACCGCACCGATGGCAGCACCGCCTCAAGTTTGGATGTTGCCCACGCGTGAGTCCTGTGTTTATGCGTGTATAGGTCCCAGTGGTGTGTCTACCTGTTGATTCTTTCACTGTTTTTTCTCTCTTTCTCTCGCCGTGTCTCTTCAAGCTAGTCGGCCATAAAGAGGAGCCGCTCCTTTTAGTTTCTTCTTTAATTTCTCTCAACCAGTCAAGGGTTCATTTTGACTCGAAAGGAGGGGAGGGGAGGGGAGGGGAGGGAGGAGGGAGGTGGACAGCGTAGTACAGATGTTTGTTGTTTTCGTCGCGGCGAGGATGGCGGGACGTGTGGAATATTATAATATATGTAGATTGACCCCCGGGGCACGCTGTACCTTGCGGGGTTGGGCGCTCCGGGACCAGGTGTGGAGGAAGAAGGAAGGGAATAGAGGAAAAATGGTAAGATAAGAGAAACGGAGAGAGGAGAAAAAAAAAGGTTTGCTTGAGGGGGAGTCCGTCGTCCGAGAGCTTTGCACAGTGATTCACGCCATGATTGCATCTGCAGACTTAACCCTTTGTACACATAACAGCAAGGCCGATGTTGTTTGTGTACTTGTGTGCGTGAGGGCGGAAAGGGAGGGGGGGTAAGGCAAGATTTTGGTTTTCTAATTCTCATTATTTATTATTATTATTATTATTATTATTATTATTATTATTATTATTATTATTATTATTATTATTATTATTATTTATTATTATTATTATTATTGTTTTATTGAGACTGAGTAAAAGAAATGAAAGGGGTGGGAGGTGTGGAGGGGAAAATTTCATCGGTAGAAATCTTTGTGGTTTTGGCTCTGATTGGGTGAAATCTGTACATACTAGACTTTTTTTTAATGTAAGAAGTTGAGAGATAGAAGTTGCTTTTGGAGTTGAAAAAAAAACAATCTTGAAGACTTGTTTTCTGTTATTCTGTCTGTTTTTGTTGTTGTTTTTTGGGGGTACAGTTCATTTACTTTTGTTCGACTTTTCTAATACCGTAACGTCATTTTGGCTTTTTGTTACGGTACTTTCTGTTTTTGGATATTCGAAATGGACAAAAAGGAAAAGAGAGAGAGAAAAAAAAAATATGGCGCGTGACGGAGCACAAATATCTTTTTTTATATAAATTTGACTTTTTTCCCCTCGATTTCCCCGCAAGATTCTATAAAAAAGGAGAAAAAAAAAAAAAAAAAAAAAGTCATATTACAGCAACCACGCTTGCACGTTTCCCCGAGATTTGCCCACCCGCCCACCCACCAACCCACTCTCCCCCTCCCCCTCCCCCAGGCCATGTTCAAGAGCAGTAGCACCTTGAGGATCAGCGTGTGGGCAATGCTTCAAGAATAGTGGGCGTGTGGGGGCGGGAGTAGAGGGAGGGGGAAGGGAGAGAGATGGAGGGGGATGGATGGAAGGAGGGAGGGACGAGGGTGGGGAAGGAGGAAAGGAGGGGAGAGGGGATGGAGGGAAGGGAGGGGAGAGGCGAGATGGGTAGGGTAGGTATTGCAAGTCAGGGATAGGGAGGAGGAAGAAGGGAGAGGAGTGGGGAGGAGGGGTCGTCCTCAGCCATGCATGACCCATGATAACCTAGTAGGAGGAACTCATGTCTTCATTTGCCCGCTCACCTGTGGCTGATTATCTCACCCCCCCCCTTTCCCTACCCCACCCCACCCCACCCTGTCCTCCACCCTCTGTCATGCAAGTTGGGAGGGTCATGCATGAGGGCTTGGTAGGGGGCGGAGTAGAACGGGGGGGCAAGGAAGTGAATAGCGTGAATGCAGAAGAGAGAGAAAGAGAAGAGCAACGTCAGAGAGAGAGAGAGAGACAGACAGACACAGACAGACAGACAGACAGACAGACAGACAGACAGACATAGAAGGACGAAAGAAGAAAAGGGATAGAAGGAAGGGGAAGAATGGTCTTGTAGTTATTATTGGTGATAAGATCAGAGAGAGAGAAAAAAGGTGTTAGGGCGAGGTGAAGGATTAAGGGTGTATAGGGGGAAGGGAATTAAGGTCGGGCTTATCTTGCACAGGTGAGGTGAAGAGGAGGATAATGGAGGAGAAAAAGAGAGGAAGCAAGAAGAAGGGGGGGGAGGGGGGAGGGAGGAGAAGGGGAGGGAGGAGGAGGGGGGAATGGGGGGGGTAGAATGAGAGAGGGAGGGAGGAAAAGGGAGGTTGAGAGGAAATGAGGGAAGGAGACGGGGAGAGATAAAGAAGGAAAGAAAGAAAGAATGAAAAGAAGAAAAAGAGAAAAGCAGGAATAAAGAAGAGAGCGAAGAGATAGAGAGAGAAAAAAAAGAAACAGAATGCGGAATAGAAAAGACATGATACCAACATACCAACAGGGGGTCGGTATCGGGTGTGTGGAGGGAGGGGGTCGTGGATTGTAGGGGGGGAATCATGGGGTGTGTGGAGGGAGGGGGACGTGGATGGGGGGGTAATCAGGGGTGTGTGGAGGGAGGGGACGTGGATGGGACAGGGTGTGGGGAGGAGGGGGTCGTGGATTGTGGGGGGTAATCAGGGTGTGTGGAGGTGGGGGGGGGGATGGGGTGTTAATCCTTCGCCGAGTCGTGACCGGGCCGGGACTCGTATTGCTTGACTTGTAGTAGCCCGATGCGACCAGATAGCTGATGGCGGCGGCGATAGCGTCCCGGGTAGTAGTGAGTGATTAGGCGAAGGGTGTGGATAGGGAGAGAGGGAGATGGAGAGGGAGATAAGGAGATGGATACAGGGAGAGGGGAAGAGAGAGAGAGGAGCAGGCAAAGAGAGGAAGGGAATGGATAGAGGAGAAAAGACAGAGAGAGGTAACGAAGGAAAGAGAGCAAGCGAAGAAAATGGAGAAGGGAGAAATAGGAATCGAAATAAAAAAAGAGGAAGAGAAAGAGAAAGAAAGAGGGAAGAGAGGAACAAAAGATGACGTTAATGAAGGAGAGGGAGACGAAGACGAAGAAAGAGGAACAGGCGAAGGAAATGAAAGCAGAATGGAGAAATAGGAATCGAAATAAAAAAAAAAGGAAGAGAAAAGAAAGAAAGAGAAAGAGGGAAGAGAGGAACAAAAGATGACGTTAATGAAGGAGAGGTACTTTATCCACAACAATAAGCCGGCTCGTTGGATGACCTGTGATTTCCTCGCTGATTTAACTGATGGGGGGAAGGGGAGGGGGGGGGGGGTGGTAATGAGTATGTGCACACAGGCCGTCATGTTCGCCGACTTTATTGCCGCCACTTTATCCTTCCATCCTCCTTCCCTTGCTCTGTCTCTTGTTTTTTTTTTCGAAATTTTGTTTCTGTTGATTTTTAAATCTTTCTCTTTTTCTTTATTCCTATTACCTATGTCCTCTCTCCCATACTTCTTCCTCATTTTCTTCCTCTTATTCTCCTCTTCTCTCGTTCCTCCCTCCCCTCCTCCTCCTCCTCCTACCACCTTCTACCTTCCCCATCCTCCTCCTCCTCCTCCTCCTCCTACCTCCTACCTCCTACTCTTCTCCTCCTACCTCCTCCACCTCCTTCTCCTCCTACCACCTCCTACCTTCCCCATCCTCCCTACCTCCTCCTCCTCCTCGACCCAAACATGCCTACGAGCGGACACGACAGGCGAAGGCAAGAGAAGTGTGATTACCCTGTGTAGTGCGAGGGCGTGTGATGCATTAACGATGGGCGGGCGTGCGGGCGTGGATGGGTGGGAAGGTGGGTAGGCGGGTTTGCGGGTGGTTGGGCGTGTGTGAGGGTGTGTGGGTGGGTTGGTAGGAGGGTAGGAGAGCTGCAGACGAAAGGGGGGGGGGGGTAACGAAAGACGGGAAGAGGCAAAGAAAGAAAGAAAGAAAGAGAAAAATAATGAAAATGAAAAAAAACAAATCAAATAACAAAAAATAATGAACATAAAAAAGAAAATAAAAAAAATATGAAAATAAAAAATAAAATCAAAGAATAAAGTGGAAGGGCTAGACGAAAAGTAGATGTTGATAATATAAGCATACCTTCTATCCCCTCTTTGTGCATTTGCATATGTGTGTTGTATGGGTAGCCGTGGGTGGTGATGTCCCGTGACAGGAGGCGGGGGATCGGCTTCCTGGTTCATTTTCGGGCGTGGAAATGGGCGAGACACGAATGTGGGCGTCCTGGCTGCGGTTATGCAAGGCGGGGTGGGGGGAAGGGAAGGAGGGATGAGGGGGGGAAGGGGGTACATTACGTCACGACGGACGCGTGGGCGGTTCATCGCATCATCTCCTTTGGTCACGCGCTGCCGCCCACCCTGTGTCCGACGTCGCCCCTCCGCCCACCGGCCCGCCGCCCGCCCACCGTGCAGCGCGGATTACATTACAGCTGTTGCACCTCTTTATGTCGGCGTTGCGGGCGTCGAGCGAGCCAATTTGCGCGCCCTTATCCGCCGCCATGCTCCGCCGGCTGGGCTTGCGTCGCGGATTTAGTCGGATTTGCGGGCGTTTTGCTCCTGCGGGTCGCGCTTCTTTCTTGTCTTGAGTCTGGTGTTGGTTTGCTTTTTTGGCTTGGTTTGGTGTGGTGTGTAGTCAGTCTCTCTCTCTCTCTCTCTCTCTCTCTCTCTCTCTCTCTCTCTCTCTCTCTCTCTCTCTCTCTCTCTCTCTCTCTCTCTCTCTCTCTCTATTCTCTCATCTACATATATCCCCGCTCTCTCCAAGTGTGCCCCATAAACAGCACGTCGAGACCCTGCGAGAGCCACTGTGCGGGTTTCAGCCAGGTATTCAACCCAACCAACTTTCTCAACGGCCCCACCCCATCCTCCCCTTTCACCCTCCGCCCCCCCCCCCTCCGCCCCTCCGCCCTCGCCCCTCCCCGGGCACTATCACCAGCAGGCAGCATCCTTGGCCGTGATCTTGGCCCTCTCGTGCCCGGGCGGTGGGGTGGCGCGGGGCCGGAGCCAGGGCCAGGGTTGGGGCATCAGCGGGGCACCGTTACGCTTCCGTGGCCCCTTCGCGACCAGGGCTAACCCTTCCCTTCTCCCTCCCTGCCCCCCTCCCTGCCCTCCCTACCTCTCACTTGCCCTCCCTGCCCTCCCTCCCTCCCCCCCTGCCTACCTTCCCCCGCCTTCCCTTAGCGCACGTACTTCTCGGGAGGTCGAGTTGGTTTATTGGGTCGCTACGGGTTGGTATATTGGGTTGGGGGGGGTGGAGGGCGAGGGGGGAGGGAGGGAGGGAGGACACGGAGGAGGCTGCGAGGGAAGGTGGAGGGGAGGGAGAGGGAGGAGAGGTAGAAATTAAGTGAGTGAGGAGACAGTGAGAAGAGAGAAAAAATGACAGAAAATGCGAGTTAAAAGAAATTAGAAACGAGTAAAGAAAAAGAAAAAGATCCGAAAGAGTAAATAAAATAAAGAGAAGGTATAGCGTGTGGGAGACAGGAAGGGGTAGAGAGAGAAAAAAAAGAAACTAAAAATATGGTGAGTTCAAAGAGACGTGTAACGAGCGCCCATACTGATGAAGACCGCAACAATAGTGAAGGGTCAGCGAGGCGTGGATGGTAGCGGGATGTTGTACATGGTCAGTGCAGAGGGAGGAGAGGGAGGGGAGGGAGGAGGAGGAGGAGGGAGGAGGGAGGGGAGGAGGGGGAGGGGAGAGGGGAGGAGGGAGGGGAGAGGGAGGAGGAAGGGGGGGGAGAAGGGGAGTGAGGGGGTTTGAGAAGGGGTAAGGGGAGGGGATTCGAGAAGGGGGAAGGGGGAGGGAAGGGGCAGGGGGAGGGAATGAGTCGGAATGGGTTGTGTAGACATAGCAAAGATAATAGTTACTGTGATTTAATAGAGACACTTGAAACATGTGCACCTTTTGTTCATCACATTTCCCCGTATTCTAATACATATTTTTTTCTTTTTCTTCCCCAGGTGAGTGCGAATAGAGAAGCAGAAAAAGAGGACGTCCAAGAGGTGGTTTGACTGACGAGAGGAGAGGCGAGGCGGCAGTAAGTACGTTGGTCTTGAACCCTTTCCTTGAGGGTTGTGGTATGCAGGTCGGAAGCCACCGAAGGCGAGGAGAAGATGGATGGATAAAGAGGAGAAGAGGAGGGAAAGAGGGTGTAGAATAGAAGGAGGAAGAGGGAATGGCTGTAGAAGTGAAGAAAAGGGTGTAGAAGAGGATAAAGAAGGGGAGAGGGTATAGATTAATAATCAATTGAATTTAAGTATTTGTATTTATTTATGGCGGCGATGACGCGAATGAAGAATGAAAGGAAAAAATAGGATAAAGGAGACAAGAAACGGTTAATTACAAATAAATGGTCTTGGCCACCGCGCACGCAAGACCTATAAACTCATTACAAGAAGAGGTAGAAAGAGCAACAAATAACAGATAACTATCACCTCTTTTTAGGAATGGGAGGGGAGGAGGGGAGGGGGGAGGGGAAGGTAAGGGTTTCTCCTCCCCAAGACCTCCCTCCTCCCCCTCCGAGAAACCGTGGTATGAGGAGCCGCGGAACATGGAATGGGCGTGCGGGCGTGGTTGGTGGGGGGGGGGGGGGGGGGAGGAAGAGATAAGGGGAAGGGATGGGGAGAAGGGGAATGGGTGGGGGAGGAGGGAGGGAGAAGGTCGGGGAAAAGGAAATGGGTAGATGAGGAAGGGATGTAGGGGAGTAGGGAATAGCTAGGGGATGGAGGGGAAGGGGAATGGGTAGGGAAGGAGGGAGGGGTAGGGGAGAAGGAAATGGGTAGGGAAGAAAGGGGGCTGGGGCGTGCGTGTGCCATCTGATAATGGGGGAACGCGGATTCTGTGAGAGGAAGATCGTCAGGGGATTGCGGGTGATTGTCGAATCCCTTTTAGGTCCGCGCGGGAGGGAAGTGTTTTCGAATGGCTTGTTCTTGGCCCGAGTCTGATTCGGATCGCCTGTCTTGGGTTCCTGCTCTTTCTCTCTCTCTCTCTCTCTCTCTCTCTCTCTCTCTCTCTCTCTCTCTCTCTCTCTCTCTCTCTCCTCTCTCTCTCTCTCTCTCTCTCTCCCTCTCTCTCTCTCCTCTCCCTCTCCCTCTCCCTCTCTCCTTTCATTCTCTCTCTCTTCCTTTCCTTTCCCTCTCTTCTTCCTTCTTTTCTTTCCTTCTTTCTTTCTCTTTCTTTCTTTCTTCTTTTTCTTTTCTTTTCTTTGCGCCGCACCTTCCTTCCTCCTTCCCCGCCCCGCCCTCTCCCGGCGCGACCGTGTTTGTATAACAGATCCCGGGGCCTCGAGCTGTGCTTCTTGCTCTCTCTCTTCGTTATCGTTTGTGACTAATATTTTCTCTTGGTGGTATCGCGGCTGTTGGGCTTTGCAGGGGGGTGGGGGAGGAGAAGGAGGGGAAGGGAGGAGGGGGAGGAGGAGGGTGAGGGGAGGAGGGAAGAGGGAAGAGGGGGTGAGGATGTGAGGATAAGGATGAGGATGCAGATGGAGATGAGGGAGAAAGAATATAAGGGGAGGGTGAGATAGTAGGGGAGGAGAGTGCGGGAGACTAGGAGACTAGACACACACACACACTACCACACACACACACACACACACACACACACACACACACACACACACACACACACACACACACACACACACACGCACACACACACACGCACACACACACACACACACACACACACACACACACACACACACACACACACACACACACACACACACACACACACACACGCATAGAGCGGGGCGAGTCGTTGTTGACTTAGCCGATTCGGTCCCAAAGGCCGCTTTCAGGACCTCCGTTTGCCCTTCCCGGCTAAGCAGATTTGCCGAGAGAATGAGCCATTGATCGCGGGCATCTTGTTGGTCTTTTTTTATTATTCTTATTCTTATTCTTCTCTCTTCTCTTAACCCTTTTTTTATCTTCTGTTTTTTTTTTATTTGCGTAGGGATTCTCACACGTTTTGGGTATACAGGGCTTTACTGGTTCGTGTTTGGGTTTCGTATAATGGGGGGGGGGGTGGAGGGAGGGGGGAAGGGTGTGTTGACTGTGTGTTCGGTATTTGATTCGATTAGAAGGAATAAGGCCGGATGTTGACGGTTAATCTCCGGAATTTGTTGATTTTTTATTATTATTTTGGTATTGTTGTTTCGCTCACTGTGCGATCATAATGGTATTCGCAAAATAAGTTGAAATCCTGTGCCACGATTTTATTTATCTATTTATTATTTATTATTTATTTACTTATTATCTATGTGTTTACTTATTTATTTATTTATTTCCTTATATTATCGGGTTATAGTTTTTTCATTTCGTAAGCATAGTATTTCGTTTTTTTTCTCTCTCTCTCTCTTTTCTCTGTTGTTTATCTTTGTTATTTTCGGGTCAGCGCCTCCTCCCTCGCCGCCCGCCGCGCCGCCGGAGTGACGTATCCACCGGCGTCCGAGGCCTTCCGTGGCGCCGTTTTATTTTCATTTAAGAACGCCATTAAACATTCATGAGCTTTGCGTTAAGTGCGCGGGTTCATTTCGAGATTTATGGGCGGGGGGGAGTGGGAGGGGTGAGAGGAGGGGGGGAGGGGGTAGGTTCTCCCCTGGGTTGATTCACGCTGGGTTAATTCGGGCAGTCCGAGAGGAAGGGGGGGGGGAGGGAGGGCGAAGGGGAGGTGGTAAGGGGGAAAGGGGTAATGGTTTTAATGTATTTTAATGGGATGCGTTCGGGTTTTTCGATGGCAGTGCGTGATACGTTTGGTGGGTGGGTGGGGGGTGGGGGTGGGGAAGGAGGGTTTTCTCTTTTTGTGCATGTGCCACCCGATGCGCCCCGGGTGTCAGCTCACGCCCCCGCCCCACTCTTGCTTATCTTACGACGGAGAGGAGGGCGCGGGTCGTTCCGTGTCGTCGAAGTGTCGTAATGCGATTTTATTTTCACCAGAGCCAGTCGTCGCCCGGCTGTTATTCGTCGTCGTCGTCGTCGTCATCGTCATTGTCGTGGTCGTCGTGACGGGATGCGCGGACGGCCTTGTACTCATTTATTTCTTATTGGCGTTCGCTTGATTGAATTTCTGTTTTGATGATGTTCTTCATTTCACATTTTTTTCCTTCTTCACATTTGCTTTCTTGGTATCCGCCTAAATATCCGTCATTGCGCGTTGTCTATCCACCCAATCCGCCCATCTGCCTATTCTGATAAATCTTTAATATTCTTTATCGTTACGTCCATCCATATTGGGCAAGGGCTCGGAGGCATGGGTGTCGTGTGGGCACAATTAGGCATGTGGCGCGCTGCCCCGTAAACAATACCCACTCGGAGATCTAAAGTGCCCCCGGCGGTGTGCCCAAGAGGAGGAGGGTGTGGGAAGGGGCGGCGGTCAGTGAAGAGAGAAAGGGTGAGAGAAAGAATAATAAAGATGAGGAAGAGTGGTGGGGAGAAGAAGAGGGTAAGAGATACGATGAGAGGAGAGGAAAAGAGGAGGCACGAGAATAGGATTGGATAAGAAAAGGGAAAAGAAAGGAAAAGCCTTGGAGGACGAATATGGGATAGGAAAGGATCGAGTAGAATAAAAAAAGGAAAGGAAGATAGACAAAAGGAGGAGAAACATGGAGCTGAAAGAAGAAGAAAAAAAAGAAAAAAAATGGCGAAGACGGTAGGCCTACTTCTCGCTGGATCCTTTTTTTGGGAAAACATTGGATCATGACTTTTGGGAATTCCAGGCGGATTAAGGGATCGGGTCCGGCCTGAGTGCCTCGTTGACGCCACTTGAGGAGGCCGAGGAGCTAGGAGGGATGGGGGGGGGGTAGAGGAAGCCGGGGAAGGAAGGGAGGGAAGGAGGAGCGAATGCGATAAAGAAGGATAGTGGATGGTCAGTGGCGGAGGGAGGGTGAGATGGGAGGGAGGGCGAAGGGAAGAGAGAATAGAGAGTCGAGGGGATAGAGAGGGTCGGAGGAGGAGGAGGAGGAAAGCAAGGGACGGTTCCGCGACGGTGAAGCCTCGGTTGACGGCGGCGAAGGAGGAGGAGGAGCGGAAGGGTTACCGTCGTCCCGGAAGGCGCATGGGGGAAGTGACGTGTTGGGCGGGGGGGGGGGGGGGAGGTTTCCATTTTCTTTCGAAGGTGATGGAGTGGGGATGCTGCGGCGGAAGAACGAGATAGAGGAGATCATCGAGGAGTGACGTCATGTTCCTCCTCTTTCTTCTCTCTCCCTCCCCTTCCTTTTCCTTTCTCCCCTTCCCTTCCTCTTTCTTCTTCCTCCCCTTCCTTTCCCCCCCTTCCCCTCCCTTCCCCTTTTTCCTCTTCCTCATCCCCTTCCCCTTCTTCCCCTTCCCCCTTCCCTTCCCCTTCCCCTTCCCACCCCCCTCCCGAATCTCAAGGGAGACGAGGCTTCCGAAATGCAGCCTCTGATCTCTCCCCTCCCGTTCCTCCCTCTTTTTTTATATTATCCCCAGTCGCCAGATGTTTAAAACGTCTGTCTGTCAGTCTGTCTGTCTGTCTGTCTATCAATCTATCGCTCCCATTTGCCGGAAGAGACACGATGCGCGCGTCATCCCAGCGGCGTGGGGCAATCTCTCGACACGGACTGACATGACATGACAAGTGATCTCTGATTCGCGTATCGGTGTCACCCACGCCTCGTAGGCACGGCGGAGAGCGCGTCGGGTGCCATTTCGCCAGTGATTGGGGAGTGATTGGGTGACGGGGGTGGGGGGGGGGTGATAGGTCTGCCACTGGCCATTAGCGGCTTCGAACCCATTGGCAGGTTGTGAGGGTTGGAAGGGTAATTGGGGGAGGGGGGGGGGTTTGGCACTCATTGCAGGGCGGTGGTCACGAGGGAGTGCTGTGTTTCTGTGTTTTTGTGTGTGTGTGTGTGTGTGTGTGTGTGTGTGTGTATGTGTGTGTGTGTATGTGTATGTGTATGTGTTGTGTATGTGTTGTGTGTGTGTGTGTGCTGTGTGTGTATGTGTATGTGTATGTGTATGTGTATGTGTATGTGTATGTGTATGTGTATGTGTATGTGTGTGTGTGTGTGTGTGTGTGTGTGTGTGTGTGTGTGTGTGTGTGTTAGGTGACGGTTGTATTCGAGGAAGAGTATTTTCTCTTGTTTTCTTTTCTCGTTTGTCTTCTTTTTACTTCTTGCATATCTTTTCCTTTCTCTCTCTCTCTGTCTTCCTTCCCCTCTTCACCGTCCTCCGTATCTCCTTCCTTCCCTCCTCCCTCCTCCCTCCCCTCCCTCCCTCCTCCCTCCCCTCCCCCTCCCCGAGCCCACGAGCGCGTGACACAGCAGCGGCGAAGGGAAATCGACGCCCTGTTGGATATAGTGCGGTGACGGTGAGCTTTTGGAAGAAAGCATTTTAGCGACGCTCTCTTTTTCTTTCTCTTTTGTGTGTGTGTCTCTCTCTCCTTTTGCTTCGTCCGGGAGGTAATTCGATTAGATGCTTGGTCCATTTTTGGCTTTTGTTAATGGAGGGATGGGTTGAGGGCGTGGGTAGTGGGGGTTGGGGTATGTGACTAGCGAAAAGCGAAGGGTAGCAGTGGAAATGCCAGTGGAAATAGGTGGATGGAAATGGGGAAAAAATGCCAGTGGAAATAGGTAGATGGAAAGGAAGAAAAACAGGGAAGTAAAAAAAAAATTAATTAAAGGGAAGAAAGGAGGAGGGGGCATGCTAATTCGTACATGTGTATGCTTTTTTCTTCCCCGTGTGTGCGCCTGTGTACGTGCAACACATTCTTGCATAAGTGCGGCTGCCCAGGTCCCGGCGGGTGGCCCGGGGTAGCGGGTCCCGTTACCCGGGCGCCCACCTTACACCGGCGGCGCTGTGAGCTCGGTCGTCTCGTACCTTACCCCCGCCCTCAGCGCCCGCCCCGCCCACCGCAGTCGTCATGGCCGGTCGTGTTATGTTAACGACATTGCGTTTTTTTTTTTTTGCGGCTTGCTCATTACCCGAGCCAGGCCGCGGAACTGGCCCCACCCCCGGCGGCGCATGCCACGATAACGACCATTGGAGGTCGCGGCGCCCCCGGGATCGCTGGCTCGGCCGCGAACGCAGGAGGGGCTTCGTGCATGCGGATTCGGCCTCGCGCGAGCACACACACCCATGTGTATTCTTTAAAAAAACGCACACATTCTCTAATTCACGCGAGTGTACGCAAGCACAAGACCACCTCTCATTCTTATAAAAACGCACATATTCTTAAATTCACGGTTGTGTACACACGCACACGCCCAATCTCTCATTACAATGATAAAAAAACGTACACATTCTCTAGTACATCCAAGTATACGCACACGCCCGAGACCAACACTCACGTACACGCAGTAACGTTCACCCATGATGACTTACACACAATAACACACGCGTAATTACATACACACACACAGACCGACACACAGGAGGAGGAGGAGGACCTACTTCTGAAGGTGCTGCGTCAGGGGGCCGTTGTTCCTTGGGATTGTCTTGGGTGTCGCCTTTGGTTTCCGAGGCGCTTCTGGGTCGTGGGTTATTATTCTTTTTCTTTTTTTTTTTTCGTTATTTTTTTCTTTTTTCTTTTGCTTTTTTTTTCTTTTTCTTCTGCTTCTTTTTTCTTCTTATTTTCTTCTTCATTCTTCTTCATCTTCTTCCTTTTCCTCTTCTTTTAGGAGGGGTGGATGGAAGGGGAAGGGGGGGGAAGGATTTTGAAAAGTTTTGGTTATCGTTTTCCTTAATTTTTCTTTGAGTATGTAAAGAAATTTCCCTTCTCCCTCTTTTCCCATTTTCTCATTTTGTTTATTCTTTCCCTTCCCCTCCCCTTCCCTTCGTGAATTGATTCTTTCCACTATGCTAACGGCTTTTGCTGTTTCCTCTCCTCCTGTTACCTTGTTCTTGCGCTGACCACCATGAGTCGGCGTAAACCTCCCCCCCCCCTCCCCTCCCCCGTCTGAAAAGTACCCCTCTTGACCCCCTCTTTCCCTCTCTTCCCCCCCCCTACCCCCACCCTTATTTACCCCTCCACTCCCCACCCACATCTTGGGTCCCCTGCTCCCACCCCTACCCCACCCCCTCGAATCACCTACTTTCCTTAGGATGACTGTGGGTCAGTCTTTTGTTTTTTTTCCTCCCCCTCCTTTTCCTTGTTCGTCTTTTCGGTTACGTTTTTTTTTATCTCTTTGTTCTCCTTTTCCTTCTTCGTCTCTTCTTCGCCCGCTTTTCCTTATTCGTCTTTTCGGCTAGGTTTTTTATCTCCTTTTCATTCTTGCTTCCAATTTATCTTTCTTTTCTGCCGCTTCTCTCCCTTCTCTCTTTTCCTTCCCTCATACTGTTTTCTTCTTGTGATAATTAAGTCGATATTAAACTGAGGAATGGATGGGAGAAACAGATAGAGGTATTTATATAATAGATAGATAGATGATAGATACGTGGACGGGTAGGAAGTCACATCGATAGATAAATGGATGGCTTAGAGATCGGTAGATTGATAGACAGATAGACGGAGAAATAGATAGCCAGTTCCATTGAGGGAAGTGAATTTTTCTTCGCCTTTTCTTCTCGCGGGTTGGCTTCGTTTCGCCGGACAAAGGATTCGTTACAATCTCCCGAGTGATTCGGATTGTGATTGTCGTTCTTGGTCGTCTTGGTCGTCGTCTTTGGTGCTAAGGTATCAGCTGATCTTTTTATTTTCGTGTAAGGAGATGGATCTGTGTCGCCGGCTCTGGATTCCGTTTTGTCTACTTTTCTGAAATTGTTTATGTATCTTTTTTTTCTTCCATTTTTTGTCGTATTTTATTGTATTTCGATGTTTCTTGGTCGTATTTTATCGTCTTTGTCTCTTGTTCTTCGTAACAGTATATTGATTACACTCCCCCCCCCTCCATCTCGTTTTTCCTTCCAGTCTGCAGCAACCGCGGCATCTGTGTGGGTGGGTGAGTTGGGTGTGGTGGGCGTGGGCGTGTGGGTGTAAGTGGGGTAGGATGAGGTGAGGTGGGATGAGAATGAGAGGTGTTCAGGCGATCGTGAATATATCTCGAGTTGAAAAAAAAATGCATTCTACAAAGCTAGTGAGTGATGTTTGCGTTTAGAGGCCGGTTATTGGTGTGATCTGGGCCGGCTTCCTTTTGTGTGAGAGAACTACGAAATCTGCCCTTTATGCCCGTTTAAGGCAGCGGGCCCAGAGGACAGCGGCTTGGGCTTTCAGAACACCCCTGCGCGCGCGTGTGTAGGGTATGTAAACAAATGCCCGGATTATCGGCAAATGTGCTCGCTAATGCCCTTAATGTAACCGGGGGAGTAGCGTCGCCTCCCTCTCTTCCCTCTCTTCGCCTCTCCCTTCCCTCTCCTCCTCTGCCCCATCTCCCCTCTCCGCCTCCTCCCCTCCCCTCTCTCTCTCTCCTATCTCCTATCTCCTATCCTCTCTTCGCTCTCCTCCCCCACCCATCCCTCTTCCTTCACCCCTGGCGTAAGGGGATTTTTCCTCGCCCCTCCTCCCTCCCCTCCTGTTCTCCCCCCCCTCCCCTCCCCTCTCCTCCCCATCTGATAAGCCTCCTTGTGCTTTGAGTCCTTCGGAAATCTGTGCCTCCGACTCGACTTCTGGGACAGCGAGAGAGCAGAGATTATCCCGAGGAAGCTTTTCTTGGGAGTGAATGGCGTGAGAAGAGAGAATAGGAGAGGAGAGAGGAGAGGAGAGGAGAGAGAGAGAGGGCACTGGGGGGCGAGGGTGAGAGTGAGATGGGAGAAGGCGAGGAGTGATGCTGCATCCCGTCTTGCTTCGTCCTTCCTCCCTTCTCATCTCTCGCTCCTTCGTCTTTTCCTTCTCTTCTCTTTCTTTCTTTTCTATCTCCTTCCTTCATCCCTGAGGGCTTTCGTCTTCTTTCCTTCCCTCTTCCTTTCCCTCTTCACAAATCCTCGCCTTCTTCTTTTACTTCCCCCTCCTCCCTCTCCCCCCATCTTTCCTCCCCCATCCCCCCCCCCTTGTCAGAGCCGCCTGGCAACATGCGGGATGCGACCAGACCCCCCCCCCTCCCCCGATCCCCCGACCAGCCGCCCTCGCTTTGTCTAACATTTTTTTCCTCTCTTTTAATTTCATTTCTTTAATGTGAGGGTAAAGAATACCCCGCGTTCCTTGGGCCCTCTCCTCCCCGCGGCGTTGCATACTTGCGTGCGTGCGTTGCGTGCCTGGGGAAGGGCGCCGCGACGTGGCTGATGGATGGGCGGAGGGCGGGGAGGCGGTGAGAAGGAGCGAGAGTCCTGCCGAAGGAGCCGTCGAGGATGCCTTTGGTTGGGGTTCCTGCGGGATTGTCCCTTGCTGGTTCGGCTTTCTTCTTCCTTTTTCTTCATCTACCTTCATTCATTTTTATATTTTTTTCCCTTCAGTTCTCTTCTCCTCTTTTCCTCTTTTTTTTCTTTTCCTTTTCTACTTTTCCTACTACTTTCCTCTTTCTTTCTCCTCCTCCTCCTCCTCCTCCTCCTCCTCCTTCGCGCCATGGCGACATTCCTCCGTCAGGATTTATTTACGTGTCGTGTCGTATGAGCCACACGAAGGCCAAAGAAATAGTTTAGTCTCATTTTTTCCCTTTCTTTTTCTCCTCCCTTTTTCGAGTGTGATCGTGAGGGATTTTATGACCCTCTATGAGTGTCTTTGATGAGGGGGGGAGGGGGGTTGAGGATTCTTGTCGCGCTCCTCGTCTCCTGTAATTACTCTACTTGTTATAACGGTTGTGCTCTTATAACGACTGTTGTGTATGGGGTCTACCTGTGTGGAGGTTCTGCTCGTGTGTCGAATTTTCTTGCTTAGTGACGACTTCGATGTCGGAGCTACTTATAGAGCGACTGCTTTTATGTGGAGTCTACTTCAGGAACGACCACTTTTATATCGAATCGGCTTCTGTAATAACCACTTTTTCCCGAATCAACTTCTATATCGAACATTTTAATATCTAATCGACTTCTGTAACAACCATTTTTATATAGAATCGACTTCTATAAGAACCACTTTTATATCGAATCGAATTCTATAAGGACCACTTTTTCCCGAATCAACTTCTATAACGACCATTTTAATATCGGATCCACCTATATAACGGCCTACCTCTTGGAACTGTCTCTCTCGCAAGGAAGTACTGTGAAGCAACCATTTTTTCGTAACTTTCTTGTCCAGGGAAACGATTTATTTCTGGACGCTCGTGGTTGTGGTCGGAAAATGGTAATGAAATGTGACATGTAATCATCATGCTCGAGTACGGGGCCTAGTTACGTAGACAAAAAGGTCACATAAATTGACCAGGTTGTTAGGGACATCCCAGTTTTTTTTTTTTTTCTTTTTCTTTTTTTAAGAGGTGGGGGGGCAACATGGGGTGGATGTATTGGGGGAAGGGGGGTCATGGAGGGGAATTGGGTGCGGGGTTTTAGGGGGGAAGATGGTGGTCGAGGAGGGGTGTTGGGGTGGAGGTATGGGGGTATTAGGAGAAAGAAGGGGGTCGAGGAGGAGATGGTAGGTGGGGGGTATTGGGGAAAAGATGGGGGAGTAAAGTAGGAATGAGGGAGAAGGGGGTTGGGAGGAAAGAGGGCTTGCGTGAGGGGGAAGGGAGCAGGAGGGGAATTAGTAAGGGGGGGGGGGGGGGAGGGAAAGGTGACTGACAGCAATGTGTCCCGCCTATTGTTCCGCTCGATACCTGGCGAGACTCCCCCGGTACCTGGTATGAATGGTGTGTACCTGCAATAGATCGAGATAACTGGAATTACTCGGATTTTTAAAAAAAAGCTAAAGCCGGGAAGAGATGAAGAGAAGGAGGGGAGAGATGGACAGATGGGAGGTAATGAGGATTGCGAGCATTACTCTCTCGCCCTGTGATCTTCCCCTGTGATAGGGCTTTGTGCCACGGTCAGATACTCGGGATACTCAAATACTCGTAATACTCGTAATACTTGACCCAAATACTCGAATACTAAATACTCGAAATACTTGAATACTCAACTTAAATACTCAAATACTCGAATACTCAGAATAATAGGATACTCAGATATATTCTCTTGTTACTCAAATACTCTAGATACTCGAGGAGGTTATTCCCGTATGAATCTCAGTAATTTCTTTAACGCAAATGTAGGACTGTAGGATTGGGGTATAGGGGGATTGGAGGATGTGGGGGTGTAGGATTGGGGATGGGGATAGGATATGGGGGTAGAGGGGGGGATGTGGGGGTTGTAGGATTGGAGGATGTGGGTTTCCGAGGAAGTTTGGAGGCCCCGTTACCCAGGTCATTAGTCCGAGTATCTCCAGAGTCGTCGCGGGCATCATTACCCGGGCCGCAAATTGCTCGGTCTGGGTGTCGGGGCGCTTGTCTGGTCGGGGGTCCCGGCTGATGGTGATGATGGTGATGATAATAATGATGATGATGATGGTGATGGTGATGATGATGATTATGATTGGTGCTAATGATGAGTAATGATGATGATAATGATATGATGATGATGAATGATGATGATGGTGGATGTGATGGTGATGAATGAGAAGGACGATTTGATGGTAATGATGCGGATCATACTGATGATTGCGATGAAAATTATGTGATTTGTGGATATGATGATGATGGTGATTGTGGCTGTTGACTTTGTCATTTTTACCATTTCCCCAGAAGAGAGAGAGAGAGAGAGAGAGAGAGAGAGAGAGAGAGAGAGAGAGAGAGAGAAGAGAGAGAGAGAGAGAGAGAGAGAGAGAGAGAGAGAGAGAGCACAAGACGGCCCTCGAGAGAATGTTTATTTTCACTTAACGGCGCATCGACATTAAGCCATTCGTCTTGGAAGGGAGAGAAAAATGGAGAAAATGAGGGAGAAGAGAGATGCCGAGGGAGGAGACGGGAGATTAGGCGAGACTGGGGCCTTGTAATTATTTGCTTTGCGGGGGAGCGGCGGCCGGGAGATGGACGGAGGCAGGACCCCGGGATGCTGGGCCTGGGGTGGTGGTGGGGATAGTGGAGAGATGTTGGAGGAAGGAGGGGGGCTTCGTTTCTAAGTGTGTTGGGGGATGGGGTGGGGGGGAGGGTGAGGGAAGAGGGAGAGAGGGAGAGAGGGGAAGTGGAGGGAAGAGGAGAGAGAGAGGGAGAGGAGGGAGAGGAAAGAAGAAGAAAAGAGAGAGGAATGAAGAGAGGGAGGGGAAAAATAGGAGAAAGGAAAACAAAAGTGATTAGAGTGAAGGACAGAGGAAAACAGAGAAAGAAGTGTAAGTGAGGAGTGAATACACCAGAATGTGAGTTCAGATTATTGCCGAGAGGTTAAGGAATGGCTCAATTTAACTCATTTAACTCGAATGAACGCCCCGTGCAAGCTCTCGGCGCGCGTTCTGTATGGATCGCTACTTCCGGTCGCGTTCAGGTCACGTCTTCGCCTGCATGTTGGTGTCAGGTCTCCTCGGGTTGAGTCGTCAGCCCTCGAGAAAGGGATTAGGAACGCCAAGAAAGCAAGAGAGGGAAGGAAAACAAGAGACAGCGGAGGAGAGAGAAAGAGGGAGGGAGCGGGTCTGTCCTTGCGGTGGCCGGGGAACGCGCCGAGAAGGGGAGGGGGCAGGGTGGGAGGAACGGAGAGGGAGGGAAGGAAGGGAGGGTTGGGGAGGGTAGGGGTCAGGGCAGACGGAGAGGAAGGGGAGGGAGGGAGGGAGCAGGTAAGGGGCAGGCACGAGTCGTAAATCTATAAGGTCCGACAGGATACATGAGCTCGCCACACCGCCGTCGTGAAACTCCCTTGTAATTTCTTGAGCCAAAGACCCGCCGTCGCCGCCGCCCGCCCGCGCCCCGCACTTCATTTGGCGGACGCGGCTCATTGCTGATTGGTCGGGGCGCTAATGGGGCTTCGGGCGCTGATGGATTGCGGGGAGGAAGGAGAGGGAGAGAGAGAGAGAGAGAGAGAGAGAGAGAGAGAGAGAAAGAGAGAAGAGAGAGGAGAGAGAGAGAGAGAATATGAAGAGGATCATGGATAGTCATAAAAGTCCAAAGAACCAGTGCGAATAGGATTGATTTGTAGGATTTTTTTTGTTCATCGTTCATGAACCGACGTTCTCGTTGCGCAAGGTGACGGCGAGTGTCCGGCGGGCGGCCATATATCATCCGAGCCGCACTCTCGGTTGAAGGGGTGTGGTGGGGGGAGGGGGACGGCCAGGTTCCGCCATGCCCGTTTCAAAGGACTTTTTTCTGGATCCGGGGAGTTGCGGTGTCGTTAAGGCGCGGGTGCGATCGTCTCTCTTCTCTCTTGGAGCCTAGGCTGCGTGATCGCGATCGCCTTCTCGGGCTCTGGAATCGTGCTCTCCGTGGTCTCGGAGGCCGAGGCGGAGGCGAATCCCTCCGGGCTTCCATAGTTGCGGTGATCGTACGGCGGGGTGCGCGTTCTTCTGGAAAAGCGCGCACGTGCGATCGGCCTCTCTCTCTCTCTCTCTCCCCCCCTCCCCCCCGCCGGTCCCTCCTCCTTAGGCCTAGGCTGCAACGGCGAAGGAGGCTTTGTTGAGGGATAAAGGGCGGTTTCGGGATTTTTGATTCCGGTGTTTCGCTCGGTTCTTTTCCAGGGAGAGCGGGGCGTGGTCGGCGATTTGTCTGCCGGAGAGTAATATGGCGTTGCATCAGTGTTATTTTTGAGACGGATTGCCGTGGTCACGTGGTCGAGGCCGAGGCGGAGCGAGCCGATAACTGCCGTTGCGTCACGGCGCGTCTTTCTGATCCTTGGAGGAGCGATCGGCGATGACGCAAGCCCTTTCCCGACGGTCGCCGGACGGGACCACGCCCTTTCGCCCTCTCGGACTGAACTGTACCGGTCACACTGCCCCCCCCCCCACCAACCCCCTCTAGCGTAAATTCTCCGCGCGGACTCGGTCACGTGTCGTCCGTTACTTGTAATCGGCGGACGAGCGGTCGCGGGGTCCCTTCCGAGCCCCGACGCCGTTCCGCTGCGCTCAGGCGGGCCCGACGGCGGCGACGAAGGCCGTGGCTGCGGGGAATAGGACTTCTAGGAACGAGATGCTGCGGGCGGCGCGGTTCTGCGTCGAGGAGGGCGTGGGAGGCTGCGTCGGATCGCATCTCCTGCACGGGAGATCTCGGGGCGTTTTATTCGTTCTCACGCATTGCACAATCGGCTGCGAACGGCTAAGCGGATTTTCTGGTGAAGGGGTGATGGGCGGTCTGTCATGTGGCCTAATGGGGATTCGAATGCCGTGTTGGGCGCCCTTTCTTCGTCGGACGCCTCCGTCGACCCCTCTCTCTCATCTCCCTGAAAAATCTTTTTATATACTGTATTTTTTCCGGCTGTTGTTGAAGGCTAAGCTCGTGAACGTGCAGTCTGGGACACTTGATGTTGATGAGGGTGACGTTGCAAGATGAGCATCGATGGAAAAAACGATTCTCTGGATTTTTATAAAAATTTCTCTCTCTCTCACCCTCCTTTCTAATTCCCTCGCGATTTCGTGTCCGGCGCGGCTTCGCTCCGCTTCGAGTTCCGTCCCCGCACCGCAGCGCATACTTTCGTGAATTTATCGTGGGCGCTGGTGCGTGACCCGTGAGTGGCGGCGGTGGCGGCGGCGGAGGGAGGAGGATTCCTCGGCGTTCCAGCGGGGCCGCGAAGTGACGGTCGCCGCTGGAGGAGGTAGGATGGTGGGTGATGGTGTTGGTGGATTGGAGGAGGGTGATGATGAAGGCGGTGTAAGGGGGGGGGGGCTTCTCCGTCATTACCCCCTCTCCGTCGCCGCACGTCGACGATAGCCAGACCGCAGCGCGCGCGGTGAAATACGGCCGGGGTCTCAGGATGTGGTTAATCTTTTCTTTTATTCTTGGCGTTTTCTTCGTAGCGTTTCTCGCCCTGTCCGCATGTACTGTATGTGCGAGGAGATCGGATATATACATTTTTTTCTTTTTTCTTTTTTCTTTTTTAATTTCTTAAGATACGACGTCTTGCTACTATACACTTGGATCATTATCTCTCCGTTCTCGATATTTTCCCCCCATTCTCTCATTTTCTTAATTCTATATCTAAACACGAGGCGTGGTTGGCCCACCCCGCCCCCCTACTCCCGCGCCCATTCGACAGCACCCCATAACTTACCATGTATTTCCCCCCCGCTATTACAAACCAGACTTCAACAATGGCATTTTTCTTTTTCCCTTTTTTCTCTCTCGTTTTTTAAGGTTGGTATGGTGGGGGGGGGAGAATGGTTCTAAATGGGGAATTTGGTAATGGAGAATATTTCTTTGTTATCGCGGGCTTTCACTTTTTTAACTTGTTTGTTAGGAATTGAGATCGAAAAATTGCGCGTTCAAAATTAGTGACGTTTAGAGAAAGGCTTTGTACATTTTTTTTTCATAGTAATTCCTCTCCAATCGTGATTATCTCCTTTCCCTCTCTCTTTCCCCCCCCCCCTCCCCTCCCTCCTCCTTTCGTGATAGACACCTATTTGTCTCGAACCCTTAACGAAGAACAGTGCTTGACCGTCGAATCCACATTTTTTCCTTCCTTCCTCCCCCCCTCCCCCTTCCCCCCAATTCTTCATTATTTTCCGAAGCGTCATCGTCATTACGCCGAGCCATATATGCGCGTGAAGAAGCGGCCATATCAACCATACATCACCCGGGCTCTTGATTGCTTCATCAGGGTTATGGTCTTGTAGGGGGGTTTTGATGGAGAGTTTGGTGGGGGAGGGGGAAGAGAGGGTGGGGGGAAGGGATGGAAGGGGAAGGGAAAGAAGGGGAGGGATAGCGGAAGAGGGGAGAAGGAAGAAGGGGAGGATAGTGGAAAGGGAGGGAGAGGGAAAAGGAGATAGAAGACTAAAAAGGACAGGGAGGGGAAGAGAAGGAGAAGAGAAAGGCTAAAAGGAGAAGGAGAAGAAGGAGGGGGGTGTAATTGGACGTTGTGTGGACGCTCACCTTAACGAGCGAGGTTTCTTTGTGTTTCTTATCACTCGAATTGCCTTTTATAAAACGAAGCGGAGGAGGGACGAGAGAAAGAGAGGCGGGGGGAGGGGGGGATGGTCATTAGTTTTGGGCGTGTGGGCGTGGGTGGGTTTGATTTTTGTTTACTTTGTTTACCAATTTGTTTCTTTTTCTTTTCTTTTTTTGGGTTATTTGAATTCGTTTTTTTCTACTCTTATTTCGTTCGTCGTCTTTTTCACTTCTCCTTTTTTTCTCTATCATTCTCTCCCTTCCCCTTTCTCTCTCTCTAATTTCCCTTGACTTTCCACCTCCTCATTACCTCATAAGAAAAAAATATCACAATTCTTGGTAAAAACAAGGTTTATATTGAGTGAAAGAGCCCCCCCCCCCTCCTCTCTTCCTCTTGTCTTGTGCTGGTGCCAGGTACAGCGAGGTAGGCAGCAAGGGGGGAGAGGGAGGAGGAGGAGGAGAATGAGGAGGAAGAAGAAAGGGAAGAGAGAGGAAGAGAAGAGGGGGAAGGACGAGGATGAAGAGGAAGAGGAACAAAGAGGAGAAGAGTAGGGTGGAAGAAAAGAGGAGGGGAGGGAAAAGGGTGAAGAGGAGAGGGAGGAGAAAGAAAATAATGGGAGATCAAAGGAGGAAGGGAGAGAGAAGAAGAAGGAGAAGGAGAAGGAGAGAAAGGTGGACTAAGTTGGGTGGACTAAGGCCGACTAAGATGGCTTGCTGCAGGTAAGCGGGTTTCCTTTCCGTCTCGCCGGAGTGATCTGCCCGTAATGCCGCTGTTCGGATAATGTTTTATTAATGTTTTCTTTCGGAAGGGTTGGTTTTGAGTCGATTGTTCGGGTGTTCAGTTGTTCACTTGTTTATAGTGTAATAGGACGTGTATTCTTTGTCTGTGTGCGTATTTCTAGGCCTTCGGTGCGTGCGTGTGTGTACCTGTGCATGTCTGTCGGTGTATGTCCGTCTGCCCGAAGTATTATTATATATATTTGTTCTTGTGTATATTATCTTAGTTAATGGTTCATTTTCTAATCTCTTTTACAAATTCCTTTAGCGCCCTTTAGAGTGCCGAGTGTTTAAAAGGCCGCTAAGATTAACGACTCGACTGCGCGACAACGTCTGGGTCGGAGTAATGATTGGTGGAGGGGGTGAGGGTGGGTTGGGGGTGGGGTGGGGGTGAGGGTAGGGGTGGGTGTAGTGTGAAAGCAATTTTTATTTTGATAACGCGTTAATATTATCCGGTTGACGTGTTCCCCATTAGTCCGCGAACCGCAATTTCCCAGGGAGACGATAAAGCCAGCTGAGGGCCTTCGGAACCGCCGCCTCGGTCAACTCCATCTCGCCTCCTATCACCTTCTGACCCCCCCCTTCTCCCCCTCTATCCTACCTCCCTCGTATCACCCCCTTCCAACCCTGCCCTCTCTACCCCTCCTCTCCTCCGTCCCTTCCAATAGACGTTTATTGCTCACCCCCTTTTTCTATCCCCCTCTCTCCTTTCCCCTTCAATCCCTCTCTTACCCTCTCCCTTTCCCCTCCCCTTCTCTTTCGCTCCCTCTCCCCTCCCCCCCCCTTCCTTCCCTTCCACCCCCCTCCCTCACCCCCTTCTGGCCGTCTCTGATATTACTGTCACGACCTGTAGTTTTACGCTCGATTGCTGTCCTTCTGCGTTGCAAAGGGGGGGGGGTTGGGGAGCTCTCACACTTTGTTTACTTGTTTGTTTGTTGTTTAGTTGTATTTGATTTAATTTTTTGCAGTCTGTTTCTTTTTAGTTTTTTTTTTCTGTTGTTTGGATGCTGTTCAATTCCCTCCATTTCTTGTTTCTTTGTTATTAACTGCCTCTTCCTTTCCTCCCCTCCATTCTCCATTCTCATCCCCCCCCCTCCCCCGTACCCCTCTTCCATCACTATTTATGCCCGTTATTAAGGGCCGGGATTTGTGTTAAGTTGCGGACATGTTTATGGCCGTCTTGTAAATATTACCTTTTTCACTTTTTTTGAGTATAGAGTAAATTATCTTACGTAGGCTTTAGGGTGGCGAGGAAGGGGAAGGGGAAGGAGAAGGAGAAGGAGAAGGAGAAGGAGAAGGGGAAGGAGAAGGAGGAGGATTAGGAAGGGGAAGGGGAAAGAGAAGGAGAAGGAGGGGGAGGATTGGGAAGGGGAAGGGGTGTTTTTAGGTAAAAGGAATTTGATGTGCATGCATGCATTTGCTTTATTATGTTTGTATATCATTGTTATTGTTGTTTTTGGTATGGTTATTAAAGGGAAGTTTGTGATATCATCATTATAAGTATTACCCTCATCACCATTTTTATCATCATGATCATCATTACTATTATTTAGTAGTTTTCATTTATATCATCATGATCGTAATACTCATTACGATTATTTAGGAGTTTCTCTTCGTCATGGTCGAGCGCAGGCGAAGGTGAAGAAAACCACAACTATGTTTCTTGGGTTCCGCCTCCATATACTTGATCTGGGCAGGACAGACCGCAGATTGAGTAAGGGGGGAGGGGGGAGGAATGGGAGGGGGAGGATTGAGGATTGAGGACTGGGGAAGGCTGTTTGGGAGGGGGAGGGTGGGGGTAGGGTAGGGTGAGGGAGGAGGGGGGTCGAGGGAGGAGAGGGGTTAGGGAGGGGCGAGGAGGAGGGGGGTTAGGGAGGGGGTCGAGGAGGAGAGGGGTTAGGGAGGGGGCGAGGAGGAGTGGGGTTAGGGAGGGGTTGGGAATGGGAGAGGGGTTAATGGTTAGGGTTTATAGTTGGAAGAATAGGAGCGGGCTGGTATCGAAAGGGGATAAGGGGGTAAGGGGGAGAGACAGGGGGGGTGAGGCGAAGGTCTTACGAACATGATCCAGGGTTATAAATGAGAAGGAAAGGGGGAAGGGTAGGGAGGAGGAGGGGCAGGGGGAAGGTCAGTTGGAGGGGGAAGGAGGGAGGGAGGGAGGTAGGTATGCCAGCTGGACCAGAACTAATACAGGGACGCCGCACCACCACCTTCACCAGCTGTATCACCATCTGGGATCTCTGCCTCCTTGTTTTAGTCTTCCACGACCTTCTGAAAATCATTTTTTGGTTTGTTAGGGATTTTTTTTTCTTTTTTTAATCTTTTTGACTTTTTGAGGGGGGGGAGTTATGATTCTCGAGTTTAAGGGGTTGTGGTGATCAGCGGGTTGTTATAAAAAAATCTGGTGTTATTTAGTTTGGATTTATTTTGTTAACTCTGCATTTCTCTTTTATTTATTTCAACTATTTATTTACGTTACTTTCGGACGTGGGTGTGGCGAGGCGAGGCGAGGCGAGCGCGAGAGACCTCTTTTGCCTTATAAGGAAGCAGAAAGGGCGAGGTTGCAAAGGGGTAGGCCGGGTGGGGGTGGCCAAAGGTGGATTCGTGGGCGGGTGGCTAAAGGTGGATTCGTGAAAAGGTGGATTCGTGGGCGGGTGGCCAAAGGTGGATTCGTGGGCGGGTGGGCGAGTGTCGGAATGGCTAGGTGGCAGGTATAGGTGGGAATGGGGCTGGGGTGGGAAGGGGGAAGGGGAGGGGGGGTAGGAGGAGGAAAAAGGGAGTGCCGCGGCTCTCTCGGATTTAACCTTTTAATGCCAAGGCTTAGGGGTGCCGGCACGCTAACGGGGCCTGGCGTCCGGGGAGTCGTTTTGAAGTGGACTCGGCCGAGGGGCGTGTTGAAGGGGCTCTTTGAGGACTCTACTTATGGGATCATTTCCCCGCTTTCCTCTTTTTTTCTGTTTTCTCTTTTTTCTTTCTTTCTTTCTTTTAAAACATTTTCGTCGACCGCTCGTGCTCGCGGGCCGTTAACAAGGACTCTCGTTAACGGCGTCGAGTGGTTGAGGCTCGTTATCCGCGGGGCGTCTAAATCACCGCCGACGGAACGTGGAGGCAGAGAGTGCCAGGCGGAAATCATGGGAAACCCTTTTTTTTCCACGAGTCCCTGCCGAGAAATTGGAAAAGGTTGGAAATTGAGTTTTGAGGATGTGAAACAGAGGGAGAGGGAGAGGGAGAGGGAGAGGGAGAGGGAGAAGGAGAAATGGGAGTGGCGTTTCGGTTTCTGTATCCTGCACTTGACATACCGATGAAGACGTCTGTCGGGCGTGGGTTTGAAGGAGGGCGTGGGCGGCGTGAGGGCATTGCTGGGTCGCGTTTTTCTGCTTTCAGTGGTGTATGGAGGAGAGTGACAGACATGCATGCGTGCATTTGTATATGCATGCATGGATTCGTATATGATATACATATGTATATAATGCATATCTACATATATGAATATGCATATATACATACATACATACATACTTATATACTTATGTGCATACATACATACAAAACATACTACATAAGCTACATAACACACGCCTGCAAGTTTTCACCCATGGGTTCTGATTAAACCTCGGCAAGGAGAGGAGACCAATCCTCAAGAAATGCGCGGCAGGTACGGCGGGGCTGCACATGCAGGCAGCATACAGGCCGGCGAGCAGCGAAGGCCGGGGAGAGAGCGAGGATGTGTAACGGAGGCAGGCGGGCCCAGGGCTGGTCTCCGGCGCCGGGCTCGGGCCGGGCTCGCCGCGCCGCCTGCCTGGCCTACATTTTTGCCTCCGTCCCTCGCTTTTGCCTCCGTCGCCTCCCTCCTTCCTCCTTCGCCTCCCTCCTTCCTCCTTCGCCTCCCTTCCTTTGCCTACCTCTTTCCTCCCTTCCTCCTCCTTCCTTCACCTCCCTCTCCTTCCTCACCTCCTCCTCCTTCCTCCACCTCCCTCCTCCTTCTCCACCTCCTCCTCCCTCCTCCCCTCCTTCCTTCCTCCCTCCTTCCTCCTCACCTCCTCCCCCTTCTCCTCCTTCTTTTTCTTCTCCTCCAACTCCTCATCACCTTTCTTGCTACTACAACTACTTCTACGTTATTCCTCCGCTTCCTCTCCCTCCCCTCTTTCAGTTTTCTTCGTATTTATCCTTCTCCTTCCTATTCTCTTCCAGGACTCGAATTTCCGTTCTCGGAAGTTGCTCTTCATTCTATAAAGAAAATGAACTTCCAAAAACCCCTTGTCTGAACCTTTCCCTCCCCCCTTTTCATCACATTCCATCACTCTCTCCTCCTTTCGTTCCCCCCAGACACGCTACGTACGCAACGAGTGTATTTAGGCTAACCCCCACCCCCCCACCCTTTTCCCCAGGTGAGATTAAAGGGGGGGGAGGGAAAGGGGAGGGGGAGGGGAGAGGAGAGGAGAGGAGAGGAGAGGAGAGGAGAGGAGGGGAGGGGAAGGGATTTTCGAAGGGGAGGGATTTAGTGGGATTTCTAGGTGGGATTCGACGTCTGGCCAGATGTGGAGCAGATTGGTCGTCTCCGATTGGGTGGGGTGGGGTGGGGTGGGGGGGTGCTGAGCGGGACGACCTGGACGAAGCACGCGGGTCAGGTTCTGGGGAGTTGTTTGGTTCTGCGGTTGTTTGTTTGCGAGTTAAGGATAGGGGAGGAGCTGAGGGGGGGAGGGAGGAGGAGGAAGGAGGGAGGGTGACTTGAGATAATGTAGGGTGTAGGGTGGACAAGCGATTGCTTATTTGGCTTTAAATATATGGTTTGGTTATGTACATACATTTGTGTGTGTGTGTGTGTGTGTGTGTGTGTGTTGTCTGTGTGCCTTTGCTTGATTATGGCATTTCTCCTGTTCTCTTTTTTTCGACTACATACCTGATAACCTGTTTCGCCTGCTATGTCATTGCACGATACCGTTATACTCTTGCTATTGTGGTATTATTCTTATTCGTGTCCTCTTTCTTGCCCCCACGTCTTCTCCTTCTCCTCCTCTTTCCTCTTTTCCTTTCCTCCTCCCCTCCTCTTTCTCTCCACCTCTGTCCTCCTCCTCTCTTCCCCTCCCTCTTCTCTCCACCTCTGTCCTCCTATATCTATTCTGTCTTCCTCCTCCTCCTCCATCTTACTCCCGTTATTCATCCTCTGTTCCTTCCCTCTCCTTTCCTTAGACGTCCGAGAGAATCCGCCATGGCCACTGTGACGTCACTCATACCTGAGAGGTCGAGGGCATGTGTGTTCGCGTGTGCGTGCGTGTCCCTGGGGGCAGCCACTGGGGCATGACGTGGACTCGAGGTGGACACAGGGTGAGGGAGGGTGGCATGAGGGGGGGTAGGGGGTTAGAGAAGGGGGGTGGGGTTTGTTTGCAGGCTTTGTTTAGTTTGGAGACGGCTGTGAGGGAGAATTTGTAATGTTTGTGGTGATGGAGGAATGCAGTGGTGTTGGTGTGGTTCGGGAGGTGGTGTTGTGTTGGCAGGCGAGGATTGGGCAGTGTTGGCAGGCGAAAAACGGCTAAAAGGCTGCGCTTGCAAGTGGCTGTGTGGTGGTGGCAGTGGTGTAAGCGGAGCTCTCGCGGTAGCTAGCTTTCTAGGGCCAGGCGGTGACACCTCGCTGACACCAATACCGGCGAGACACGGCCAGGGCGAAAGCGTCTCCCCCACCCCCCCTTAACCTCCCCCATCCCCCTCTCGTCTTCCCTCCTTACCCTCCCGTCAACCCCACCCCCACTCACCTCCCCACCAATCCTCTTCTCCCACCAACCCTCTTCTCCCCACCCCACTTCTCCACCAACTCCACTTCACCAAACCAATTCTATTCTCACCAATATTCTCCCCCACCAATTCCTATTCTCCCCAATTCCTATTCACCAATCCCTCCCCACCAACCCACTTCTCTCCCCCAACCTCATGCCTCTTGCCCTCCCTCCCCCTGCATGACTGAAAGCACTTGCTCGATCCACCTTTGCCAGTCCTCCTTGCTTGCGCCATTTGCATACGTTTCCTTGTTGAGTGTGTTTGTTGTTTTTGCGCCGCCACGCAAATGCTTTTCTGACGTCACGGCGTTGCTTTCGTCAGGATCGGACTTAATGTAAATTTCTCGAATACCATGATTATTATTTACCTGTCGCTTTGGTGCTTCATTAGCGTCGTCTCTCCGGCCGTCCCTCGCCATGATTTATGTTGTTTGTTGTGTTTGTTTGCGGGGGGGGGGAGAGAGGGAGGGGCGGGAGGGAGGGACATTCCGACGTCCTTGCGGTCTGGGGCGGAGCGGCGACGTCCTCCCGGAGACATTGTTCTTAAATGAGATCGTCCCGTTCATTATCGAAGGCGGGGGACAGCTGGTCCCGTCACGGTGCTCACTTCGATTTGTACCTGGCTGTCAGCGCCGACGTCGAGGTGGGCAGTGGGCGGGGGGGGGCGGGGGGGGGGGGGGGTCGTTGGGTTTGGGCTGTCCCGTCCTTCCTTCTTCCTTGGTCTCTTCCTTCTTCCTCGTGTTTCTCTTCCAGTTCTAGTCCTTCTTCGTTTGGTTTCTGTTCGCTTTCCCCTCTATCCTTTCTTCCTCTCTTCAAATCTTTCTACTTGATTGATTTCTTCCTTCCTAATTTTTCTTTCCTCTCTCGTCTCCCTCCTTCCCTCCTTTCCTCCTTTCTTCCACCCCGCCTCCTCTTTCCCTTGTTCTTCCTGTCCCTCCACTATTTGGATTTGGAACTGTTGATTAGTGGACACCGTGACGGGGTCCAGTAATTGAGTTGTTTCATAGACGTGGGTTTTAGGGGGTGGGGGAGGATTGATGGTGGGGGGAAGGGGATTAGGGGGACTGTGTAGAAGATTCCTAGTGTTGTAGAATGTTTTGAGGGTATTGTGGCGTCAGGAGAGAGAGAGAGTGAGTCACTTTTTTACTGAAGATCATCGTAGTAATTATTGGAGAAAGTACTTCCACCCTACTCCCTCTTTTCTCTCCTCCTCCTCTCTCCATCTCCCTCCACCTTTTCTAACTACTCGCCTCTCTTCCATCCACTTACCTTCCCCTTCTCCTTCTCCGCCCTCTCCTTCTCTCCCCTTCTCCTTCCCCTCTCCTCCTTCTCTCCCTCCATCTCCCTTCCCCTTCTCCTCTCCTTCCTCCCTCTCTCCCTCCCCCTCCTGTTTTCTCTGTTATCTCCCTCCCTAATGTATGCTGAAGGGCGGGCGTGGCACTACCGAGAACCACGACACTCTCGCCCTCGTCTCCTCGTCTCCTCGTCGTCGTGTCAAAAGGGCGAGGGCGATAATGCGTTTGATAGGGCCTTTGGGGGGGGGGAGGGGGGAGGGGGGATGGAAAGGGGAAGGGTGGTTTAGTTTTGTTTCTTTTGTTTACTCATTAGTTTATTTGTTTTTTATTCTTTTTTTTTTTCATTTTCATTCTCATTCATTCTCTCTCTCTCTCTCTCTCTCTCTCTTCTCTCTTCTCTCTCTCTCTCTCTCTCTCTCTCTCTCTCTCTCTCTCTCTCTTCTCTCTCTCTCTCTCTCTCTTTTACTTCAGTCTGTCCCTGTTCACCCCTTTCTTCATTCTCCGTCACACTTCACCCTCCCCTCCCTTACCCTCTATCCCTTCTCCCCTCTCCCCTCTCCTATCCTTCTCCCTCTCCCCTTTCGTAAAGAGTGCCATTAAGATAGCCGATAACAGTTGGGCGAGATACCAGGGGGCAATGGTTAACGGCGAAGAGCGATCAACGAAATTGATACGGAGTTATAGAAAGGGAGAGAAAGAGAGAGTCATAGATAAAAACACTTAGGAGACATGAACAGGGTGTTTGGTGCATCAGGACCCCATCAGGACCTCTATGGGGTCGCTAAAGGACTCAGGGGAGATACTGATAAGAGATAAGAGCAGCGTGTATCTCATGGCGTGGCTCGGAAAGATTGATTTTTTTTTTTTATTTTTTTTTTTTATTCGTTTCTTGGTATTGATATCGCTTTTCCTGCAGATGTATTGTGAAAGTTTTTTTTTTCTTCGCATGTGCTCCTTCGTCTTCTAAGAAAATATACGGATGAGAAGGGAAGTAAGATATATTCGCAATTGGACTTTGAACGCTCCTCCCCTCACACGCACATGTATTTCAGATTCTTTATTTATGATGTATAGATGGCTAATCACCCTAATTCTCAGAGTCCTCATTAACGGGCGAGGATGAATAACGGAGGCCCAGGAGGAGTAAATCACAGCGGCCGTCTCGTGATTTGCATATCTGTTACATCGGCGACATTAGCATATAATTCAGCGGCGGGCCGGGAGCGCTCTCTCTCTCTCTCTCTCTCTCTCTCTCTCTCTCTCTCTCTCTCTCTCTCTCTTCTCTCTCTCTCTCTCTCTCTCTCTCTCTCTCTCTCTCTCTCTCTCTCTCTCTCTCTCTCTCTCTCTCTCTCGCTCGCTCGCCGGAACAGTCGGTGCTTGTGCTTGCTCCGGCGGGGGTTCTTGTTCTTGTTCCTCTTTTCGGCTTTTCTTCTCCTTTTTCTTCTTCTCTTCCTCCTCCTCCTCCTCCTCCTCCTCTTTTTCTTTCTCTTTCTTCACCTTCTTCTTCTTCTTCATCTTCTCTTTCTTGTCCTCCACCTCTTCCACTTTCCGTATACTTCGCGTCTCTCTTACACATCTACTTTTTAAGCATCAGAATGGGTTACTACTTTTCTTCCCTTTCTCCTTTCCCCTCCCCCCCTCCCCCCCCTTCCCCGCGGCAGCATTCATCGAGTCTGAGGTTGAAATAGTTTTGAATGAGAAAGTAGGTCCGTTTCTGTTTTTATTATGGCAGCTCTTGAGACTCGGACCCCACGACCCGGGATGCTTATACATACAGTATAATTATATATTATTTATTCATCATTCGTTCGTTCGTCCGTTCGTTCGTTCATTTTGTATGTGGATGTATAGTGAATGTTGCATGTGCTCTTTGATGGCTGCATGTGGGATGTAAGGAAGGGATATAAGCTGGAAGTTTCACCGATTATCAGTATGCATATTTATATTCATAAATTTGCTGTATCGCCGTCGGAGCGTCCGAGACCCGGGTAATGAGGGCGAGGCGGGGCTGCCCGCGGGAGGAACGACAGTTATCTCCGAGATCATTAGCATTTACTACCTTCCAGAAGCTACCGGCCACTCGTCGCTCGTCCGCTGTGACGCCGAGAGCCCCTCGCTTCGGACGGACGACGGGGAGGGACGGCTTCGACGCTCGCTCGCTCGCCCGCTCGTTCGCTCCCGGCGTCGCGTCCTTATTTGGGCCGCGGGAGCTGTCTATGGGAGGCTGGCACGAGGGCGCACGTCCTTATTGGAGGTGGAGGAGGAGGGGAAGTAGGAGGCAGAGAAATAGGAGAGGAGGAGGGGAAGTAGAGAAGGAAAAAAGGAGGAGGAGGACGAGGAAACGACGACGACGAGGAGAGTAGAGGGAATGGTTGAGGATGACCTTATAGGGCCCTGCGGAGGGGCAAGCGTTGCCTGTGCCGGCGGGGTATACCTTGTACCTGGCTCGCCTTGCTCGCGCCGCTGTTCGCCTAACTGTGTTCTGGATCTGTGGCTCCGCCAACTTCTTCCATTTCTTTTTCTCCTTGTTTTTTTCCGTAGTCCTTTGCCTCCATCACATTGATATCGTTATCTGTCTGTCTCTATTGCCGCCTTTGCATCAGTCGCATGTCGCTGGAGCCCCTGGTTTCAGGAAGGTTCAGCGGCTGCGATAGTGTCAGGCGTCTACCTCTCGAAGGGGGCGTGGCCGGGGTCGAGTCCGGGCGCCGGAAGAGTCCAGTTCGGCGGCAGACACACGAGGGCGACGTGGCGGAGGGCGGGCTGAGTCAGCGGAGGGGTCGCCTTTGAGTCACTGCTCACCGGAGGAGGGAGGAAGTTGGGCGGCGAGGCCGTGCACGTGCGAGTGTGTACACACGCACGTGCACTCGCGCACACGCATCTTTCCAATCGCTCGGTTGTTTTTTCTCTCCCTCCTCCTTCCCTCTCCTTTCTATCATTCTTTCTGTTCATCAGCTTGTCTATCTAGCCGCCTATCTATATATTTCTTCATTCTCCCGACGCCTTCAACTAACTTACACGAATTTTGCAAAGAAGTCGAAGCTACGAAAAGAAATAAATAAAGAAAGGTAAAGAAAAAAAAAACATAGAGAAGGAGCGAATCCTCCGAAGGCGTGGCAGCCGGCGCCGTTATTCAACAAGTGCGGAAACTCATTGTGCGGGAGTGCTGAGGCAGGCGTGTGAGGCACTGTTTTATGGGGAAGGGGAAGGAGGAGGGAAGAGTGGGAGGCAGGGGAGATGGAAGGGGGGAGGGGTGGAGGCCAGGGAGATGGGGAGGCCAGGGAGATGGGAGGAGGGAATGGGGAGGGAGAAAGAAAGCGAAGGGAGGAGGGAAGTGCATGAGTGAGTGAGGAAGGAAGGAAGGAGGTAGGGGTTGAGAGGGTTTTCTCGATGGGGGATACCAATCTATCCACCTCTCCTGTTTTTTCCCGTTTTTCCTTCCTTCTTTCCGTCTTTCCCGGTGTGCGCGTTTCCGTCTCCATTGTTCGAAGCGCCTCCATCACCCCCCCCCCTTCCACCCCCCACCCGCCTTCCTCTCCGGATTACGTCATTCGTCATCTTGAGAAATCACGAAGCGGAGAACAACTTGACTGCGAAGTGCTGAACACGTGTTCCTGCCTCGACTTTTTATGGTGATTTTCTCTCGTCTTCTGTTTTTTTTTTTTTCTTTTTTCTTTTTTTTTCTTGTCTGCATGTCTCTCTGCATCTAGGACTGGCATTCAATCGTCTGTCTCTATCTATCAATCAGTCTGTCTGTTTATCTATCTACCATATTTTCTCATCTGTAACTGTTTATTTTTTATCTGTACCTATGTATCCGTCTATCCCGGTTGCTTCTGCGCGCTGTATTCACGTCCTGGTCCATGTGAATTTTTATAACTTGTCACTCGAAAGGTAAAAAAAGAAGAGAGAAGGGGAAGGGCAAGAGAGGGAAAAAGAGGGGAAGGGAAGGGGAGGTTGCAGGAGTGACGGTAAGCCACTCCCCTGCCATGAAAAGGTCACGAGGTGCGGCAGGTGACCTCGGCAGGTGACCCCTCCCTCCCTTCCTCGTCTCCCTCCCTCCCCTTCCTCGTCTCCCTCCTCCCTCCCTCCTCCCCCCTCCGTTGCGGGATCCGTTGTCGGTGCACTCGGGGCTGCAAACCCCACGCGGCGGTTGCGGTAAAACCCTTTTTCGCCTCCGCCCCCCCCCCCTCCCATTCACTTCCCTCTTTATGTATTTAGGTTGTGTGTGTTTGTGTGTCTGTGACATGGTGTATCATTGCTCGATTATGTTTAATTTTTTTCTGGTGTTTTTTATGAAAATGTCATTTGTATTATCGTCATTTGCTGGAATTGCAGTTGCCATGGCGTATTATTTATTTTTTTTTTTTTTGGAGGGTGGGGGTGGGGGTGTCGCGCTCTCTTGGCATTTGCTGTACGTGTCTGCGGATTTCTCGTATCGCACCCCGTAAATGTCAGCCGTTAATTGAAGAAAAAAAAAAAAAGTACGACCGGAAGTTCGAAATATGAATTTAATCGAAAACCAGACTTTGTTCTTTTTAAAAGGTCAGTTGGAGAGTTGAGTGGCATTTAATTTCGGTGACTTTATTAAGTGTAGAGGGATGGAAGGGGAAGGGGGAGAGGAGAAGGGTAGAGGGAGTGAGGGAGGGAAGGTAGTGAGGGGGGAGGGGGAATAGGGATGGAAGGTAGTGAGGGAGGGAGGGGAGGGAGAGCGAGAGCGAGAACGGAGGGAACGGGAGAAGAGGGGAGAGGGGTGAGGGAGAGGCACGACCTTAGCATCAATTAGTGCCGTTGTCCGGCTCGCTATCATTAGTAATGGCGACGGTAATGGGTTGCAGTTATCAAGAATATTCATTGCGCGGCGGCGGCTGGAGAAACGCCAATTATATGGTGCATGCGTTTATCGGCGAGGACATTTAAGTTTGCATGTCACGCCCACGGCCGCCCACGCTGCCTTCTCGGTACATTCACACCGGGACTTTGGCGTGTGCTCTACGTCGCCAGTTACGATAACGAGAACAGATGAATGAGAATGCGGATAGATAGATGAAGAGGAAAATGATATTCGTCTTCCTAGTGTATTTCCTGGAAGGCTGGCGGGGTGGGCGGCCAGAAGGACGGTGAGGGCACCATGGGCGGCATAAGCTGAGATTAGGTCAGCTTTGCAGAGCGGTTGAGGGAGGGGGGAAGGGCGGGGAGTAGGGGGAGGGGGAGATAAGTCGACCCGTAGCTCTGTGTATTTACCCTTGTTTGTTGTTCCCTGCGCGGTCGCTACCGTGTTCGCAAGGGGCCTCGCTATAAACAACTCTGACGGAAAAGTCTCGTTTCTCTTCTCACATGATCTACCGACTCTTTTTTCTTTCTCTCTTTCTCCCCAAGGAATCATTCCCGAATTTAGCCACGTGTGATCGCATCGGATAGGCGTTGTTGTTCCCCCGAAATTTATGAGTCATAATGACCCAGCGTCCGAGCAGCATCAAGTGCTACACGCCAAACTGGTCTCGGACCCGCGTGTGGGTCAGTACCCTCCCGCTCGGCGCCGTCGCACAGGTGGGGCACATGTCGAGGGAAGAGGGAGGATGTATGTGGATGTGTGTCTGTGGATGGGTATGGATGTGGATGTAGATGTCTGTCTGTGTGTGTATGTGTGTGTGTCTCGTGTGTGTGTGGGGGGTGTGGATGGTGTGTGGATGTGGATGTGTGTGTGTGTGGTGTGTGTGGTTTGTATATGTGTGTATGGATGTATGGATGTGTTTCTGTGAATGCGTGCGTGTATGTCCAAATGCGTAAGGAAGTGTGATTGGGTTTTGCAACGTCTGTGGGTGGTTCTGCGGCGCGTAACCTCGCTCCGGATCTCTTGTTATGTTCGACTGCAGTTCGGGCTTTTTATCCGGCCGTTCGCGTTTGTCGCAACTCCCCCACGAAGGGGTCAGGGATGGGGTCAGGCGAGGCGAGGGGGGTCAGGGAGGCGCAGCGGTTTGTTTTCAATGAGGGAGAACATTTCGCGGTGCAAGATTGGTGTGTGTGTGTGTGTGTGTGTGTGTGTGTGTGTGTGTGTGTGTGTGTGTGTGTGCCATCCAGGGAACGAAGGGGAGTGGGGGGTCTAAATAGTATCAATCACATGCATTTCAATCTCTCTCTCTCTCTCTCTCTCTCTCTCTCTCTCTCTCTCTCTCTCTCTCTCTCTCTCTCTCTCTCTCTCTCTCTCTCTCTCTCTCTCTCTCTCTCTCTCTCTCTCCCCTGCGGTGTTAAGATAAAAGACTGGATGAAACTAGGTGGGCGGAAGGTGGGGATGGGTTGGCTAGCTAGAAGGCAGTGTGTTTGGGGTGCGCGACAGCTGGTGGGTGTGCGCGATTCTTTACTACCGGGGGAGGGGGGAAGTCGAGCAGGGGGTGGTACCCTTTTTTCTTCGTCTTTAGAAGAAAAACCTCATTCGATACTGTGTCTGAGTTGAGAGGGGAGGAGGGGGGGGGAAGGGTCTTGCCATCTGTGACTTACTTTCAAAAATTTTTGTTTTTCGACGTATTGGCCTTTTCATTTTTTTTCCGCCACGGGCGTGAGATGGGCGTGTGGGCGTCGGTGCAGCGAGGAGAGATGGATGGTCGCCAAGTGGCCAGACTCGCTTGTCCTTCTCTCCCCCCTCCCCTCCTCCTACTCTCCTAGCCCCCTCTCCCTCCCCCTCCCAGTGTTGTGATGAGGGAGCCGAGTTGTGTTCTCGCCTTGCCTCTCCCCGCCCGCACGCCCGCACGCCCGCTCGTGCCTCCTCACTCGCCGCCTACTCATGCGCAACGATGACCTGCGCGATATCAGCTCTCATTCATGCAATGAGGTGACAGCCGCTTGCACAGTCATGGCTTTGCACACGTTACAGTGTATGTCACCTCCCTCCCTCCCTCTCCCTCTCCCTCTCCTCTCCTCTCCCTTCCCCTCTCCCTCCCTCTCCCTCCCTCCCCTCTCTCCCTCTCCCCTCCCCCTCCCCCTCCCTCTCCTCTCCTCACTAAATATGTGCAATCATTCCTGTGTAATGTTAGTATTCGTGTGTCATTGTAATTGCAGCGGCGTCGTTGCAGCGTTCAAGGCTAGCGTGGCGACGAAGGTGTTGTCGTGCAAGGGGAGTTGCAAGGGCCATAAGCGTTTGCAAATCGGCGGATGAAAATAACATTGCAGAGGATCGCCTGGCAGGAGTTGCGCCGGGGGTGTACGTGTGGGGGGGAGGGGAGGGTGTGGAGGGGCTGTGGGGAGGAGGGGAGGTTGTGGAGGGGCAGCGGGCAGGAGGAGGAGGAGGAGTCGGGGGGGGGGGGGGGCAAACACGGCCGAGTCTTGCAACCTCACGTGCCACGTCTCTCTACCCTTCCGCCCACACGAACGCCCGCGCGCCCACGTAGGTCGCTGTCCCGCCGCCCGTGTCCTCACCCCGCCCATTATTTGTCCATCGGCGAGGGTCCCTGCGTGCAAATCCCCCCCTCCCGCCCCTCGTTTTCGCGCACGGGGGGAGAAACGTCCCAGCTTGCGTGTCTCCCCCCCCCCCTCCCTCTTTTACGGTCAACTGGGCAGGTTCGTACACTCGCGCTGGCTTCTGGGGACCGACCAAACCGGGCTGTGGCCTGCCGCTCGGCCTGGCCTGCCTGCCCGCCTGCCCGCTTGCTTGCTTGCTTTGCTTGCTCGTTCGCTTGCTTGCTTGCTTGATGTGCATTTCAGTCGCAGTTGTTCGACATTTAAGGGGTTGTGATATGAGTTGTTGAAAGGTCTTTCCTGGTCTAGTGGGATTCGTTTTTTCGTGAATAGTGCCTTCTCTTAATTCCCCTTTCCCTTCCTTAGACATTCTTTCCCTACTTGGATGACAGCGAGATGCCATCCAATGTCTCCGAATCCCTTTATCCCTCTCTTTCTCGTCCCTTCTCCTTCTCTTTCTCCTCCCTCTTCCTCTTCTCTCTCCTTTCTCCTCCTCCTCCTTTCTCTTCCTCTTCTCCTTTCTCTTTCCTCCTCTCATCCTCCTCTCCTCCTCCTCCTCCTCCTCCTCCCCTTCTTCCCTCTTTCTGTCGCCGATCATTGCGCCACCGGCACGTCCGACTCCGCCCGGCCGCGCTGGGAGTGCCGCCACACCTCGCAGGTATTTCCCGGAGTCCTGCTCTCTCTCTCTGCCGTGCTTGCTTGCTCGCTCGCGTGCTTGCTTTCTCTCTCTTGCGAGTTTCGTTTTTTGGGGGAATTTCTTGGCTGGAGGGGTGTTTTTGGTCTTTTTTTTTGGGGGGGGGGGAGTTGAGAGGGTCGGTTTTTGATTTTTTTTTGTGTGTGGTTTATTGTTTGTGGATCTGTTTGTGGTTATTTCGTATTGGGAGATGGTAAGATGTAATTAGAACTTATTATTTATTTATTTATTCATTCATTATTTTTACCCGGTACCTTAGGCTGTCTGACCTGCACCGCCCACATTCCATATCTACTATTCTACTCCCCCTCCCCCCTCCCCCCCTCTCCTTCATCTGCCATCTGCATAGCTGTCACGTGACGCATGTTGTGAACGCGCCGCCTTCCCACGACTGGCAACCGACCGCATCGCCTTGGCACTCGATGTCGGTGAGTTGGCACTTGGCGGAGGAGTGCCACTCTTGCTTGGGCGGCTTCTAGGGTGACCTTTTAAGAAAATAACGATGGGAAGAGAAAACCTTTCATTTTTTATTCTTTATTTGTTTATTTTATTAATTTATTTTTTATTATTTATTATTTTTCATTATTGTTTTTATTATTATTATTCATTATTATTATATTATTGTTATTATTGTTGTTTTATTGTTATTGTTATTATTATTTACTTATTTAAAGGTAAAAATCTTAGAAGTCCCGGCTAACGGTTCCTCTCGTTGATGGGGACGGGGGGGGGGGGGGTGAGCGGGCCGGTACCACCAGTCACGGCAAAATCATAATTCTTGCGTATCAAGTTATTATCAATTAGGCGAGCCGGCCTTAACTGCCCAGCCACTAATTAGCGTGTTCAACTAGCCATACCTGTTGAGTGATGGGCTTTGGGTTCTCGGGCCTGGTGGGGTGGGCTTGTTATTGGTCGAGATTTTGGATTTGTGGATTTTTTGGGGGGAAAGGAGAAGGAGAGAGAGAAAAAAAACGGAAAGGAGAGGAGGGGAAGGAAGGGGGAAGGGGAAGAGGAAGGGGAAAGGAAGGAGAGGGGGAGGGGAAGAGAAGGAGAGAGGAAAAGAGAAAGGGAAGGAAAAGGAGAGAGAGGAGGGAGGGAAGGAGGAGAGTAGAGAGGAGGGAAGGGGTAGGGGAGGGAGCCGAGTTTGCCGCGAGTCCCTCCTCAATTTGCAGCGATGGCCTCGTCCCCAAGACCTCTTCGTGAGCCGGGTCTCGCCGATATGGACTACCTGTCATCGTATCGGAGGCGATCTCGGGGCTTCGCTGTGATCGAGGACTTTTTTTTATATATCTTCTTTGTCTTTCTTTTTTTCTTGTTTCTGTATTAATTTATTTATTTTTATCTACTTGCTAGGGTGGGGACGAATAGGTACTCTCTCTCTTCTCTCCCTCCGTCCTTCCCTCTCCCCCTGGCCCTCCCTCGTCTCTCTCCCTCCCCCTGGCCCTCCCTCTCCTTCCCTCTCCTCCCTCCCTCTCCTTCCCTCTCTCCTCTCCCTCTCCTCCCCTCCTCCTCCTCCTCCTCTCCCTCCTCCTCCTCCTCCTCCCCTCCCTCCCTCCCCTCCTCCTCCCTCTCTCCTCCTGCGTAGCCTGTGCGTTCCCTTTCCCTGTGCTATCCGGGCCTCTCTCCACGTTGAAATAGAATGACGACGCTATAACTGTCTTCTTTTTTTGTCCTGTTTTTCTTTTTGGTGTTTTTTGTTTTTCTCTTTGTCTGTGATTGTATTTTTTTGTTTTAAGTTCGTTTTTGTGCCCGCCTTTTGTTATATATAATTGCTAACTTTCTTTTTTTATTTCTCATTACAGGTGAGTGACTGGTTGGCTGTGTGTACCCGAGGCCGTGATGTGTGTGGATTGCCGAGGTCGTGGATACCTGTAAGTGCTAATTACAAGTGGCTTTTTTTGGTCTTTATTACAACAGGTGGTCGAGTTTCTTACTGGCCGTTATTTTTATTTATGTTTGTATTTTTATATTTATTATTATTGTTTATTATTATTATTTATTAATGATATTTATTATTATTATTATTTTTTTTTTTTTTGGGGGGGGGTGTCTCGTAGAATAAATGTGGCATTGTTGCGTCATACAAAACATGGAGAGCGCGGCCATGAGGCGTAATTAAATCCGAGGTGTAATTGGAGGCTGGATTATAATTAATGGCATGCACTTGTCTGTGTCTGTCTGTCTGTCGCGTCGGTAAGGTTATCCGGGGGATGAGTGTGCGATACGCGAAGCCTCGACCCCGATTCTCACAGGAAGAGGAGGAGAGGAGAGAAGAGGAGAAGAGGAGAGGAGAGAAGAGGAGGAAGGAGAAGAGGAGGGGGAGGGGGGAGGGGAAAATAAAATAAGAAGAAAATGAGGGCGAGGACAAGGGAAAGAAGTCTCCTCCTCCTCTCCTCCTCCTCCTCCTCCTCCTCCTCCTCCTCCTCTCCTCCTCCTCCTCCTCCTCCTCCTCCTCCTCCTCCTCCTCCTCCTCCTCCGTCATCCTAGCTCTCATCTGTTCCAACACCTGTTCGCTGGAGACAGTGAGAATTCGGACGTGGGAGACGAGGGAGAAAGGAGGAGGAATGAAGGGAAGGAGGAGGGTGGGGAAAGAGGGGAGGGAGGAGGGAGGGTAGGGACTTATTTTTTCTCCTCCTCTTCCCCTTTCCTCCTTCCCCCTTTTCCCCTCCCTTTCCCCTTCCCCTCTCCCTCCTCCCTCTTCCCCCTCCCCTCCCCTTTCCCCCCTCCCATCCCTCTCTCCCCCTTTTCTCCCCCCCTGCCCTTCCCCTCTCCTTTTGCCCCTCCCCTTCCCTTCCCCTGCCCCTTCTCCATGGGAGTTCACGGCGCGAGATGAAGAGAAGAGAGAGGAGAGAGAGAGATAAAGAACGAGAGAAATGACGAGCGATTAGTCTCCGTCGATGCTAATGATCTCGGGGGGGGGGGGGGAGTTCTAAATCATTACTTTATTGATTACTCGAGGCGTTACTTTATTGTTGATAATTATTGAGCGGCGGAGGAAGGGGGAGGAGCGTGTGTGTGTGCGAGAGAGAGAGAGAGAGAGAGAGAGAGAAGAGAGAGAGGAGAGAGAGAGGAGAGAGAGAGAGAGAGAGAGAGAGAGAGAGAGAGAGAGAGGGGGGGGGGGCTGGGAAAGGAAGGGGGGGCGTTATCACTTTAGATTTCGACGATCCCTCCTTGATGGGAAACGTAGGGCGGGATGGAGGGGATGGAGGGGTTGGGGGGTTGGGGTGGGGACTAAGAAGGGGGGGGTTGACGCTACAGGTGGCTACTGGGCATCGTCTTGTAGGCTGAGAGGAGGAGGAGAGGTTTATATCGTATATTATTCTTTCATCTCCTTCTTTTCCCTCTTCTCTCTTCTCCTCTCTTACCCTCATCTCCTTGTCTCTTGTCTCGTCTCCTCTCGTTCCCTTATCTCTCTTCTCTTCTTCTGTCTTCTCTTTTCTTCTTCTCTCTCTCTTTTCTTCTTCTCTCTCTGTTTTCTTCTTCTCTCTCTTATCACGCTAGAATCTCCGCATCGCATTTCTCGCGAGGGGCCGACGTCAGGGCCACGGCGAGGGCGTCGAACGTGAGATAAGTCGTGGATAATAGGGGGAGGAGGGAAGGAGAAGGGGAGGGAGGAGGAGGAAGAAGGAGAGGAGGGAAGGGAGAAAGGAGAGAGGAGGGAGAAGAGAAGGAGGGAGAAAGAGATAGAGAGGAGAGAAGGAAAGGAGGGAGGAAGAGTAAATTGGAGGAGAGAGGAAAAGAAAGAGTGGAGGAAGAGAAGAAGTGGAGAGAGGAGGAGAAGAGAGAGGGAGGAGAGAGGCAATGAAGAGACCCGCCTTCGTCTTGTAGCGTCACGATTCCCCGCCTGGGAGTACGTAAGGGGAATCATTAGCTTAATGTCCTTTCGCTGGATTCAAAAGGCGGTTCGTGCATTTGGGTAATTCAAGGCTTACCTTAAATATTTTCTCATGTTCTGAAGGGAGGGAGGGAAGGAGGGAGGCGACGTGTGTGATCAAGAATACTGATGAAAGCATTATTACTTTTTAAGATTTTTAAGAATTATTCGTTTTCCTTTTCTCTTTCTTTGCGGTTTTATTGTTATTCCGTTTTAAGATTGTTTAGAATTCGTTTTTCTTTTTCTTTTTTCTTTCTTTTGCGGTTTATTTTATTCCGTCTTAAGATTGTTTAGAATTCATTTTGTAATTTTTCCTTTTCTTTATTCTCTGCGGGTTTTGACTCGAGGCGAAGATTTATTTCGGCGTCGCGATGAGCCCTTTCGGAAGACACGAGAAGATTTAAATCCCAACGTCCCCGCCGCGGTTGAAATATAAAAATTCCGGCGGAGATAATAAAACCCCGGCTGATAAGGGAGCCAGGTAGATGATAAAAGTTTAAGACCTCGAAGGGGGGTGGGGGTAGGGGAGGGGTGGCTGCTCTTCCTTCCCTTCTTCTCTCTGTCCTTCCCTCCTTCCTTCCCGTTGGCTCTCTCTCAGCTGTGACTTAGTCTCTCGTCTCCTCTTTCTCTTCTCTCTCTCTCTCTCTCTCTCTCTCTCTCTCTCTCTCTCTCTCTCTCTCTCTCTCTCTCTCTCTCTCTCTCTCTCTCTCTCTCTCTCTCTCTCTCTCTCTCTCTCTCTCTCTCTTCTCTCTCTCTCTCTCTCTCTCTCTCTCTCCTCTCTCTCTCTCTCTCTCTCTCTCTCTCCTCTCTCTCCCTCTTTCCCTCTCTCCCTCTCTCTCTCTCGATCGCTTTCTCTCTCCTTCCTCCTCCCCCTCCTCTACACCCCTCCCTTTCCCTCTCTTATTCCCTAAGATCCTACTAGTAGATATAGGGAAGGCCCAAGACCACAAGAGTTCGAGGAGGGGGGGGCGAGGGGTAACAGGAGGGGATTCTACAAAGTTTGATTTAAGGAGGTATGTGAGAAAACAAGATAAACGTAGAAGAGGGGGAAAGAAGAGGAAAGGGAGAAGAAATGGAAGATATGGAAGTGAATTGGAAAAGAAAAGGAAAAGGATAATGGATGAAGGAGAATTAAGAGTTAAGAGGGTATGACGGCCGGTTGGGGAGTGGAGGAGGGGAGGGGAGGGAGGGGGATCATCATATCCAAGGGGGAATAGAGACGCGGGCCTCAGATGGTGCCGCCTGATACTGCCATGGATGCTGACCACAAATATCTTGACCTCTTCCCACCCACCTCCCCCTCTTCTTTTTTTTTTTTTTTCTTCTCCTTTCCTTCTCCTCCTCCTCCTCCTCCTCCTCCTCTCCTCCTCCTCTTCCTCCTCCTTCTCCTTCTCCTCCTCATGTCTTGTTGGTTATACCATTGTTTATACCGCTACTTAATATCAGATGCGTCCGTTGTACCGCGGACTCTGAACGAATACCCTGTACTCGCTTCCTCCTGACCCGCTATGACGCACAAAAATTTGTTTACGCGTGCGGGAAGGAGGCTGCTTGTGTTTGCGTGGCGCCCCTGCAGGTTGGGGGTAGACAACACACATTGTGCTTGTGTGTGCGTTTGCGGGGATGTGTTGAGAGTTTTTTAAGTAGTGTATGTGTGGGGGGTGGGGGATGTGTGTGTGTGTGTGTGTTGTGTGTGTGTGTGTGTGTGTGTGTGTGTGTGTGTGTGTGTGTGTGTGTGTGTGTGTGTGTGTGTTGTGTGTGGTGTATATTTGTGATTTGTGCATCGTAAGGCCTACACAGGTGCGTCTTGGACCCTTTATAAAGAGAGGGGCGAGGAAAGGCCATAGAAATACGGGTTGTTGATGCTCCGATTACACTCTAGTTTTTTTTTTTTCTTTCTTTTATTATATGTTTCTCTCCCATCCACGAGTTTTATGATATCCTTGAGGGACCGAGAGTGGGTAGAAGAGAGGGAGGGGAAGGGGGAGGAGGGGGTATAAGAATTTGGGGGAAGGAGTGGGGGGCGGGAGGGGGAGAGTGTATGAAGAGGGTAGTTTCGAGTCGTCGTTTCGGTCGTAGTAAAAGGTAGATTTGGTAGACACAGGTAGCTGACCAACTGGTGTGTTTACGATTACTTGAAAGGGTGTTTTTCGAGGAGTTTCGGGGAGGAAAAGATGGAGCCGGGTATGGCAGTGACCCCTCGTGGCGTTGTGGGTTTTATTTTTTCTTATAAAAAGCGCAGCGGAATTGGTCGTTAGCCATTTAACTACCACTTGAGGGCCAGGGAATACTTGTTGACGCAGCGGCGAGTGTGGAAGGTCGTTATTCGTACATTCTTTCCTCTTTTTTTCTTTTCTTTTCTCTCTCTCTCTCAAAAAAAAGTGGCTTGGGGTTGCGAGGCCCAAGACGCGGGGAGTTATTATTAAGAGATTTTTCATAAACAGCCGCGGTGGCGTCCGGGATGACCTTCGCCGCCCGGGATTGCTGTGATTATCCCAATTACGGAGCGGCGTCGCGATGCCCACTGCGATTACGCTGCTGGCGATCGGCGCGAGGTCCCGAAATCCCGCCAGGAACGCACGCACATGTACACGCACACATACGCTCGCACATACGCTCACACACACGCTCACAGACACACGCACACAGACACACGCGCATACACACACACACAGACACACATACACTCACGCACACACTCATAAAGGAGAATATGATCTAATTCGATAAAATTAATTACAGCCTCGGTTGACCATCGCAGCTGGCCGGATGAGAGGCTCCCTGTCATAGGTTCAAGTTTTCCCGGAACTTTTTTTGTGTGTGTTCTTTCTTTCGTTAAGGTTGCTGTGTGTGTGTGTGCGTCCGCTCGCTATGCCATAATGATCTCTGCTTCCTCGTCCAGCCGCGTATGTTACGAGCGTTACCTCTCGTCCAGCCGCGATCGTGCAAAATCTCGCCCAAAATACAGCTCGTTTATGGAGTGTTTTCTCCTCCGTAAGAATCGTTTGCGCGTTTAAGTCGCCGGTGTCTCGTCAGGGGGTCTCGTGTACCGTATTTGGGGGTTGGGGGGAGGGGTAGGGAGGGAGGTCTGTGTAAGTATGTATATATAGACCTTGTTTGGGGGACCTCGGTGCTTCCTGTCCGGGTAATGGCAGGGCTTGGACGTCAGAAATCACAGGAACCCCTCCCTTGGTAATGACCCCTTTGCCAGTGGGGCCTTTTTTGTCTTTAAACACCGCTCTCGAAGAACCCCCCCCTTATTTTCCCCTTCAGTTTTTTTGGGTTGCTCTTCCTTTTTGTTCTTTCTGTTTTCTCTCTGTCTCTCTGTCTATATGTCTCTTTCTCCTGTTTCGTCTCGTTCTCTTATCGTGGTCACACGTGCTTTCTTTCTCTTCTCGTTTTCGTTTACTCTTTCCTTTCTCCCCTTCTCTCCCCTACTTCCCTCCTCTACTACTCTCTTCCCCCCCTTTCCTCCTCCCTCCTTACAAACCTTACACCCGCACAACGCGCTCCGCATGCGCTCTCTCTCTCTCTCTCTCTCTCTCTCTCTCTCTCTCTCTCTCTCTCTCTCTCTCTCTCTCTCTCTCTCTCTCTCTCTCTCTCTCTCTCTCTCTCTCTCTTCTCTCTCTCTCTTCTTCTCTCTTTCTTTGAGGTCGCGCCGGAACGCCCCGAAATAACGATCCAGGTTCTGCTGCGTCCACGCCCGGCTGACCACCCGGCTTGTAGTGTCTTGTGTACTACTTCCTGTCGCTGGAATGACGGCGACGGCGACGACGGCGACGACGGCGACGACCGCCCCCGTAACGGATTTCGAGGAGGAAGAATCCGGAGCTAGAATTTGGATAGGGGAGGGGGAGGGGGTGATAGGGGGGAGGTATTTGTCGGTATTTTCTTGGGGTAGATTTTTTTTTCGGTTTGATTCTTGAAGTCGGGTGTGAGAAGTAGCTTTGTTTTTTCCGAGTGGAGGACAGAGTTGAGAGTGGAGGAGGGAGGGAGGAGGTGCAAGAAGGGTAGATGAATAGATAGGTGGATAGGTAGAGGATGAAGAGAATGGTAGATTGTAGGTAGATAGATGAAGAGGAATGGTAGATAGTAGATAGATGAAGAGGAGTGGTAGATAGTCGAAGGGAAGGGGGTGGAAAGGGAGAAGCGGGGTGAAAGGGTTATTTCACCCCCCCACCCCCGAGGGACACGCAGTTTCCGCTTGTGCTTCCCGCGTGGCGTCTGAGCGGGTGGGAGTCGAACGCATTTGCTCGCATCTCCCTGCCAGGTGTCCCAAAGCGAGGCGCGTTGACAAGAGTCACGCGGGAAATTGTCCTTCGTCAGGATTGCAGGAGGAACAGCTGATTGTTTCCGTGCTAATGGGGGCTGCGGGGCTTGCACTATTGTCGTCCTTGAACACGGGAGAGGAGGATATGCGTAATTTGGGGCCGAAGGAACCTTGGGGATGTGTCCTCTCCTTTGCCTCCTTGATTATCCTTCCTTATTCGTGTCTTGTTCATCCTCGTTCTGTTCTTGTCCTCTTGGGTTCCTCCGTTCGGTCCCTCGCCTTCCATTTTGACGTTATCGGTCTTGCCTCGTTGTTGCGGTCACCTGTAATGGCGGCCGGGGGTTCGGGGTCGGGGCGTCGGGAAGAACGGGGAAGGGACTTTTAAAGGGACGTCTCGGGGTTTGATTCCTCTTTCCTCCTCTTCTCGGGCTTTCGGGGGTAGGGAATGGGTGAGGAAAACGGGAGAGAAGTCGGAGAGGAAGGTGCATATGTTGCTAGTGTTCGTTTCTCTCTCTCTTCTCTCTCTCTCTCTCTCTCTCTCTCTCTCTCTCTCTCTCTCTCTCTCTCTCTCTCTCTCCTCTCTCTCTCTCTCTCTCTCTCTCTCTCGTTCGTTCGTTGTTCGTTCATTCGCAGCCTTAGCAAAGAAACCCCATTTCGCCGAACGCCAAAAATTATGACAAAGAATATAATAATTTTTTTGTGTCGAGGGAACCGGTCGCCATCAAACAGCGGTCGTCAGTCGCAGCAGCAACAGCAGGAGCAGCAGCATCCTGGGATTTGGAAACCCGGTCGACGTCTTCCCAGCGGCCCCCATATGGCCGTTTCTACCTGTATCCTCCCTCACGTGCAATTAAAGTCGTTAATCCCCTGCAACACCGGTCGTAATTAGTCGTTAGTGTTAAAGAGTCTCCGCCGAAGGACTGGGGAGAAAAGGGCGAGTTTTGTTCACACGATTTGTTGCCCCGATTATTTTCGTTGTCGTTATTGTTCCAGATCTAGAGTCGTTCGTTTCTCGTTGCGTATTGTTCTTTTGTATCCGCCAGCCGGTTAATTTTTGCTTTTGTTTTTGTGTTGTTTTTGTTTAGCGGAGCGGAGGTTAATCTAATTAAACTATTTTTTATCATTATTTTTTCTTTTTTTTTTACACTCGAGCAATGATTTAGTTCATTGTCGTGCCGGGGCGGTGTCAACCCTGCTCATTACCCGGGCTAGAAGAGGTGCACTTTGATCTATCGCTTCCTCAGTCGGGGCAAACAATCGACTCGTTTCCCCCCCTTCCTCTTCTTCTTTCTTCTTCTTCTTCTTCTTCTCTTCTCTTCTTCTTCTTCTTCTTCTTCTTCTTCTTCTTCTTCTCTTCTCCTCCTCCTCCTTCCTCCTCTCTCCTTCCTCCTCCTCCTCCTCCTCTCCTCCTCCTCCTCTCTCTCCCCAAGCACACTTTACCTGTTCACCGATTGTGGCCAAGTGTTCGATTCCCCTTCTTTATTGGCGAGTGATTGCTTCTGTGTAAATGTGTGAATTGTTCTCTTCCATGCGTTATTTATCTATCTCCGTCTATCTACCTCTATATCTGCCTCTCGTTCTGCGTCGCTCGGTTTCTCTCTACTCCACTTCCTCTTTCGTTTTCTTTCTCCCAGTTCGTCTCCCCTTTTCTGCCCCATTCTCACCTTTCTTTTTCTTTATTCTAACTCCCCCTCCTATTTTTTTTACATTACAAACGGCTTGGTTCCCGTCTCCTCTGTTGTAGCGTTTCATTTATGCCGTAGTGTTTCATTTTTGCCGTGGCGTTGCAGTTATGCCATGGCGTTTCATTTTTGCCATAACTTGTCGTGTCGTAGCGTTTCATTTTTTTTTCTATCGTAGCGTCTTTTTTCTTCCGTAGCGTCTCATATGCCGCAGTGTTTCATTTTTGCTGTAGCGTTTCATTTATGCCGTAGCCTCTCATATGCCGTAGTGTTTCCTTTATGCCGTAGCGTCTCATATGCCGTAGCGTTTCTTTTCCGCCGTAGCGTTTCTTTTCCGCCGTAGCACACCGTAGCATTCGGAGGTCTTCGGATGGCCCGTCTCCGCTGCGGGCCACGTGATACAGGTACGAAAGTTTGCGCCGCGAAAAAAATGAGAAAAAAAAAGAATTGGCCGTTTTATCGATGGCGCGGTTCGTGTGGTTCTCCGTGATTTGTTAAGGTTTCCCACGGTTATTGATTGGGGCGGAGGACTTCATTTGTAGTTTTTTTCTTTTTTTTTGTAGGCGTAATGGCCCATTGTCATTTGTGTGTTAGGTGATTTTGGGTCGCTGTGATTATCTTGTGAAGATTTTTTTTTTTTTTTTTCTTTCTTTCTAATTCTCATTCTCTTTCTTTCTCCTCTTCTCTTTTAATTCTCATTCTCTTTCTAATTCTCTCTCTCTTTCTCTCCCCTCTCTCCTTTCCCTCTTTTTCATTCTTCTCTATTTCTCTTTTTTTTCATTCTCATTTTTTTCCAATTTCCAATCCCACCTTCCCACGACTCACGGTATCGCATTAAAGAAAAAAAATCCGTTAAGAATTTTTTTCGACCATAAGTTTCTGTTCGAGAGTCGTGTGTGTTGCTGTGTGTGTGTGTTCGCGTGTTCGTGTGTGTTCTTCAGGTGTTATTGCAAGTGTAACGGCGTCACCATAAGCGCGTAACAGTCACGTATTATAGCGCTGTTTTTTTTTTTTTTTTTTTTTTTTTTTTTTCTTTTTTCATTTTTTCCGGGAAAATTTTGCAAGCTCGTTTCACCTTTGGATCTCGCGCGCAACAGGGGTTAGGGAAGCGGTTGTCGGGTTTCTTTTTTGTATTTTATTTTTTATCCCCTTCCCTTTTCCTCTCTCTCTTTTCTCCCCTCTTTCCTCTTTTCTCTTCCCTCTTCTCTCTTCCCTCTTCTCTCTTCTCTCTTCTCTCTTCTCTCTTCTCTTCTCTCTTCTCTCTTCTCTCTTCTCTCTCTCTCTCTCTCTCTCTCTCTCTCTCTCTCTCTCTTCTTCCCTCTTCTCCTCGTCCTTCTTTTTCTCTTCCCCTTTCCACATTTTACCATTTCCCCTCTTCCTTCCTTCTTTTCCTACCTTCCCATCCCTCCCCCCCCCTCTCTCCTTCCCAATTCCTCCGTTCCCCTTTTCCCTTCCTCTTCCCCCATCCGTAGGCAAATTAATTCTCCTCGCTCGATTACAAGACTTTTGTTCTCTCTCTTTTCTCTATTCTTCATTCTCTGTTCTCAATTCGCGAATGGTGATATTCGTACAGTATCCTTCGAAAGACGAATTTTCACGGCGAGTATTCAAGTTTTTTTTTTTTTTTTTGGGGGGGGGGAGGTGTGGTTTAGTTTGGTATTCATTTGTTGAAATGTTCTCTGTTCTTTCTTTCTCTCTTCTCTCTTTCCCCCTTTTCTACTCGCTGGTTTTATTTGTTCCCCTCGTTTTTTTTCTTTCATTCTCGATTTTCTCCCCTGGGAAAACAATCTTCTTCCCTTTCCTCTCTTTCCTCCATCCTCCGCCTCCCCTCCCTCTCACCCCCTCCCTTCATCCTCCCCTCCCTTCCTCCTCCCCTCACCCCCTCCCTTCCTCCCCCCTCCCCTCCCCCCCTCCCTTCCCCCTCACCCTCTCCCTTCCTCCCCCCTCACCCCCCCCCCCCCCAAGTCAAGTAGGCCTACCTGCGGGCGGAAACTGAAGACGAGGGTGGGGAAAAAAAGTCACGTTCTGGTCGCCTCCAAACGTGATATGTCGCTCGTGTTGCCCTACATATATATATATTTATTTCTCTTAAAGGGTTCTTTCTCTTTTCGAAAATTATTTTACGGCTTTTTTTATTGCTAGGCAGCTTTTGAACACTTCCGGTGGGATTGATTTTCGTTTTTTTAAAGGTCTGTCACGTGATTTTTAAAAATTCTTGGGGTTCGATTCCTTTTTAAGTTCATGGTGTTTGGTGCTTGGCGTGTGAAGGAAATTTCTTTCGTGGAATACTTTTTTCTTTTCTTTCTTTTCTTTCTTTTTCTTTTTGTTGTTGAGGGAGGCGACGAAGTGAGCTGGTAATGTTTATCATATGAAAATAATTTAATTTTATTTCTTATCATTATTTTAATCAACGAAATGAACACGTAGCCGTTATATATTATTCGATTTTTTTTTTCATTTTTCATTTTCTGTCGTCGGATTTTTTATATATTTTTCTCTCGCAAGTGTTAATGTCACGAATTAGTGTCACCTCCGCCCCCTTCCTTCCTCCCCCTCCCCCCCCCGTCATTCACAAAATGTGTGTGAAAGTGCGTGAATTATGCCCGGGGTCAGAGTTTACCTGTTTCACCATAATTTTGTAATTGTTTGTCTTGTGAAGGGAGTTTTTTGGGGGTTAGGGGGCGAGGGGGAGGGGGGGGGCTGAGAGAGGTTACGCTTATCATCTTTGTTTTAAGTATTTTGTGTTTTTTCTTGTTTTTTATTGAGGTTTTGATTGATTTGCAAGGAGAGATTTTTTATGTCGTTTTTTTATTATTCTTAAGCTTGGTTATTGTTAGGATTTTTTTTTTTCAAGTATATTTATTTATTTGTTATTTTAAAAGCCTGTATTCCTTCCCCTTCCTTCTAAATCCCTCTTTTAGTGGCGTGTTTGTAAGCGCCAGCGTGCCGTGCGTTCCCCAGGGGAGCTTTTGTCTCCTGGCGCGGGCGTGCGGGCGTGCGGGCGTGGGCGTACGGGTTAAGGTGGGCTTAGGCTTAATGGCGGCGCGGGGACTTGCGAACGAGCGGATGCGCCTATTTTTTTTTTTTTACCTCTAAGTCATTCTTCCTTCCTTCCTTCCTTCCTTACCTACTTCGTTACTTATTTACTTCCTTACTCTTCTTCTTTCTTCCGTTCCTCCTTTGCTCCATCTCCATCTCCTCTTCCCTCCTCCTCCTTTCTCCTCTTCCCTCCTTCCCTCCCTCTCCTCCTTCCCTCCTTCCCTCCCTCTCCTCTTCCCTCCCCCTCCTCTTCTCCTCCTCCCTCTCCTCTCCCCTTCCCTCCCTCCTCTTCCCTCCCCCTCTCTTCCCCCTCCTCTTCCTCCTCCTCTTCCCTCTTCCCCACTTCCCTCCTCTTCCTCTTCCCTCCTTCCCTCCCCGGGTGAAAGTGGCGCCGGAAATGGCAGATCGGAAGTGTGGCGTGACGGTATTGTGTCGATCGGTTCTTGCGCCGTTCCTTTACGACCCCCTTTTTCCTTCTCTTCTTCTTGTGTGCGTTGTGTGTGTGGGGAGGGGGGGGGGGGGGGTTATTGATATGTTATGGTTGTTGGGTTGGTGGGTATGTGTGTGGGGTGGGGGGTGGGGTATGTGGGTGTTTTTTTGGGTTGGTGATTTGTTTTTTATTTTTATTATTTTTATTATTTTTATTTATTATTTATTATTATTATTATTATTATTATTATTATTATTATTATTATTATTATTATTATATTATTATATATATATATATATATGGGGGGTGGAGGTCTTTCGTTATTTTTATTTTTCTTGTTATTTCCTTTTGTTCTGTCTTCTCTTCGCACCTTCTTCCTACCTCTTTTTACCCATCGGCTGACACGGAAGGATTCCGACAATCCTTTAGCGGCGCCATTGTTTACTTCCTCCACCCCCCTCCTTCTTCTTCTTCTTCTCTTCTTCTTCTTCTTCTTCTTTCTTCTTCTTCTTCTTCTTCTTCTTCTTCTTTCTTCTTCTTCTTCTTCTTCTTCTTCTTCTCTTCTCTTCCTCCTCCCCCTTCTCCCTCTTTCTTCTCTCTTCTTTCGTCATTTTTTGCCCTTCCCCCCTCTCCTCTTCTTCCCCCCCCTTCTTTCCGTCTTTCTTTTTCTCATCCCCTTTTGCCCTTTTTCCTCTCTTCCTCCTCCCCCCCCCTTCCCCCTTGCCCAGCGTTCACAATCGATTTTTTGTTGGTCTTGTTTCTTCGCGTCGGTGTGTTTACTTGAACTTTGTGTCTGGTTGCAACATTGTGTGTGTGTGTGTGTGTGTGGTGTGGTGTGTGTGTGTGTGTGTGTGTGTGTGTGTTGTGTGTGTTGTGTGTGTGTGTGTGAAGTTCGTTTCTCCTCGTCTCCGTTTTTTCGGATTTGAGTTTTCCTTATTTCTTTCCTTATTCTTGTATCCTCACTTATTTTATTTATCCTTTTCCTCATCGTTTCTCCTCTGTCCCTCCATCCATCCCATCCATCCATCATCCATCCATCACCCATCCATCCATCCGTCCACCCATCCACCATCCATCCATCCGTCCACCCATCCCGTCCATCCATCCATCCATCCATCCATCCATCATCCATTTATATTAACAATTTCTTGTCCGTCTCCCTTTCCGCCCTAACGACAGGCGCGCTGCCATCCGGGCGAAGGGCAGCGGGAACTTGTATATTTCCCCTCCTTTTTTTCTCTTTTTTTCCTTCTCTTTCTTCCGAGCACGAGTCGCTGTGTGTAGGATCGGTGACAGGACTCCGATAGGATTTGGGGGTGGAGGAGGGGAATGGAGGAAGGTAGGGTGTGTAGAGGGAGGGGAGGAGGGAGGGAAGGGGAAGAAGGTAGGGTGTAGAGGGGTTGGGGCGAGAAGGGAAGGAGGGGGATGGTGGGGTGTGTAAGGGTGGGGTTGGGGGGTCTGTTATGAAAGGGTGTGGGTTTCTTTCCTGCGGGGTTGTGTGGATGGCGGGTTGCGGATTGTCTGGCTTAAATGGGGAAGGTACGGGGATGGGGAGGGGGAGAGAGGGAAAAGGGGAGAGAAATGGAGGAGAGGGAAAAGGAAGGGAAAGATGAGAGAGGGCGAGAAGAGGGGAGGGAAAGGAGGCTGGAAGATGGGGGGAAAACGGGAGTGAGAAGAGGAGGGAAGGAAGGAGGAAAAGAGGGAGGGAGGGAGGAATAGGAGGGAGAAAAAAGTTGATGGTGGGAATGGTTGGGGGGGGGGGGAAGGCGTTACTTCTGGTTAGTTTTATCTCCGCGTGGGTTTTGGAGGTTAGGGGTTTAGGTGAGTAAGGGAGAGCCATTAAGATTACTTCTAGTGGAATTTACTTGTCCTCCTCCTGTTCCCCCATAGCTGTGGACCCCACCCCACCCCACCCCGCCCTTCCACCTACCCCCCATCCTGTTCCCTATAGCTGTGGAGACCCCCCCCCTCCCTCTTCCCCCCTACCCCCCTGAAGCCACACGTTCGGTATTTCCGCAAAAGAACGGGAGGTGTACTCGAACGTCTAGGTGGCGCCGCGTACACTCCATGGTTCGTTAAGTACAGCGAGTAATGATATCTTGAGTACATTACCCCCCCCCCCTCCCTCCCTTCCTCCCTCCTATCTGGCTTATATTATCTATTGTTTTAGCTTCTTTTCTCTCTTTCTCTTTCACTTTTCTTCTCTCTTCTCTATCTTCTCTCTCCTCTCTATTTTTCTTTCTCTTCTCCCTCCCCTCTCCTGTCTCCCTCTGCCCTTCCATGTTGTTTTTACGTGGATTCTTCATTTTCTTTTTGTCCAAAGCCATTGTCACCAAATTCCCGATGTCGTCACGTTGATTGGATGCTTCGGAGTGCCAGAAAAACGAGAGATTTTGTAATTATTCTGATTATTGTTATTTCTTTACTTTGTTGCGTTTTTCGGAGGCGTTGGGCAATATTGCAATGGCGGGGGAGCGGGGAGGGGGAGGGGAGGGTGGCCAAGTCTCCAGAAGGAGTGAGTAATGTGCAGAAATAAAGAGTGAGTAATGCGCAGAAGGGAAATAAAGAGTGAGTAATGCGCGAGGGAAATCGGCGGTTTGTCGCCTCATTGCACCACGAGGACCCCCCCCCCCCCCCCGTCTAAGACAAGCGAGGCTCGGGATGCGCAAGATGCAAGCCTGTGTTTTTACTCGCTCTTTTTCTCTTTCTTTCTTTCTTTTTTTTTCGTATATAGCGATGTCATTTTATGAATTGGGGTTAGACAAGGGGTTGTGAGGCGGAGCATTTCAGCGTAATTTTGATATATTTCGGAATCCATTGTGCGGAGAAGGTGTCGTGAGAGACGAGCGAAGGAGAGAGAGAGAGAGAGAGAGAAGAGAAGAGATGGCGGGGTCCGTTAGGCTCCGCGAGGTGTCATGTGCAGTTGCTCCCTGGCCATGAGGTGTGGCGTGCGTCTTGGCTTCTCCTTTATCTTCATGCTCCCGTTTTCTTCTTCTTTTTTCTGTTTCTTCTTCTTCGTCTGCTGCTGATGCTATTTTCTTCTTCTTCTTCATTCTTTCTTCTGTTTTTGCTGATGCTTCTTCTCCTCTCGTCGTCCTCCTCCTCCTCCTTCTTCCTCCTCCTCCTCCTCCTCCTCCTCCTCCTCCTTCCTCCTCCTCCTCTCCTCCTCCTTATTCTCATTCCCCTTCCTCCTCCGCCCACCTGTCGCCACCGTCGCCAATCTGCTTGCCTGCTGGACCGGGACAACAGCTGTGTATCGATGGGTAATTCAGGGGAGCGTGCGAGCCGGTCTTCTTAGGGGGAGACTGGCTGCGAGATGATCTTTCATTTATGTTGTTGATTTATTTATTATTATTATTTTTTTTTTTTTTTTTTTTTGAAGTTAACACAGATTGCATAGATGGATAGATAGATTGAAGGTAGGGCAGGTAGATGGAAAAGGTAGATGGATGGATTGGGTGATAGATAGATGGAGAAATAAGACGAGTTAGACGCGGTGGCGAGACGCGGGAGGGAATTTCAACTCGGGTGTCGCAAGTGAGCGCTCAGGCAACCGTCGCCCCACGTCGGTCGCGCTGTTATATTGGCATGGACGCCCCGCTTTCCCCCCAGTGCATGATGAGGAGCTGTGACGGCCGGATGCTGCTGCTGCGCTCTAGTAAACCGGTTGCGATTCCCTCGGCTCTGTTTCGGGCCCGTCGGGGTCGGTCGGTCGGTGGAAATATTCATGCCTTGGCTCTGGGTCTCTCGAGTGCTTCTGTGCTTGTAGAATTATTCAGTGGGTGGGGGTCTTGTTTTTATTTGGGGGGGGGGGGGGTGTGTAGCGTGGGGGCCGGTGGTGGTGCTTGGAACAGTCTTCTCGTCTCTTTTTTTTCTCCTTCTTCTTCTTCTATGTTCTTCTCGTCCTCTTCTTCCTCATCTTCTATATCTTCTCGTCCTCCTCTTCCTCCTTCTCTCTCTTCTCTTCTATCTCTTCTCGTCTCTTCTCTTCTATCTCTTACTCTTTCTATCTCTCCTCTTCCTCCTCTTCTATCTCTTCTCATTCTCCTCTTCCTCCGCGACGTCGTGCTGGTACCGCCGTGTCGCATCGCCGATCCTCCGTGAAGTGCGATCTCGTTTGTCACTTTTTTTGTGGAAGGAGAGAGAGAGGAGGGAGGAGAGAAACAGAGGAGGACGAGGGGAATAGGGAAAAAAGAGATAGAGGGTAGAAAGAATGGGGAGAGAGAAATATGATGAATATAGAAGAGGAAGGAAGAAGGGGAGGAGGAATGAGACGATAGGTATAGAGAAGGAGAAGGAGAGAGGAAGTAACGAAGGAAGAAGGGAGGGAGGGAAGTGAGTGAGTGAGTTTCCGGAGCGTTGTGCTGTACATGCCGTCGTCGCAAGCAGGTAGCCATTACGTAGCCCCCCCCCCCCTCATTCTTCCTCCTGCCCCCTACCCCCACCCCCCTTCTCCGGCGACTCTGCTACGCGACGTTCCTTCGTGAATGTCGAAATTACGCTTGTGTGTGTGTGAGTGTGAGTGTGAGTGTGTGTGTGTGTGTGCGTGTGTGTGAGTGTGTGTGCGGTGTGTGTGGTGTGTGTGTGTGTGTGTGTGTGTGTTGTGTTGTGTGTGTGGTGTGAGTGTGAGTGTGAGTGTGAGTGTGAGTGTGAGTGTGAGTGTGAGTGTGAGTGGAGTGTGAGTGTGTGTGTTGTGTGTGTGTGTGTGTGTGTGTGTGTGTGTGTGTGTGTGTGTGTGGATGTGTGTGTGTGTGTGTGTTTGTGAGTGTCTTCCTTCTCTTCATCGCTTTTCCCTTTTCCTTTCCCCTCCCCCTCCTTCTCCCTATCCTTCTTTCCCTTTCTCCCTCTCCCTTGCCCCCCCCTTCCCCAATTTGCCGTCCATTTTCCTCATATTAGTTCCCGATTTGTGTGTTTTCGCCGGCGACTTCCCGGGCATTGTTGGGGGTTCCGAGAGAGGACGAAAGAAGTAATGATCGGTAAGAAAGGGGCTGTGGCCGAAGGATGTTGAGAGGTTGTAGGGAGACGGCGGTGGGCGGGCGTGGGCGTGGTATAGAGGTGGGGAAGAGGCGATGAAGAGAGGAATTGGAGAGATGGAGATAGAGGAGATGAGAGGTGGAAGCGTTGTTATGGATTGGGTTGTGGGTTTTAGGAGTATGAAAATTTACTCAGATTTGGTTTAGGTTGGAAATTTACTGAGACCTCATGATTGTTGTAACTCATTTGTTAGTTTGATTTGACTCATTTTGATTTAGAGAGTTTGGTTTAGGAGTTGAGATTGAATTGGGGAGAGAGAGAAGAGAAAAGAGGGGAGAGGGAGGAGGGAGAGAGGAGGGGAAAGACAGGAAAGAGAGTTTACCTCTCGGAGAGTTTCAGAGATGATTGTGCTTAGAAGACGGGAGAGGAAAGACAATGAAAGCACTCAGGAGGTGAGTCGACATGCTGTTTGGAGATGATGGATCTGTCGTGAGACTGGGATGAGGTTTGGGAGGATGCGACTGGGGGAGAAGGTGCTGATATGAGAAGAGCTCACGGAGGGAGGGTAGTGACGAGAGGGTTTGCGTGGGAAGCTGAAGGACCCCTTCTGTTGGTGTCAATATGGCCCTGAGGACTGTGAGAGAGACTTAGTGAGAGGAGAGATGCCACGAGAGGGGAGGGCAGGGGGGGAAGGAGAGGAAGAAAAGATGAGGTGGGGGTGGGAGATGGGACACCGTGGCAATTATTCCTTGTCACGGGGGTTAGAGTTGGTAATTGATTCTGTGATTTTTATTGAGAAGAGAGATACTTATGGAAGTAAGAAGCGAGAGAGAGGGGAGAGTGAGGGGGGGAAGGAGGGAGAGAGAGAAGCGGAGAGGAGAGGAGGAGTAGACGGTGATAAAGATGCGAGATTTAATGATAGGGAGAATTGAGGAGGACAGGTGAGGATTGCGATAGGGATGTGTAGAAGTCGTGTGTATGTTCGTCTGTCTGTCAGTCATTCTGCGATGTGGTGTGTGTCTGACCAGTTAGTTGGGATGTTGTGTGTGTGATGTGTGTTCTGTGTCTGGTGGATCTGTTGTGAGAGGAGTATTGCCAGTCGAGTTTGTGCTGCCTACTGTCAGTTGTCTGGCGGAAGAGAAGAGAGAGAGAGAGAAGCAAAAGTGAGAGAGAGAGGTGAGAGAGAAGAGTGTACGTGATGTGTTGCTGTCTGTGTTTATGCTTAATGTCAGGTTGTGTGTGATGTCGGTCTGTTCTGCTGCGAAGGAGGAGTCCAGAGGCGATCGTAGTGTGGTGCAGCAAAATTGCCAAGAAAATAGCCGCAATGAGCCATCTTCGTGCGCGTTTCTCTTCTTGGGCGGCGTTGCATCGCCTGGGGGCACCGCGGCGCCGTGACTCCTGCAAGAAAGGTCACTCGCGAGGAGTTGATTCGCCCGAACCGCTCGCTTTTTTCTTGGTTCTTTTATTCTTCTTATCCGCTTCCTCTTTGTCCACTTCCCTTTCTACCCCTCCCACTTCCATTCGCCTAACCTCCTCTCTCTCTTCTCCTTCTCTCACTCTCACCCTTCATCTCTCTCTCTTCTACTTCCTCTCCTCTTCTTCTCTCTCTCCTCTCCTCTCTCCCTCTCCCTCTCCCTCTCCTCCTCCACTCCCTCTCCCTCTCCCTCTCTCTCCCTCTCTCTCTGCTCTCTCTCTCTCTCTCTCTCTCTCTCTCCTCTCTCTCATCTCTCTCCTCTCTCTCTCTCTCTCTCTCTCTCTCTCTCTCTCTCTCTCTCTCTCTCACACACACACACACACACACACACACACACAACACACACACACACACACACACACACACACCCACACACACCACACACACACACACACACACACACCGCTTCCTGTCTATCTGTGGTTAGGGACAGGTGAGTCATGGTCGGAAGGTGAAGTAAGGGACTCGCGAGACAAGGACTAGGTGAAGGGGGAGGGGGGGGAGGGGGAGGGGGAGGGGAGTCGAGGGGGGATTCGAGGGGTGATTCGAGTCCTTGTCCGGAGATTAGCACGCGATTCGGGATTTAGTCTAATCGAGTGATTTTTTTTATTTAGCTTGTCTGTTCATTTCTTTCTTATTTTAATGTTTCGTGAGTTTTTATTCATTGATGTATATTTTTTGTTGTTTTATGATTTAGCTTGTTTGTCCATTTTTAAATGTTTTTTTGTGATTTATTTATGTAATATTTATTATGTTTTATGATACTGACTATATTTTTTTCTCTCTACAGGTAAAGTGATGGGTTCGAAGTCAGTGACATCACGGTGGGCTGGAGGGGGTCGGTCTCCCCTCCCTCCCCCTCCCCCCCCTCCTCCTCCTCGTGCTGCTCGGTACGTTGGTTTTCTTCGCTATGTTTTGGTTCCTCTCATTTATCGTCGTTTATCTCGTCTCTCCCTATCCTGTCTTCACTGCCTCTTTAAGTATCATGATTCATTTTATTGTAATTGGATTTTAGGTGTCAAGAGAAGCTTTATATTAAGTTACATAAGTGTGGGATATTTTTGGTTAAGGGGGGAAGGGGGGGTTGAGGGGGTGGATCCAGCAAGTAACACTTCCCACGAATGGGGGGGGGGGGAGAGGAGGGGGAGGGGGGGAAGGGGGAGAAAATGAATGGGGAAGGAGAGACTCATTTTTTCGAACCCTGCAGTTGGGGGTTCTCAGAGGCCCTTGGTTTACAGGCTGGGAGACTGGCTGTTGAGGAAGTTCTGGAAATAGAATATACGCATACGCGAGCACGATCCTCCTCCTCTTCCCCTATTCCTTCTCCTCTTTTTCTCTTCCTCCTCTCCTTCCTCTTTTTCCTCTCTCTCCTTCCTCCTCCTCCTCTCTCTCTTCTCTCTCCTCCCTCCTCTATCTCTCTTCTTCATTCTTCTTCTCTCCTTCCTCCTCCTCTTCCTCCTCCTCTCTCCTCTTCTCTCTCGATCACCGTGCGTGTGTGGCGTCATGTTCACGGGGCAGAGGACGGGCGGGATGGCGGGATGTTGAGATGCTACGGGCGTGCGCTTTTGGGGGAGGGGGGGGAGGGGGGGGGGGGGGGGGGGAAGAGGAGGAGGGAGGAGAGAAAAGGGGTAAGGGAGAGTGGGAATGGGGTGGAGAGATAGAGAGAGAAAAAAAAGTTATTCCCTTTTCTTCTCTCTCTCTCTCTCTCTCTCTCTCTCTCTCTCTCTCTCTCTCTCTCTCTCTCTTCTCTCTCTCTCTCTCTCTCTCTCTCTCCTCACTCTCTCCCTCATCTCCTCTCTCTCTTCCTCGGCCTCCCTCCCTCCCTCCCTCCCTCCCTCTCCTCCCTCCCTCCTCCCCCCTCCCTCCCTCCCTCCTCCCTCTCCCTCTCTTCGTCAGTCGAATTTGGCTTTCTCCATCTCCCTCCTCCTAATGATGATGGCCATAACGATGATGATGCCGACGATGCCCCGTGGCCGCCAGCCGTGCATAGCGATCAGGGCATCCGGTCTGCCTCGTTGCTTGGGCCGGCGGTTGGCATTCGGGACACGCGGCGCAAATTGAATGCGCTTCTGATTGTGAAAAAAAGCCGGTTTTGAAGGCTGGGGTGGTTTTTTTTTTTTTTTAGTATTCTTGGGGGGGGGGGGAGTTCCTGGTTTGATTTCTTGCTTCCTTCCTTGAGTTCGTTTGTTCGTTCTTTCGTTCCTTTGTTTTTTTTATCATTCTTTCTCTTTTATTTTATTTATTTGTTCCTCAAGTCTTTCAAGAAGCGAGAAGAAAAAGGAAAGAATAGGAACACAAAGAACAACACGACACACACACACACACACACACACACACACACACACACACCACACACACACGCACACACACACACACACACACACACACACACACACACACATTCCCCAAGCATAACCCCCTCCTCCCCTCCCCCTGTTTCTATTGTTGCCAGCAGCAATTAGCAAAACAAATTACTACCCGATAGATGGCGATAGATGGCTTAAGGACCAAAGTAGAGACGGAGGAGCCTATGCAGTCCTCAGCAGGTGGTTGTTATTTTCGCGAGAGGACAGATTTTTTTTCTCTCTTTATCTCAGTTCTTTTCTTTTTTTGTCTCGTCTCTTTTGTGTCGCCTCCCTTCGTCAACCCCTTTTTAGGTGGTGGGCGGCGATAGAGTGGCGAGTAATGGGCAGTCTCCTATCTAGGGGTGGGTGGGTGGGTGGTTGGGGGGGGGTTAGCTTGTCCGCGTTGAGGTGCAGTTGCAGGCTTGTTGATATGCAAGGCGTGGGGGTGTGCTCGGAGCTGTCGTCCTCCTCTTCCTCCTACTACTACTCATTTCTTCCCCCTCCCCCCACTCCTGTCTTCTTCCTCGTCCAACTAGGAATACTACTGTTATTGCAATCGCCATTACTAGTACCTATCCTTTGTTTTACTTCTCCGTGTTATCTTCTCGTCCTTCTTCCCTTCCCTTCCCCTTTTCTCTGATCGCCTCTCTCCCTTCTTCCTTCCTCCCTGGCGCCTCTCCGTCTGTCCTCCTCTCTCTCTCTCCTCCTCCTCCTCCTCCTCCTCTCTGTCTGATTCTGATAATGGGCACGGAGTCCCTATGACGCATATTGGTGTGTGGGGGGTATGGGCGATTGGCCGTCATAATACGTCTCTGATGTTGCTTGACCCGTGGGCCGGGGAGGGGCAGGGATAGGGGCGGGGGAGAGAGCTGTCCCCTGGGGTAAAGGGATGACCCTGTAATGCATCCCCCTCTCCCCCTTCGGGCATCGCTCGCGTGGTCTGGATTCTTACCCTGATTTTTCTTCCTCTCCTGATATGCTCCCTTTTACCCTCAGTCGATAGATATACTGGCTGATTCATAGATACACGGATGGAAGAGATGGATAGATGGGAATTGATATATATTTGATGGGTGGAGATTGGCTGAGATGGAGATCGAAATTGATTGGGGTAAGACATCTTTCCTAATCTTCCTGGCCGGTCCGTCACTCTTCCTCGCCCGTGGTGGGTGTGCGGGCGTGCGATTCGGAGCTGTATCGGCCGCCGGTGCTTGTCTGGGGTCCATCACTCTTCTCACCTGTCCCCCGGCCCTCCCGCATTTGTTCGTTACCCCGGGACACCTGCATACCTCCCCCCCCCCCCCCCACCCACCCGTGTTCCCTGGCTCCTCTTCCTCGTTCGGGTCCTCTCGCTCCTTACGTATTCTTACCGTCCGCATGTTGTGGCCTCTCTTCTCTCTCCTCTCTCTCTTTCTTCTCTCTTCTATCATCTCTAATCTCTCATCTCTCATCTCTAATCTCTCTTCTCCTCCTCATTTATTTCTTCACCCTCGTTTCACTTCTTTATCTACATTCAAAAGGGTACTGGGCTTGTTTGTGATGTTTAGTTTGACTCCGCATAGTGAAGCAGGTGGAGCTACGTTTATATATAAAAATGAGTGCATGAGGGTCTCAACGTGTGAGTGAGTGAGCGATGCACTGAGCGAAGTTGAGTGAGTGAACGACAGACAGCTAGAGTGAGTGAGTGAATTTGCTTGCTAGAGGTGAGTGAGTGAGTGAGTGAGTGAGTGAGTGAGCGAGTGAGTGCGGCGGCGGTGGCGAGATGGCGAAGTGTGCGTGGAGTGAGGTCGGCTTTTATGACGTGGCATTTGACGCTTTCTCTTAATTGGCCCGATAACCCCTTCTCAGTTTGTGTAATGGCGGCCCCTCCGGCGCGAACCCTGTCCTGAAGGAGTTTTTTGTCGGGCTTTTATGGCTGCGGTAACGAGCGTGTCCCTAGGCTGCGGGCGCGGGCGGTAAGGCGAGCGCAGTTCATAAGAGACGCGGCCGAGGGGTTTAATAGAGTCGGGGAAATAGACCTCGTTGCGTTGTCTGACTTTTCTTCTTCATTCTCTTTCTCTCTTGTTCTTTTTCTCCCTTTCTCTCGGTTTCTTTCTCTTTCTCTCTCGTTTTCTTCTTTCTCTCGTTTTCATTTTCTGTTTCTTCCCTCTTCCTCCCACATTTGCGCCTCTTTCGGCCGCCCTCTCGCTAACTTCCCCCGGGCTGCCTGCTCCCCCCCTCCCCCGCCCCCCGTGGCGGGACGCGCGTTAAAGCCCCGGCGTAGAACCCGAACGCGGCGGGGAAAGTCGGCGGCCGGTTCAAGGTATGTAGGACAGTCGACCTGCCCACCTGCCCACCTGCCCACCTGCCCACCCGCCGCCTCGCGTCTGTCTTCCTCAAACTGCGAAGGAGGGAGCGGCCGTGTGCTGTCTGCCAGCCGCGGCGGCTCCTGCTGGCCTCGGCGAAGGTGCAGGTTTTGACCTTTCGTGACCTCTTGGAGTAGGAGGAGGAGGAGGAGGGGGGGGAGAGGAAGCGAGGGAAGGTCAAAGAAAAAAAGAAAAAGGCGCGTATATAACAAAAGAAAAGATTTTTTTTTCATTGAACGGTATCTCTAGGAAGGACGAGACAATACTTGGCTGGCTTCCCCGCCACCTCCGGCCGCCGTCGGGTCAAGTGCCAGCGCGGAGATGACGGAGATGACACGCGATAGGAGGGGGCGCGTCGCCTGTGAGCCCAGGTGATGGCCGCTTCCATTGTCTTGGTTAATGATGCTTGGTCCTCGGTAGCGGGGGAGGGGTGGGGGGGGGGGGAGAATAAGGTGTGTGTGAAGAGTGTGCCCCCTCCTTCTCCTCCTCCTCTATCTCCTCTTCCTCCTTCCTCCTTCCTCCTCCCCTCTTCCTTCCTCCTCCCCCTCCTCCCTCCTCTCTTCCTCCTTCCCCTCCTGCTCTCCTGCTCTTCCTCCTCTTTCCTCCTCTTCCTCCTGCCCTCCTCCCTCCTCCCATCCCCCCTTCTCCTCCTCTCCTCCTCCCCTCCCCTCCCTCCCCCTCCCCCCCTCCCCCCCCTCCCCTTCCTCAGCATCATCATCATCGACGAGAAATTTGTTCCGTCATTACGATCGCCGTTCATTAGCATAGCCATCAGGAGGTGGGCGTCTCTCGCTCTCTCTCTCTCTCTCTCTCTCTCTCTCTCTCTCTCTCTCTCTCTCTCTCTCTCTCTCTCTCTCTCTCTCTCTCTCTCTCTCGCATTAAGGGTCGTTTCGGGCGCCGGATGTGTGGGCGCGGGAGGTGTGTGCCACGGAAGTGCCCAGAAATACCCAGAAATGCCCCTCCGAGAGGAACGTTTTGATTTTTTGATTTTGATTTTTGAGGCGTCTTGACACAGCCTTTCCTTCTGCCCGATCTTCCGTTCGTGTCTTGTCGTGGGCGTGGGGTGGGGGGGGGGCGTCTGCTGTAGGAGTCGGGGTGGGGTGGGTGGGTGGGGTGGAGGGGAGAGAGATACCACCTGGGTGTCACACAGCCTCTTCCTCCTTTCCTTCTTCGTAATCCTGTTCCTCCTTTCGCTCTTTTCGTCGCGTTCCTTCCTTCCCTCCTCCTAATATCCCTCCCCAATCTCCCTCTTTATCCTCCCTTCCTTCCCCCATCCCCTCCCCCCTCTTCCCTTTCTTTATCCTCCCTCTTCTCCCCCTTCCCTCCCCTCCGTCTCCTATCCTTCCCCCTCACCCCTCTTTATCCTCCCCCCAAACCCCTCACCCTTCTGTATCCTCCCTCCCCTCACCCCTCTTTATCATCCTCCCCCCCCCCCCCCCCGACACGTCAGGGTGAAAAATCCCCGCGATAGACACCTCGCCGCGCAACATGACGGGGATTAGCATATCGTTACACCTCATGCGTCGCCGGCGGGAGGAAGGCCGCCCTGTCGACACCTTTCTTATCTCCTCCTTCGTTTTCTCTTTCTTTTTCCCTCTGTTTTCTTTCTTTCTTTCTTTCTTTATCTTCTCTTTCATTATCATCATCTTCTTATCTTCTTCTTTCTTTATCTTCTTTTTCTTTTTCTTCTTCCTCTTTCTTTTTCCTCTTCTTTCTTTTTCTTCTTTCTTTCTTCTTCTTTCTTCTCTTTTTCTTCTTCCTCTCCTCCTCCTCCTCCTCCTCCTCCTCCTCCTCCTCCTCCTCCTCCTCCTCCTCCTCCTCCTCCTCCTCCTCCTCCTTCCTTATACAGTAGGTTAGTGGTTAATTCTAAGGGAATCGACGTTATGATATTAGGCGAAGTCTGGCCAAAAATCGTCCAAGTTCATTTGATAAAAATTAACATCACGAAATCCTTACTTCTTCACCTTGCCTCCCTTCCACTTCGCGACCCGTCAAAAAATGGCGTTAATTTTAAGGGGAATTAACGTCGCGATTTCGGCCGTTTGTCAGCTTGTCGGGACTTCCAAAAACCGAGACATTGCCGTAGAAAAGGGAGGGGGGTAGGGGGTGTCGGTTCGAGTCAAAGGGGGGGGTGAGGGAGGGAGGGGGAGGGATGAGGGAGAAATCTGTACACGTTTCGGTGCTTCGAATTAACGACCGAAGAGAGAGAGAGGGGGGGTGAGGGGGGGGGTGGGGGGAGCATTTCGTCTCAGCGGTAACCTAGCGTGGAAGTGCTCTATTATAGCATTATTCATGAGCTGGGATGATAAAGAGGCGGGGCGATAAGAGCCCACGTGAGGCCTATGTTTGGAGGTGGTGACGGTAGGCGCCGTGTTGTACCGGTGGAGGCGTTGCATGGCCGTGCATGAATGATGAAAGGGGCTGCGCGCGCGTTTGCCTGGACTGTCTGCGCTGGTTTTATTTTGTTGTGAATGTGTATGATGTGGTTGTAAGAGCCTGTGTGTGTATGTGTACCTCTATGTGCGCATGTGTGTGTACATGTTGGAGTTCTAATTGCATTTTCGAAGGGTAGTAAGAGCGGTTTCAAAGGGTTCGCGCCGCGCAGGTGTTAGGTGATAGGTCTCTCGCGAGTCCCGAGATCCCGCGAGATAATAACGAGATTGCGATGCTGTTTACGAGGGGGTTCGAGGCAGGATTAAAGGGGTCGGGTTGGGAGGGGGGGGGAGGGTAGGGGCAAGGGCAGCGATGGGGGAAGGAGGGGGTTTGGTATGACAGGGCATGGGCAGGCTGGCTGACGTAAGAAAGGGTTGTTGCAAGTGAAGTCGGCAAATGTGTGTCGGCTTTGATTTTATTCACTTAAACCGTCTTGGTGGAGGGGTGGGCGGGGGAGGAGTAGCAATAGGGGGTGGGGGATGGGGGGAGTAGTAATAGGGGGTGGGGATAAGGGGGAGGGGACAGCGACAGCGACAGCCTATGCCTTAAAAGTGTGTCAAACCTCAGTCAAGGCAAATAAGTGCTTACCCGCGTAGGGCTTCTTGGGGCAGCTTGTAAGACACACAATCCCATCTTACTTCCCGAAACGTTCGTGTCGACATGGCGTTACCCCCCCCCCTCCTCCTCCCTCCCTCCCTCCCTAACCCCATCTTTCCCCCTAACCCACCCCTTTCTGCCTCCCCCTCCCTCCTCCCCCACCTTTCTGCCTTCCCCCTCCCTCCTCTCGCCTTCCCCCTCCCCCCCCTCCCCCCCCACCTCAATTCCCTGCCTCAAGCCTCTTAACATAACCGTCTTAAGGGTCCACAACGTAACGCTCAAGGTCCGATATGGAAGCCGTTGTTTGGGAGAAGTTCTGTGTTATGTAACCCGGTGTGTGACTTGCGTTGGAGAGGCTGATGCTCTCTCTCCTCTCTCTCTCTCTCTCTCTCTCTCTCTCTCTCTCTCTCTCTCTCTCTCTCTCTCTCTCTCTCTCTCTCTGTGTGTGTGTGTGTGTGTGTGTGTGTGTGTGTGTGTGTGTGTGTGTGTGTGTGTGTGTGTGTGTGTGTGTGTGTGTATCTATCTGTTATAGGTCTAGGTATCTTTTTTATTTTTCATTCTTAATCTTGTACGCTATTTGGTATTGCGATGAAGATGCGGGGGAGAAGAGGAGAAGGTAGAAGAAACGAAGTGGAAGCAAGGTTAGAGAGAAAGGAGGAGGAGGAGGAGGAGAGGAGGAGGTGGAGGAGAAGGAGGAGGAGGAGGAGAATAGGAAAAGTGTGAGGGTGCAGGGTGTTGGTGCCCGGGCAGTGTGCGTGTGCGCTGGCGAGGGATGAGAGAGGTGGACAACCGAGAGCTGGCTGCAAGGTGCAACTTGGCTCAGGTGTCCTTCGCTACACCTTTGTTGTGGTGGGAGGCCCTCCTCCTCTTCCTCCTCTGCGTCCTCCGCCCGCTACTACTCCTCTCTCTCTCGTTTCTCCTTCCACCTTTCCTCCACTTTCTTTTCCTCTTTCTCCTACTCTTCCTCTTCCTCTTTCTCCTCTCTCTCCTCTTTTCCTCCTCCTCATCCTCCTCTTCTCCTCCTCCTTCCCCCCTTCCCCCTCCTCCCCCCTCCTCCTCTCTCTTCCCCCTCCCCCCACATTCATCTCTTTTTATATCTCTCTCTCTCATCCAGCAGAATGGTAGAGCGTGTATTCACATTGTATTGTTTGGGAGATTTTACAGCACATTGTAGCCGCACTTTAACGACTCGCATTTTCGCGTTTTGCGTCCATGCTGTGTGCTGCAAGACTCTGCAACGGGGGCAACACGGCGAACCCTAAGACCCGCCGTGTTGTGGGGCGAGGTAGGAGGGTAGGAGGAGGGATAGGGGAGAGGTAGGGGTGTGGGGGGGGCAGGAAGGGTGGTGGAGGGAGGGGAGGGGAGGGGAAGGGTCCATAGACCTCGGGTGAGGCTGGCCCGAGATGCGAGTCGATGGCGGATGCCCGTATCCAACGCCGCGGATCCGATAACGGGCGTCGGGTACGGTTTCCAGCAGCGCCTGATCGCCTTCCCCGCCACCGCACGCCCACCCGCTCGCCCCGCCCACCGAACAGCCATTCCGCGTGGCCTATGTTCTCCTTCTCTTAGACTCCATATTTTTTGATAGATCTTATAACGTTCGTAGGGCAAAGGAAGGGAATATTTCTCCCAATCCTCCTCCTCCTCTCCTTCTTCTTCTCCTCCTTCTCCTTCTTCTCTTCCTCCTTCCTCCTCCTCCTCTTCCCTTCCTCCTCCTCCTCCTCCTCCTCTCCCTTTCCTCCTCCTCCTCCTCGCCTCCTCGCCTCGTCCTCTGTCTGTCGCCCTTCCTCTCCCCCCCTGCACATCCTGCTCGAACCTGCTAATATCCTGGATCGTCATCGAGTATCAGTTTCGTTCCTTTGTCTACTTCGTTGATTGATATTCGCTTTTTAGGCCTTTCGGATGTCACGCCTACCTTTCGACCTCTCCTCCCTCCCCCCCTTCCACGCCCCGCCCCGCCAGTACGCCCCGCTGGATGCTTTTCTTTTACTTTCTCTCCCATTTTGTAGTTTTTTTTTTTTTTCGTACTTTACTTTCCGTAATTCCCACCTAACTATCCCTCATTCCTTCGCTACCTTCTATCCCTTCTTTTCCTTCCTCCTCTTCCTTCCTCTTTCCCTTCCCCTCTCCTATCCTCTCTTCTCATCTCTCTCTCTCCTCCTCTCTTCTCTCCTCTCTCTCTCTCTTTCTTCTCTTCTTCCCTGCCTTCCCTCTTCTTCCTCCCTTCCCCTCTCTTCTCTCCCCTGCTCCCCCCCTCCCCAATCCTCCAAGAGCGCCGACACTCGACCTATCTCCCAATCTCTCGAGTCAAGAGGCCGAGAAGGAGAGAGGAGGAGGAGGAGGAGATACGACCATCCAGCGGGCATCACATTATTTATTCAAGGAGCAGTATTTTTCTCTCCCTTTTTTCTATCTTTTCTATCGCTTATCTTTTCTCCTCTCTGCAACGTCGTCCTGTGGTCCTCTTCGGTGGCGTCGGGTTGCAGGGTTGCAATGGCGGGGCTCTCGTCTCGTGACTTGAGGCGCTCCAGATAAGTTTTTTTCTTTTTTTCTTCTTCGTCTTTCGTCTGCGGAGGTTTGAAGTGTGCCTTACCGGGTTCTGTGGCACGGTAGAGGGCCGAGGGCGGGGTTTGTCGGCGTTGTAGTTGTTGTTGCTGTTTTGTTGGTTGTTCTTCTTCTTCTTCGTTCTTCTATCATCGTCAAATCATCATCATCATTCATCATTCACCATCATCATCATCATCATCATCACCATCATCAATCATCAGCATCAATAATAATAATCACCACCATCCCCCTCCCATTCCTTCTCCCCCCCCCCCCACACACACAAAAAACACGCTTCCCCTCTTCCCCAAATCCTCCAACACCTCTCATCCCGTCCTGTCCCCTCGAGGACGAGCCTTCAAGGAGACCGAGGAGACCCTTGGCCGATTCCCTGAGCGACGCGTCCTTTTGAGATGCGATTCTCTCCATGTCCTGCGTGCCCTGTGTAGTGGGGAGGGGAGCGGGGGGCGTTCGTAGNATCCTCCTCCTCCTCATTCCTCCTCTTCTCTTCCCTCCTCCTCCTTCCTTTCCTTCTTCTCCTTTTCCCTTCCCTCCTCCTCCTTCTCCTCTTCCCTTCCCTTCCCCCTCCCTCCTCCTCTTCCCTTCCCTCGTCCTCATCCTCCTCCTCCTCTCTCCTTCCCTGCTCCTCCTCCTCCTTCCCTTCCCTCCTCCTCCTGCTCCTCTTCCCTTCCCTGCTCCTCCTCTTCCCTTCCCTCCTCCTCCTCCTCTTCCCTTTCCTGCTCCTCTCTTCCTCCTCCTCTTCCCTTCCTGCTCCTCCTCCTCCTATTCCCTTCCCTCCTCCCCTCCCCTCCCTCCCTCCCTCTCCCCTTCCCTTCCCTCCCCTCCCTTCCTCTCTCCTCCTCCTCCTCCTCTCCTCCTCCTCCTCCTTCCTCCTCCTCCTCCCTCCTCCCGCTCCTCCCCCTTCCCTCCTCCTCCTCCTCCACTTTCCTCCTCCTCCTCCCGTCATCCTCCATCCATTTTCCTCCTCCCTTCTCCAACTCCTCTCCCATTCTCTTCTTCTTTCTTCCCTTCTCCTGTTCTTCTCTCCTCTCCTCCTCCTCCTCCCTTCATCTTCATTTTTCTCCCTCTCCCCCCCCCTCCCCTCCCCTCCCCTCCTCTGAAGAGAGAGAGAGAATTTGTGTCTATAAGAATTTAACTAGAGTGGCAGTCATAGATGGTCTGTCGGGTAGTTCAATTCTAATAGACACGGAAAAAATACCTTTCAGATGTTGGAGAGCCTATCTCTTGTTAGGCGGCTCTTCGGAAGATGTTCACCGTCACCCATGATGTAGCAGAGATGAACCGAGTCTGCAGTTAACGGAATTTCGGCAAAATATCCGGAAACTTAACAGTAGTAACGCCCCTCCCCCCCCCCCCCCCCCCCTTCTCCCACCTCTTTCATATAACGTGTGTCTCAAATCCCATGGGTGTAATTAAACGTTCGTAACGGCACTGGGCTATAGTTTTCTCGCCTTCCCCATCCCCTGTTCACTCACATAATTCAAAAATTGATAACCTGGAGTCAGAGAACATGGCTCACCTAGAGCCACTCCTTGCTCCCACCTCGTAGGATGAAGTAAACCAAATCTAATGAGGGTTCCTCGTAAGGCTTCCTCACACATCGACGGGACGCTCTATTCACCTTTTTGACAGCCTTTTACAAGTTCTGACTCACCTGTACAACCCCTTGGCTACATAATCCCCTATTCCCGTGTGTTGCCATGATGGAACCTCGGCCATTCCTTGCACACGAGAAATTAGATGCAAATAAACAGACACCTGTCACAGCAAAGAATATCCATTGTAACAAATGGAATTGAAAAGAAATTTTTTTTTTTTATTTAAGATTCCTTTAGTGACCCTCATTCTTAAGCCGCAAAAAGACCAAAAAGACTGATCTAGAAAGTTACTTCGCAATCATGTGAGGTTATGAACGAATGGCTGATCTTAACACAATTTTTTTTTTTTTTTTTTTTTGGGGGGGGCGCTCGTGTAACATTTGGTTAAAATTTTTAAACAGATATTGACGTAGGACTTTTTGCAAGTAGCGAGATGATTTTAGGGATGTTGAAAGCAGAATATATATGGAGGAAAAATACTATGAGCACCTTTCCTTTGGCATTTTGAGTCAGAAGTGAATTTTGATGAGATTGAAAAAAATAAATTATAAAAGTGGATGGACATAAAGATGGATAGATAAATATATAGAAATAACTTGATAGACAGAGGTATACTTGCCTATATGGAAAATTGACAGACAGTTTGGAAAGTTATTCCAGTTTGAATTTCTTTATTAAAAATCTAAAAAGATTTATATGATTGTATGCAAACCGTTAGACGCTCAATTTTTGTCTGCTGCTAATTGTATTGATAATGATAATATGAGAATACGAATAAGAAAATGAATAACAGTGATAATGGCAATGAAATAGTCTCAGAAGTTATAGTAATAATAATAATAGTAATCATAATAATTATAGTAATAAAGATGATAATTACAGTATTGATAATGTTGATAATGATAATATTCGTAATAAAAATGTTGATTATAATGATTATGGAAAGTAACAGTAACAATAATTATCATGATAATGATAATAACAGTAATTATAATGACAATCATAATACTACTTCTATTACTACTAGCAGTAATAATGAAGATGATAATGTGATAATGATAAGAATGATTATAAAATCAATCATGATAAAGCTAATGATAATAGCAATAATGATAATGATATTGATAATAACAGCAATGATAATGATGATAGTAATAGAATTGATAATAAAATCATCATCACCTTCACTACCAATAACTTCATTATCATCTTAGATCGATAACGATAAAGCCAAAGGGAAACCGGGGCTAAGATGGTAGCCGTCGCAGTGAAGCGTCAAGCAACACATCACAGCCCGATGTTGTGAATGAAAGGGCGGAGGTACACCTGTCATTTGTTATGGCATCTACAGGTGTAGTATTTAACACTTTTTTAGTTGCATTTTCGATGCAATAGTGAGCTTTGGTCGTTATAGAAGATTATAATATGAACAGATATATTTTTCATAAGAATTTCCATAGTCGTGACATCTCATTCCTCGGATTATCAGTAGTATATTATTTTAGTGATTTTATGCCACGAAAATTTAGTGACTAATTTTTTAATTTGATATTCAGAAACAATCATTGATTTTCCATGAAAGATTTAAGGATAAGATATTTAACTTTCTCTCTAATGTTTTTTTTTTCATTTATAATGTCTTACTTCCTTTCACTTCCTTCGTTTTTATGAGTTATTCATGAGTTAAGCGAAAAATTAGCAAGCACAAATTGTACATCTGTAAATTGAACCTTATTGCAGACAGTAAAAAATGAGCGCAGGAGACGAACAGAACTTCTCCAGTTTTATGGCGCTGGAGGGAAGGAGGACACGCCATATGATATCAACTCAAAGCACTTCAATCATGATATGTATGTCCAGAAGACCATTAAGGTATGGCATTGTTCTGTGAACATCGGTACAACTTTGGTGAAATATAATTATGATAAGTCAGTGCTTCTGAGGGTAGGTATTTTGGTATTTTATATGCACTGGGCATGCATGTTATGCCATGGTTATATACATCTAAATACTAAATAGCTAGACTTTGAACCTTATTGCCCAGATGCTTTTGCAGGAATTTAGAACACAAGGACCTCATATTATATACATATCTGTATGAGAGGCACAAACCAATAGTTTATCTGGACATATAAAGCAAGAATACAAATGCACTGTTTCCTGAACTCGGGAGTTTAATCTGACAGTGTTTTAGCCAGACCAGAGGTATTAGATTAAGAGAAGGTGTTCAAGGTACAAAAAAAGACACTAAATAGAGAGATGAGGGATAGATTTTCTGAATTTTGAGTGTTTTTGTTTATTTATATTTAGTGTTTTCATGAGATGGGTGATAGTAGAGAAGGAAAGATTGAATACAGAGTTATATACTTTTAGTTTCATAAAATGTAAGTTGGAAATAAGATTTCTAAGATTCAAATTAATAGATTATGGATTGGATTGGATTCGTCTATATTACTGTGCTTTCTATGAATTTCATAATCAATATTTTTTTTGAATTTCATAATCAATACTTTTTTATGAATTTCATTATCAATATTTTTTTTATGAATCTCTTCAGTTGCTTTATTATATTAATGACAGCTTTTGTTCTTACATATTCTTCATAGGAGAGCAGTTTGAAGCAACTCCTGGAACATGAAAGTTCACTAGTGTCGGAGATTCAGTCTCTGGATTCTGATTGCCAGACTCTTGTTTATGACCACTATGACAAATTTATTGCTGCTGCTGACATCGTCCGCAAGGTATTGTACTTATACTGCCTTAGGGTCTATACCAGTAATTGTCTTTACTGAATGATAGTAACACTGTAGAAACACTTTTATGAGACTTGCATAGATAATTGATAAAGATTTTAATAAATACTTGGTATCACAGTACCGTGGTGGGAAAATACCTACAATAAAATCACCAAGTTGAAACTATTCATCTTCATGTTCCTCACAGATGAAGGAGGGCTCAGTGAAGATGGAGGCTCAGATCAGCCGCCTTCAGGAGAACATGGCACGCATCATTGCCTCCTCAACCTCAGTCACATCAGCTCTCCAGGTCAGAAGAGAAAGGTTCATCTTTTGCCTTTTTTCTCTCTCACTCTCACTTTGAATGTGCTAACTAAATCTCTTGCACCCCTTCTCCTCTGTTTTTTTGTTTTTTTTCCAACTCAATTTCTTCCAATTTCTTCATTTCCATATCCTCCCTGTTTTTCTCTCACCCCACTATCTCCACCTTTGCTGTGCTTTATTTTTCTCTTCTTTTCTTGCTTCCTTTCCTCCTTTTCATTTTTTTCTTCACTTTTTTTCTTGTGATGTCTCTACCTGTTCATCCTTTTCTTTATTCCCAGCACCCCTCTATCATGATAATTGCCATTACTATCATTTCACCCCAAACCATTCTCTTAACAAGTTCTCTCTTTTTCCCTTTCTACTCTGACTCCCAAACGCCGTGGCCACCTCAGTCGCCTTCTGGGTGTCCATGGCACCTTGAGGAAGTTGGAGTTCCTGTTCCACCTGCCACAGAAGATTGACGAGTGCATTGCTGAGAAGAACTTTGCCGAGGTGAGTAGGTCTGTGCAAGTGATTGTTGCAGCTTAGGGTGTATGGGCACATTTGTACATGTGCACTGAATAAGTATTTGTATGTGCTTTTATTTACAAAATGAAAAAAAAAAATCTCAGTGAAAAAAGGTGTGTGTGTAACATATTGAAAATAGGTGTAGTTTGATATTGATCAACTATCACTGAAGTAAAACAGCATCCTTAATATATCCTGAACACCATGTCCTTCTTCCTCAAGGGTGTGGCCAGCTATGTGGAAACAGCAGAAGTGGTTCACCGTTATTGCCATCTTCCGTCCTTCAGTGCCATCCATGAGGACTGTGAAGCAGCAGTTGGTCGACTTAACCAGGCTCTGAAAGAGCAGTTGGCACTCAAAGAGGTAGAGAGCATAATGTTGCTTTTTTATTATTATTATTTTTTTTTTTTATACTTTTTTTGTGTGTGTGTGTGTGTGTGTGTTGGTGTGTGGTTTGTGTGTGTGTGTGTGTGTGTGTGTGTGTGTGTGTGTGTGTGTGTGTGTATGTGTGTGGTGTGTTTTTACTACTAATACTGTGTGTTTTTGTTTGTTGTATCTGAAATATTCTGCAAATATTTTCAGATTAAAAAGAATTTATTGGTTGGGTATTTAGCCTATTAAAGATTGTTGATAACTAAGATTTATGATTTTAACATTGCTTTATATATTACAGGTGAGTGCACGTCACCTGACAGAGTGCGTTGACCTGCTGCTGCAGTTAGGAGAACCAGCAGAAGGACTCTGTGATGACTTCCTGGCCCATGCACGGACCAAGCTTGAGAATGACCTCTCCAACTTGACCAAACTAGCAGAGACAGCTGGAGGCCTAGGGAGTGAGGAAGAGGAGGGCACTGAGCAAGGGGCAAGTGAGGAGACTTCCAAGGCAGAGGAGACAAAGGAGGGTCTCGGACGGGAGGAAATAGGAGACGACAGCATTCGGATGGGGCAAATCTAGTAAGCAGAATCAGATGTCTTCTCTGTAACTCCTTCATAATTTTTTAAGATTTGTTGAATACTTCCTGTGATGTTATCTATTTTGTTTTTTACTATAATACCTTTTTTCTTTCGATATATGTTTCATCATGAAACATATATCAAAGACATATATTTGATTATCAAGACCACTAACATTTTCATTTGTGACTTTTGCAGGATATCTTGGAGTTTGTGGATGTCTGCCATGAGACTTTTGTAGGGAACCTATGGCTTGTGATCTCATCTTATAAGGAAATGTTCCTGCGCTCTCCTGAAGAAGGAGGAAGGTAACAAACTTCAGGTTCATAAATTGCAGACTTGCAGTAAATTGATAATACTAAGAGGTGTTCACAATTTACTGTTCGTAACATTTTGTCAATTTCTTTGGAATTTATAGACAAACTAAATAAAGTATTAATGTTATGTTTTTTCCCGTTTTTTCCTTAAAGTGGGTCGTCAAATGTGGCCATGGAGAAACTGCGGGTATTTGTAGCTGACCTGGTTGAACAGTATGTGGCAGTGGTAGGAGTGAGAGTGGCCAGTGAGCCAGATGTAGGCCATTATGGGCAGCTCACCACAGCTCTCGACAAATTCCATCGGCGTCTCCATGCCATCACACAACTGCTTCCTAACACAGACTTTGGGAAGTAAGTCAGAAAGATTTTCTTGAGATCCTGAGAGAATAGATAGGGTTAATAACTTGTTTTAGGACTTTCCTGAGACATCTTTCTTATTCCATAAGATGTGGATTCTTATTGTATATTGTTTATATAAGAAAAATTAGTTTATAAAAAAACAGTTACAGGTTTTAAGTACTGATACTTGCATTTGAATTACTTCATGTTTTCATGAGATGGTTTACAATCTTGTTCTTTCACATATGATGAGTATATTGTTTAATTTTCCTATCACTATCAAGTATGGGTTAAAGGCACAAACTGTTCTGACAATCCCTTCTTGCATAAATAGTGTAGCTCTGAGCCTGGTTCTGGAAGCAGGTTCAGCCAGGTGCCAGTCATCTCTGGCAATGCTGAAATCTGGCCTAGCATCCAGCCTGGGAGACATTCGGCATGCCCTTGTAGCCCCCAGGCATCCCACACAGGATGGGACAGAGTCCACACACCGACAACTCAATGAGCACCTTACACGCCTTGTGGCTTCCACAGCGGCCTCCATCAAGGATAAAGTTACTGCTCTGCAGGTTGGTTTTTGCTTTTTGCATTTAATATTATGGTAGTTTATTATGTTACTGTAGTATTGTGGTTATAATTCTCTGTTGGTTCTGATTGTTATATTTCAATTTCACATTCAGATTATGTTATATCATACCTGTTATTTTATAATTAGTGTTATCTCCTTAATATTATGCTTCCCATCTTTCTCTCCTCTCCCTCAAAGGCCTTTACACAGCCCAAGCATACCTTTGCTGTTAAGGCTGAGTTCCGCCGCAAATTCTGCCGTGACCTGGTGCGAGAAGGTGTTGTAGTGGCCTTCTTTTTGCACATTACTGACACGCTCCTACAGTTCTGTCACAAGAAGGATAAGGACCCTGTCCTGCTGCTTGTGCTGTCAAGGATGTGCCTAGACCTCCACACATCCACTGTGCATTACCTGGTTAGTTTAAGAATTATTTGACCTTATGACTGGCATTATTATTTTTGTTTTATTTTTGGTAGTAATTGTTGCTATTATTTTTTTCTCTCTCTCTTCTTCACTTTTTTTTTTTTTTAGGGGGTTTTCTTTTCCTCCTTTTAGGTACAGTATTGTATAATAGATATTTTATATAAAGTTTACATTAGGTGATAAAAACCAGACTTTTGTTGCTTCATTTAAAATTTTATCCCATATTTTTTTTAAATTGTGGATTATGGAAATTTGGTTGATTCCTACACAGCTGAGCCACTGTGATGAACAGCTACAGTTGGAGGAAAAGACGGGTCTGACACCCCTCCATTCCATCACGGACGGCATGCGGGAGGCAGGCAAAAGCTACTAAACCACTATGTTCACACTCAGGGATCATCTATTAGCCAGGTGGGTCTTCTGTGGTATGTTGGGTTCATTGAGTGAATTGAGAAGGATGGAGAATGGTTTTGATAGATTATATATGTGGTGGAAAGAATACACATTAGTTTAATATAGTGAACAGAACACCATATCCTAATGCTGTCTCTCTTGTACAGATGTTGCGTCGCAGCGTGGAGCTCAAGGATTGGCTTGGATGTGGAGCCTCGCAGTGTGCGTAGGGTCATGAGGACTGTCCTGGAGGAAATATCAACCATGGACACACAGGTAAGAGAATAACCAATACAGTATGGGGTACATCTAGTTAAACATTTCTGAATAGGGTTTGATTTCAATAAACTTTTTTTATTGTTCATTTTAGAAAAGCCTTGCTAGGATGTGTTTTCTTCCTATTTCTTTTTATCTGGTCTTGACATTGCTAAATCCTTCATTAAACCAGTGATATAAAGCACTTTTTTTACTGCAGATATTAAATTTGTTTTATAACAAACATGATATTCGAACAGGTTGGAGCCCTTTATGAAGAAGGAAATCGTCGTGATAGATCATCAGATTCCTCTAGACGCACTTTCCACAGGTAGCATGATGTTTTACTTACTGTTTATGCCTGGTAACTCATATAAGGTAGTGTTCCCCCTTATAGTTTGACAGCAGAATTATTTATGTGATTATAAGATTGTATTAGGTTTGGTTTACCCCATTAATCATAAGTAATAACAAGAAAGGAGTAGCAAAAGATCATGAGGCTTTTTGATTAACAATCGTAAATTCAAAAAACTTTACGGACAGTGTGAGTGCATCTCGAGGGGGCGGTGGAGGGCGATCAGGCTGGTCAACATATACCCCAAGCCAGCTCGACAACAGCCTGGTGGCCAATCTCAACAAACTCTGGTCTGAGAGGATTGAGATCTTTGCACCAGTGGAATTCACAAGGGTGTCCATCCTCACTGGAATTGTTAAAATTAGTCTGAAGGTGAAGAGGAAACAGAATTAGTGTAAAAAAAAGGAGTGAAAATAAAAAACAAATGATATAAAGGTTAGTAGTTATTTTTGAGAGTATTACATATAGGTTTGCAGTAAAGTATTGTTAGATCTTCACATAAATGAAATGGTAAATTTCTTAATGAAAAATTTAAGTACGTGATAATTGAGCTCCTCTGAGGGGTGAGAACTGATGGAAATACTACACATAATGTAAACTCAGTGATTCAAGATCCCTCTTCAAGTACAGTACATAAACAGAATGTCAAATTGTGATTATGTTTATGTGTGAGTGGACAAGTATATTCTTAGATATGTAAATAATACAATGGTAACAATAATCATCATTCATGTTTCAAATAAGATGTGTTCATTAATCTTTCAGACTTTACTAGAGAGTGTGCGCCTTAGGACTTTAGCCGGTTCGGACTTCAGCAAGTACAGGTCGATGCTCACTACCTGCGCACATATCTGTGGTCTTATGTGGCTGATGAGCAGTAAGTCATTTGGAAGTTGGATTAGTCAGTTCATGTCTCATGAATCTCAATAGAATGCTAGATAGTTACGTTTTTTCCAATTCTTTTTCTCTTTTTTTACTTCACCCATTTCTTGCTTGGAAAAAGAGTACTTTAAGAAATTAAATTTTCTCCTGTTAACCCAATGAATTTGGATGCTTGGCTGCAATCATATGTCCTGAAATACAGGCATTAACTTTACGTGAGCATCCGGGCACTTGTGCACACACAAACACTCATAAGTGGTGATTAGACAGTATGCATCCCCTTGCAATGTTATTTTCTCTTTTTATGCATAAGCATTTTTAGCTTTTTTGCCATTTCCAATGTTCATATTTGTCATTTGATTTGCTCTATCCAGATGGTAGTAGACTCTTTTCCTTGCACAGATTCCATATCATTTCTCTAGGTGGTCCTTAACTTGGTGCAAGAATATTAACAATAAGAACATTTTTATAACACTTAATTTTCTCCTCTAGTCCTGGCTTACAATCACTACATTCCACACTCATTTACTGATGGAAATAATGCAAAAGACCCTTTTTAAATACCAAATGAGTCTTATCACCCTTCAAGAGATTTATGCACTCATGGCAAGTCTTTCTAGTCAGCCCAGCCTTCAGCCAAAATGCTCACAATGGCAAGTTCACATTACTATGGCCCACAGCCAGATTTTCCCATAACAGTATGTTCATGTCACCGACCCCTCAAGCCAAATTTTTCATGGTGTGGTGGTCATGTCATCCGGATCATAAGGGTTATGAAGTATTAAATGGTCATATGAATATACTATCATATTCATATTTTTATTTTTGTGTATTAGAAGTCTCATAACCTATGGTGAAAAAATGGATGAAATTGATCAATATAAGTAATGGCCAGTAATAATAAATTGAAAGCTGATAATATCTCAGAAGTTATAATGGCAACACAACCCAGTAATGGTGATAACAATGATGAATTTATTTTCAATCAATTTACTTAGTTTTGTTTCTACCAAATTGTTTAATTCCTTTCTATTTGTCAAAATCACATATTGGTTAAAATTAAACTTTACTTCCTTTATTTTTAGTGTCCTGAATGTATTGCTGGATGAGGTAGTGACCTCAGCCAGCGTGCGATGCTGTGACCCTGAACTGATGGAACAGAGAGTCGTCGAGTTTATATGTGAGCAGAACTAATAAAGAAGCTGGCTGTAGATTTACATTTTATGCAGGAAATCTTGTGTGACAGGTGTATTTATCAAAGGTATTGATTTTAGGATGAGAGAATGTATCAAGAGTTTGTGTGTGAGATGTAACATTTATAAAGTTTTTGATATATGTATATATATGCACACATGTTTATATATCCAAATAGACAAGCACATGCACATCCACACAGGTACACAAATACATATATACATATACAGTACACACTTACACTTTCACATGTATACACTCACATGCAGAGTGGAAAGCAAAAAAGATTTTAATCAAGAAACTGTATAGCTTTTTTTTTTTTTTCAAAATAAATAAATGTTTTGCTAATACTACATAGCATACTAAACATTTAATATTATTAAAGTTATTTTAAATGAGCTGTATGAAGATTTTATATCCTTATCTGCCTGAAAGATGATGATTTTCCTTTATCCTAATACCCATGCAAGAAATATAACTTTGTGAGCATTGATGTATGATTGTTGAATTGTATTTAGAACATTTTAAAAATATTTATTTTAGTAGTGATGCATTCTTTATATGCCTAATAAATTCATATCACAAGAAAGCAGTACATGGTTTATTTTTTAATACTTTTTGAACCTTTTGTCAAAGGGAAATAACAGGACAGCCAGCTAAGACTAAGACAAATTATGGCAACAGAAAAGAAAAGTAAAAGGTACAAGCTCTCTCTCTCTCTCTCTCCTCTCTCTCTCTCTCTCTCTCTTCTCTCTCTCTCTCTCTCTCTCTCTCTCTCTCCTCTCTCCTCTCTCCCTCTCTCTCCCTCTCTCTCTCTCCCTCTCTCCCTCTCTCCCCTCTCTCCCTCTCTCCCTCTCTCCCTCTCTCCTCTCTCCCTCTCCCCTCTCTCTCCCTCCCTCCCTCCCTCCCTCCCTCCCCCCTCCCTCCCTCCCTCCCTCCCTCCCTCCCTCCCTCCTCCCCCCCCCCTCCCTCCCTCCCCCTCCCTCCCTCCCCCTCCCTCCCTCTCCCTCCATCTCTCCCTCTCCCTCCATCTCTCCCTCTCCCTCCTCCAATCTCTCTCTCTCTCTCTCTCTCTCTCTCTCTCTCTCTCTCTCTCTCTCTCTCTCTCTCTTCTCTCTCTCTCTCTCTCCTCTCTCCCTCCCTCCCTCCCTCCCTCCCTCCTCCCTCCCTCCCTCTCTCTCTCTATCTCTCCCTCCCTCCCTCCCTCCCTCCCTCCCTCCTCCCTCCCTCTCTCTCTCTCTCTCTCTCTCTCTCTCTCTCTCTCTCTCTCTCTCTCTCTCTCTCTCTCTCTCTTCTCTCTCTCTCTCTCCTCCCTACCTCCCTTCCTCCCTCCCCTCCCTCCCTCCCTCCCTCCCTCCCTCCCTCCCTCCCTCCCTCCCTCCCTCCTCCTCCCTCCTCCCTCCCTCCCCTCTCCTCCTCCCTCCCCTCCCTCTCCCTCCCTCCCTCCCTCCCTCCCTCCCTCCCTCCCTCCCTCTCTCTCTCTCTCTCTCTCTCTCTCCTCTCTCTCTCTCTCTCTCTCTCTCTCTCTCTCTCTCTCTCTCCCTCCCTCCCTCCCTCCCTCTCTCTCTCTCTCTCTCTCTCTCTCTCTCTCTCTCTAAGTAATAAACAAATCTGTCTCATCATACCACACTTACAGCTGTTTTCATTCCACCTTCAATCAGTTGCATGTTTGTTTTTAAGCCATAGAGTCCCAGGTACAGTTTAGCTTTAAGCTTGGATTCTAATACCTTTAAGTGACTCTTGGACATGGCATAACCCAGTGCTAACAGGAGCTTGAAGCACCAGACTGGACCATGCACTAGGCACTGCATAAAGGATGCCACACAGAGGAAAAATCAGAAGTGCAAGAAACCCATAATTTTTCCTATCCTCAATGACCTTGGCTATAGCATCCTCCTGCAACAACAGCCAAACAAGAGAACTGTTCAGCGCACAGAACAAGCTCAGGATATAAATCATGGGTATACATGCCACTCGGAAAAGCAACCAGTCTTACCATGGCATGGATAGAGATACCCCCTTTTAAAAGAGTTAAGTCTGTGATTACTTCCATTTTGTGTGGGCCTAGGTATGTTTTCTAGGGGACTCAGGGGGCCAGACCTAAAGCATTCTGTACCCATAGTATGTGACCACAGTTTAAAATGTTTTGAAGCCAGAATAGGTGTATCAACCCAGGTAAAAATACTGTAATGGTATCAATATCAGAAGTTGGTTCATGGGAGCTCAGTCTGACCAATGGAAACTGGGCTTTAGAAACTTTTTTTTTATTTTAATAATTGTGCACCACTGGGGGATGGGATCAAAGCAGGTAATTGCAAATATAATAGGTTTACACTATAAGCACTGAAAATATTTGTAAAAGTATATAATTCAACTCTCTTTCTTAATGTAAGGATTGCTTAAAGATTATTAATGTAGGCAATTTTTCGATTTTTCAACAAACTAATTGATAAAAAAGAACAAAGGAAATATAAACAGAAAAGAAATACAAACTAGAACAATTTGCTTTTTATTCAGGTGTCATATACTGATAAAATTATTCTATCAACCTTGTCTGATATTAAATTAGTTATAAATGTCTCTACATACCTTTATCATACCCTAATTGTACTAATTTCACTATATTTCGGTAGGAGAGAAGACAGGTTCCTAAATAAGCATGATTATGGAACTGACAAGACCAGAGTTGCTATCAATATATTAATTTATTATTACTGTAATAAAAAGTTTACATTCTGGAGTTCTTAAATTATTATACTGAACTAAAATTACAGAAGGAAAACTGTTTGGCTATGGACTTGCAAAACTAGACAATATTAGCAAGATAAAAAGTGCTGTCAGAACCACTATAATTTGCTTCAGAAATAAAATATGAAATACAAGGATCACAGATTTGATTATTTGATGTCAAAAAGATAAAATAATAATCTATAGAATGACTGAATTTCTTCTCTTTCCTAAACTTACTTGACTATCAATAAAATAAATTGTACTCATATGGGATACAATATCATTAAGTACAAAGAAAAAGCAATGACATCATATCACATCTATAAATATTTAAAAACAAGGTTAACTACATACAAAGACCTTAAATAAAGGTCAATTTAGTTTGTAATCTCTCGCATCAAAAATAAAGCCACAAAGTGTGTCACATATTTTTTATGTTCTTTAATTCAAATCAGTTTCTGTGGAAGCTTATCCAAAAATCTTGTGTGCACATGGAAGAAAAGACAAAGATCCAGCTGCTTCAGTATATTACATAAATCCTGTGCTGTGGTCATCTGCATCATAGAGAGCAAAGAGGTCACCCAGCATTTCCGCTGGCACCTCTGACTTCCGCAGCTGCAGTGAGTAGCATGCTTCTTCCACCTTGTGCAGACTTGACCTAAAAACAGTGACCTTATTGTAGAGATCCTTGGCTGGGATGTAACCAAGAGAAAGGAAGCCACCATGCATCTTTTTGAGGACCTCGCAGATCTTGTAGCATTTCTCAAAGTCTCCTGTGCTCACACTCTTGATGCAGAACCTCATAAGCTCCCCTGTGAGATCAGCAATTCCCAAGATGTATTCCTTAGGCTGGACAAGCACACTGAGGGGAACTAAGTCCGTCTGGTCTTCCTCCTGGTTCCCAAAGGTTACACGACGTTGCACTTCCTCATGGCTGATAATTGTCCCCGTCAGTAGAAAGTGGTGAAAGGACACAGCCTCAATGTACTCTTGGATACCTATGTAAAGAAACCGTGTGTGACTTATCGTCTATTCTTGTTTTAATCCATAAAAAAATAATTCTGGAATGTCCACAGAAGGAAAAACACATTATAGACTGTTTTCCATCCCTACCTGCAATGAGGAAGGGGGGGGGGGAAGCACATGAACCAATAAATACATTGTACAAGGAACTGAATGAATAAGGAAATAATAATGAAAAAAGTAAAACAAACAACCAAAAAGAGAAATGGAATCAGAAAGTGAGAGGTCAAACATGCTGGGTCAGTAGGTTCTTGGGCAGCTCTGTGACAGCTGTCTGTCCACCACTCCCTGAAACAAAAAATCCTATTTTTTCAAGTTTTACTTGGGCATATTTTTATCTTACTAACCAGAAAATGTATATAATTATCATATGCCAAAAGTTATCTCAGTCACCCCTTGCAAATTAATGAAAATAGGGACATATTACCTTAAAATATAAAACATATAAAGCAACCGCAACAAAATATCTCAGTCATATAAAACAATATAATGTGTATTTAGATGCATGTACGTCTCAAATTCTGAAAATAATAAAAAAGAAACAGGCATGCTGAGGTCTGATGATGCCTGGTGCCAACTCCTTGACTGTATACCCCAAAGGCTAAAGTATAAGGCCTAGTACTGAGAAATGTTATAAGAAAGGGAGATATTTTGAATATGTAAACAGATAAAACATGAAAGAAACCCTTTTTTTTTTTAATATGAATTTCAAAATTTATATCTATGATGTCTGGAAAGAGACACCACAGAACGTGAGTCTAGGGGGAATGTGAGAATGTAAAAAATGGGGGAGTTGATTGTACGAAATATGCTTTACAGTACCAGATAACTGTCATACTATATCACATTCACAAGAAGAGACAGGAAATGCAACTGTTTGTTGACCTATATGGTCTACAAGGGAATAAGGGATGGGAATGATTCGATGAATGTGGCTGGAGGGAACATGCCAAACATTACCAGATGTATTAGTGAACATTTCCTATATATCATTGATACTGAAAAAATGCAGGAAAAAAATGTTGTTGTTTTTTGACAGGCCTAATGATAAATAAATGATTAAAAGAAGCACTTAAAGGCACTAAAACCCTATACTCAGTAATGCTGAAGAAGTTTTATGATATTTGTAAAGATGTTTGTAAAAGATCTGTGGCCCCCCCAAAAGACCAGAAACAAAATCATCATACCATGAGATCACAAATCCTGTTGAGAATCAGGAATAGAATAAGAAAATGAAATAGGACAATTAATAAAGACAAAAAAATAAAATCTGAGATAAAGGAATTATACAATCTATTTGTATGTAACCAGAAAATTGTTGAAAACAGAGCAGAAAAAGCTGCAAAAAAGAAATGTTAAGTATTTCTACTCATATCCCAACAGCAAATTAAAGCCAAGGGTAGACACTGTGGCTCTTAGAGATGAGGGGTACTTTTTTAACCCCTGGGACATGAAAGGAAATAGAAAGTATCCCACCTTTGTGAGGTTAATCAATAAATATCACTTTCAAAGTTAAAGCATTTTCAATACATGTAACTTTATTACCAAACCTTAAACATCAATAAATAAAGGTGATTACATCTTTTCCCCCACTTCTCTCCTTACCTGAAGTAAAAGCATTAACAAACTGGTGTGGCTCCTCATCCCTAAGTTCCATGGCAATATGCTTTAGGAGTGTACGCTCAATGTCATGCAGTTCATTTGTAGCTGATACCATCAATGCTTCCTTCTCCTCTTCACTCAGTCTGAAATATCCAGGGATATTTTCTTGAGAGATATATCCATTAAAAAAATTCTATATAATACTTATCCAAACAAAAAACTAATAGGTGCCATACATCAGGGGAAAATAGTAAATAAATAAAACCCAACTTACTACAGAATCCACAACAATTATAGGCAAAAATAAATCACAATCAATAATTTGGTAAATCATTGTAAATAAACCTGTCTCTGCCTCTGCTTTCAGTCTTACCCAGGTATTCTCTGAAGGGAGAAGATGACCCTCTTACTGCGTACTGTCACATCACGGCTGGTCTTGTAAATACGTTCATATTTGTCATTCTTCTCATCCAGGGCTTTAGAGTACACACGAAAGAGAGTCATTAAGGGTGTGTCCTGGCTAGTATCTGGGGGCTTCTTTGCATTTCTGCGGCCATGGTCCCCCATGGTTAGTGGGCTGTCTTGTAGTGCCTAAAAACTGAAAAAGACATTATTTCGCTCTTTAAGTATAATAACTTTATCATTATATACTGTTGACATCATTACTGCAATTTCTATGAAATATTATCATTATTTAGCTTACTGTTTATAATTTTCAGTATCATTATATCCTGTCTAGTTACTTTTAATATCAGTACTTTTGACTTTTTTTTCCAAATCATCAGTACTACCATCATAGTTCTTGTCATCATAATCACTACTTAGTAATTATCTAGAACAAGACTACAAAGAGATTTTTAAAATATAATGAAATGCTCATAACATATATGCAAACAGTATATAATAAAAATAATTTGCACAAAATAAAGGTATGCCCTAAATTTATTAAAATCTATGGATCTATGCATCAAATGATGCCATGATTTCTGTGCCTCACACTACATAAATGACCAGCAAACCAGCATGTACATTCTAATAGATTAAACTTCATGGCTATTTATAATGTGAATTTTTTTGGGCCTCTGTAGAGGCAGAAAGTAAGGAGGCTTTATGTTTTTGTTTTTTTTAGAATGAGTATCTACTATTTCGATATCAACAATCTGTTATACATGTATCATTCATATTCATCCTCAAAAATTTTAGTATAAGTTCCTTTCCTTATCCTTTATTATATATGTGATCCACCAGAGAATGTAAAACTCAAGTGCACTACATAGCATAATTATCACTGATTGTTATGCACCAAAAGTAGCACAAGGGTGGCACAGACTCCTACAAACTGATTTGAAACATTAGTTTGCTTTTCAGCATTTCTGGCACCAGTTTGTTATGCTTCAATAGATCACTTGCTTTCCATACTGGTCAGTGATTATAAATATCATTTTGAGATAATCACCATTGCTACAAGACATAAGATGGATTTTGTATACTGTATCAGAATATATACACAATTGCTGATATGAATATCTTAAGGAAATAACGAAAAAGTAGAATTGTCTATTAAGTTGTAAATAATACATGTTGCTGTCGCATATGTATATCCACTCCAATCAGCTTTTGCCAGTTGATTTTTTAATTACATTGTATCAAAATGCTTTCTCTTTACAATGTCGAGCATTTTAGTTAGCATAAAACACCATTAGTCCGTATTTCATTCCCGATAAAACACAAACATTTGTTCTGATTTTTCCCTTTTAATCTGAAAAATCCTAAGAGAAAATCTGTTTGTGTGAGCATTCTAGCACGCTAACCAAGACAACGATATCATACAACGAAGGTACAACACGACGAAACTAAGAAGAAAAAAAAAACGTTTTGCTTTACGCCTGAGAAACGTTGGGAAGACCCATAACTGACATAGCTAAAAGCCATTTATATATCGATTCATAATCCAAACGGTACGCAGATTCTTCAGCTTTCCTTTTCCCATACTTAGATCAGTATCATGCTTCCTATAATGTTAAAAGACGGGAAATTACATTTTCTCTCGGTCTAAAATTTGACGGCTCTTGTTTACATTCGTTTGTTTACATAAAGGACAAGACTCACATCTTTCATATTTCTTAGCAAAAGTACTTTTGCAATTATTAAAGACAAAACAAAAGCTTAATTTATGCATATATTATTTACTTGCTCATGATTAACTGTTCTTTTGTGGAAAATTGTCAGTCAAATCATATTACTGAGATTGTGCAAAGATGTCATTTTCTGTTTACATTTTGCCTTGTTTACCTCGTGGTTTGGATGTACATCTTTCTAATCTTGTACTGAACATTAATTGTTTATTTCACAAATTCTAAGCTAAGAAACAAAGATCTCAAATGGAATGTTAAATTATATTTTATGTTCACACCTTCAATGACTAATATTAACAAAATAAGATAGAAAAATAAATGCAAAGGTGTAAAGATATTAGATGTTCGTGTTTCGTCTGTTAATTAATCTGCTCTCCTGAGGCTTATGAACTTTTTATATATTTTTAAACTTATTCGACATGACAGCGTCGTCAAAACTATTCAAATTTGCGTGTAAGAAATCTGAATTACGGCTTGATATTACTCTCCAATGTGGACAGTCTTTTAGGTGAGAAAAAAGAGATGGATGTAGCTTGCTGTAGGATTTTAAGTGCCTTGTAATGTACCTTACCGTAAGTTAAATACAACCAAATAAAACACACACACACACACACACACACACACACACACACACAACACACACACACACACACACACACACACACACACACACACACACACACACACACACACAACACACACACACCACACACACACACAAAAACATGTATAATATATATATATATATATATATATATATATTTATATATTTATATATATATACATATATATATATATATATATATATATATATAATATATACATATACCTATCTGTTTATCTATTTGTCTATCCATCTATCTATCTATCTATCTATCTATCTATATAACATAAATATGTGTGTGCATACATACATATATTATACAGATTT